>OZ023206.1:15443667-15741167 GCA_963995525.1 Escarpia spicata
CACACAGACACACACACATACACACACTCACACCGACACACACAGGCACTCATGCACGCGCACTAGCAGCATGAACCTAGGGCTGTAACAAGACTTGATGCATTGCATTAGTTGATGTGCTGATACAGTACTACCATTGCTTCAGTTCACTCAGTTGTATGATGGAGTAACTGGTTTAGACAATGAAGGTCATAATGTAGCATAACTTCATCCTCTGGCCAGTCCAGTTGTCCTCAGGCAATACTAGGGTAATACGAATATGACCAGTTAATAACATAAGAATTGCACATTTATTTTTCTCTGTGCGTTTGCAGGAGTTGTTGGACCCGCGACGCTGGGACAGTCTGGTGCAACAGTTCAGACACGAGAACTTCAAGTTGTACCAACTCAACAACCATTCCATGTTTACAGTTGCTCTACAGGCCGGCCTCTCAGCCCTCAAAACTCCGTATCCTTCCAGTGCAATACTACTAGCAGGGCTGGGTCAAGTACACATACTTTGAAACACACTTATTAAGTACAATTCAAAGTCTATTAGATCAAGTACAATTATTTTGAAACAAACTTTTATTATCCCACATGTAGTACTGTGGTATGCCAGGATAGATAAGTGTCCTTGCAAAGTCATCATCTTGGCACAGTTTAAAGAATTAGGTAAGCTTCGTCTTCGAGGGCCCACCTCTGGCTATTTGTGCAGCAGTGGCTTCATCGAAGTATACAGTTTTCGAGATGAACTGCTAACGGGATTACAGGTGGGAAGTGTTCATGCATGAAAATGAATGATGTGCAGCTTCCATGCTGCCAACAGAGCGAGCCTCTTGGTACTGTTTTATCTCTGAAACCGTAATGGTTTAACTGATACAACAAAATGTCATGGTTAATTCAAACGCCTTAGATAAATCAAGAAACACAGCCAATGTAATATCTTTGATGGTTTCATTATTTGCATCTGCAATGTCTTTTAGTAAGTGCAACATAAATACTTCAAAATAAACTCATCAAGTACAATTCCATGCATAGGTACATCAGGTCAAATACAAGAACTTTGAAACATGGTGTGGTTGTGGAGTAGATAAACAGTGACGTACTTGATCCATCAATTGCATTCACGTTTCCCAATATAAGTAGCAAATATTAGCCTTGACGACCGGCCGCTAGACAGTGTTACCGTGACGATGGGACAAGCAAGAACCCGGACTGCCCTGTGTGTAGCAAGCACCTGAACAACCTGGCGTGTCACCTGCCCTTCGCCCACTGCTCCCAGTCTCGACTCATTTGTTCTATCACTGGGGAGCCTCTCAATGAACACAACCCACCCATGATGCTCCCCAACGGACACGTCTATGGATACAACGTGAGTCACCCTTGGTACTCTGGCGATTGATCTGCAAGTGGGTTATAATAATTATTTTTGTTTTATAGCGCCAAGTGTCTAGATGTAATCCTGTTAAGAGGCACTAAGGCCAGATACGGCAGGTAGATAGGACTTTTTTGGCCAGACCCCGTTTCCATAGTAACAAAGAAATGGCTGCCAATTTGAACAAATATTGGCAAATTTGGAAATGCTGCCATACGTTTTTTAGCACGTATATAATTATAATTCTTGCAGATCCATGTTCTGTAAACATTCTATTGTGACATTTTTCAATGTGTTTTGTTTTAATTTTTTGTAAAGTGTGAAAAAAACTTGGTTTTTGACAACAAATATGCTTATATCTTTCAAACTGTTGATGATTTATCTGATCATTTTACAATGCAAAGTTTCCTGAACGCAACACTGAAACCTTATTTGTATTGCATAATTACTCCCAGAGATATCCCGTTTCCAAATGCAGAAATGTGAGAAAATGGCCGTCCGAGATTGCATATGGTTTCCAAGGATTTAGTTACCTTGTTAAAGAAGTTATCTTATTATTACTTAGAGGTATGTAATTGTCGTAGAAGTGAACTTATTGATAGGTATCATTATCTGACAGAAAATATTTTGAGTATTTTTTGCTATAAAACCATTTCACCTGGGGCCTTAAGATACAACATTGGTAAAACATAATCACTACAATAGATACAACATTGGTAAAACATAATCACTACATTAGATACAACATTGGTAAAACATAATCACTGCAACAGATACAACATTGGTAAAACATAATCACTACAATAGATACAACATTGATATAGATATAACATTGGTAAAACATAATCACTGCAACAGATACAGCATTGATAAAACATAATCACTACAATAGATACAACATTGGTAAAACATAATCACTACAGTAGATACAACATTGATAAAACATAATCACTACAATAGATACAACATTGGTAAAACATAATCACTGCAACAGATACAACATTGGTAAAACATAATCACTACAATAGATACAACATTGGTAAAACATAATCACTGCAACAGATACAACATTGGTAAAACATAATCACTACAATAGATACAACATTGGTAAAACATAATCACTGCAACAGATACAACATTGGTAAAACATAATCACTACAATAGATACAACATTGGTAAAACATAATCACTGCAACAGATACAACATTGGTAAAACATAATCACTACAATAGATACAACATTGGTAAAACATAATCACTGCAACAGATACAACATTGGTAAAACATAATCACTACAATAGATACAACATCGATATAGATATAACATTGGTAAAACATAATTACTGCAACAGATACAACATTGATAAAACATAATCACTACAATAGATACAACATTGATATAGATATAACATTGGTAAAACATAATCACTGCAACAGATACAACATTGGTAAAACATAATCACTGCAACAGATACAACATTGGTAAAACATAATCACTACAATAGATACAACATTGATATAGATATAACATTGGTAAAACATAATCACTGCAACATATACAACATTGATAAAACATAATCACTACAATAGATACAACATTGATAAAACATAATCACTGCAACAGATACAACATTGGTAAAACATAATCACTACAATAGATACAACATTGGTAAAACATAATCACTGCAACAGATACAGCATTGATAAAACATAATCACTACAATAGATACAACATTGGTAAAACATAATCACTACAATAGATACAACATTGGTAAAACATAATCACTGCAACAGATACAGCATTGATAAAACATAATCACTACAATAGATACAACATTGGTAAAACATAATCACTACAATAGATACAACATTGGTAAAACATAATCACTACATTAGATACAACATTGGTAAAACATCATCACTGCAACAGATACAACATTGGTAAAACATAATCACTGCAACAGATACAACATTGGTCAAACATAATCACTGCAACAGATACAACATTGGTAAAACATAATCACTACAATGCAATTAGAAGAAAAAACAAGTATATAATACAGAATTTAAATATACATTTGTACATAAATAATTTATATTAAATAAAGTATCAGCAAAATACTGACCAGGTTTATCTAACTAAAACAAAACTTGCCACTGCTTTAAAATCACACAAGTATGGCCTAATAATAGTAATTAAATAATTAAAATAATGCAATATAAAATTATACTGTTTAAATTGTTAAAATAATATTTAAAATGCAATATAAAATAATAATCTAATATTAATTTTATACCATATCTAAAAAAATCCTTCTCTTATCCTGACTAAATTTACAGTGTACAATGTTTATGTGAAAAAACATTCCGCAAAAAAACCTATCAGGATTTCTAAAATCAACTGGTTACCATGTAACTGGTTACCATGGTTACAGATATGTAAATAGCTTAATGTGTCATGTTTGACATTCTTTTCAAATATACATTATACACTGACTGCAAATTTGGTCAGAATAAGATGAGTATATTTAATACATAACAATGTTAATATTACTCATTTGCAAACCAACATCCTGCCTTTCGATTATAATCTTATGTAATCGATGATCATTTCAATTATATAAAAATTAGTTTTGAGTTACCTCATTTGTACAGTTAGGGATGACCAAACCCATTTCAGTTTCATAAAAAGACTATTGATATAAATTTCCTTATCAAAGATGACACACCTTATCAAAAATGACACCCATTATTAAAGATGGCACCCCTTATCAGAGATGACACACCTTTATCAGAGATGACACCCGTTATCAAAGATGACCCCCTTATCAGAGATGACATCCTTTATCAGAGACAACACCCTTTATCAGAGATGACATCCCTTATCAGAGATTACATCTCTTATCAGAGATGACATTCTTTATCGGAGGTGACATCCCTTATCGGAGGTGACATCCCTTATCAAAGATGAATGCCCCTTATCGGACATGACACCCCTTATCAAAAATTATGCCGCCTTATCAGAAATGACCCTGTATGTTTCAGTCATTGTTAGCGATGGCTGCGGAACACGACGGCCGGGTGGTCTGTCCACGCACCAAGGGGATCTTCAACTGGGAGGACGCAGAGAAGGTCTTTGTCATGTGACCTGTCACATGACGCATCTAGTTCCACCAGAAGAGATGATAGTGTTGCCACAGAGCCGAGTCTGCTGTTGCAACACGATCCATTCACACAACACGAGCGTGGAAGTAAACGTTGGGTGCTATTGAAGACTTGCGGAAGAAAGAAAACCTCTTGTGATAGCTGTGATTTTGAAGCAAGCAAAGCTTCTGTGGTATTTCTGTGTTGTTCATCTTTGTTATAGCTATCGTACGTGTGTCATGTTCCTAATTTGCAGTTGACGTCAGTTTTATTTGGCGGTGGCGTCATCATACCGGCGTGATGATTTGAGCGATATTAGAACCCTAATGTGTGAATGTGTTTTGTTTTAAGTTTTCACCGACCACATGATGACTTTTTGAGTCGCTGCGAGACAGCCGCAGCTTCAAACTTTTACTACTGATTTAGTTGTTCATGTCCGTAATTTCAGTAGTGTGAAACTGCATGTTGGATGAAGTCTCATCCAGCTTCTGGTCGTTCATATGGTCAGTCTCTGACTTACTTGTGTGTGTGTTGCAAACTTCCATCCACATCGACCCTTGCCCGTCTTATACTACAGCCAATAGTAGCTCCCTACAATGTACCAAAATTAGAAGTCTTGGACAATGTCGTGTTCACTGTCTGATAAGTGCCACTCAGAATAGAGCTTGCATTACATTACATGTATGATAAATTGTGTTTTCAATTCTGATTGGCTGCTGATGGTTTGACCGGTTTGACCATTTTTTTATACAGTCGTACACATTGGTTGTAGGATCTAATAGAGGATTACGAGAACGCCACATGTTGGCAAGCATATTAGCACACACGTATTTTGAATGTAATGAAGCCTCCAACATATTTGGCATTTATAGGTTTGTCTGGATTGCATTATGTACCAATATGTGTCAAATTATCATTAATGTTTCTGTTTCAACACTGCATCAGTACACTGCCGACCTTTCTAGGAAATATTGTGAACAAAACATTTAGCAATAGTGATTCTTTTCTGTAAGTTAATTTTTAACATTGGCCTAGTCCTAGAAATTGCACTCCCAACTGAAAGTGTATTGATTTATTTTTAACCAAAACAGAGGCAAATTTGTAAACATTTACAAACGAAAAGCTGTCAAACATGTTTGTTCATATGGTTTGGTAATTTAGCTGTTATGGCATGGTGTATATACAACTTGTGACTTTTTATTGAATGCTGAGAAAGCACAGTTATTTTGAAAGTCACACATACCAATTCTGACAAAGCGAACCGAAAAAAATGGATGTCCTACAAACTATACCAGTGTTATGGCCTATGCATACTTCATTCGCTTGGCACAAAAGTACTTGGATAACAGCCGAGCTCTATCAACCAATTGATTATTATAAAGGATGTAAAGACATAGTGACAGTGAAAGACTCTTTCTGATAGAAATCTGCCTGCTAAATATTGAGATGAGGTTTTGCATATCGTCGTCAAAAAAAGTGCAATTATGCGTGGACATGTGGACCATGTAATGGGTATTTGCACCACAGGATATGTGAATCCAGCGATGCTACTTGGACGAATATGTCGGTGGCCTTTACATAGTATGGGGCCTGTACTTCGCTGTTTTTGTCTTCCCTCTATTGTGTAAGCGTTGGGTAATTCTACATCAGATCAATCGCACAAACACCAGGTGTCTCGGGTACACACGGAGGGATCAGTGAATAAGTACGATCACCAGAGCTTGCGCTGTCTGAATTTGCATACCAGCTTTGATGTGCCTGCTGAAATTGTGCTCAAAGGTCGAGAGACAATGTTTCATTATTCACATATGAATATACAGTGGAACCTCGCTATATGGCCACCTCAGTGATACAGTCACCTCAGTAATACAGTCACCTTGCAATTACAGTCACACTGCAATAGTCCCAAATTATTTTTGTAGCAACCCTGCTAATACAGTCACTTTGCTATTCAGGTCACTTTGCATTCCAAAGGATGGCCTTAATAGCAAGGTTCCACCATATGTTGATTCAGTAACTTTAAAAGTATATTTCAATCACCTGTCTAGGTTATTTGGAAGTGATGTTGTTTTAAAATGTCCGGTTGGCCTCATCAAGTCGGTGATCTGTGGCTTAGAATTGTTTCTTGTACACGTCTAAAACTGTTGTTGTGCAGAATCTGTTTATTGGACACCTCAGCATGACCAGATTCTGTTGATATGGTCAACTCGCAAAGTGCACAAAATGTGGTTGACGGGACAAGCCTGTAATGTTACCTGTTGAGGCAGGCCGTTGCATTGGAGTTATTAAAATGATCAAATGTGACATGTTGCAACAGTTCAGACTTTAAGGTATTGGTGGTGTGGAGTTTATGAGCATCATGTAAACGGGCTGAATTGGTTGATTGGACTCAACCGAAGAATTCAAGTTTTGAGACGGACAACATCAAAGTTAGGTACTTCTGTTTCAAAATATACACTATTCAACCCAAGACACACATCAAAAACACTTTTTCAAGATAATAATTCTAAATTACATTATTCAGACTTGTAGTAAATTGTTTATTGTGTCTAAAAATGCAAACAAATGAAAATGTATACTTTCACCACTTCGAATGTATTTCGGTTTTCCTCGGTTCTGTGAAATGTACATTACGGTCGGAACTGTTTCAGCCTGTCACACATATCAATGTCTTCCACTTGGGAATCGAGTTTGTCGTAAAGGGCTATGCATCATACATTAGAGGAACGCCAGGGAAACTGTGGTCAGTTTGTAGCCCATCAAACCCATGTGTGTGTGTCTTGTAGTTCAAACGCAAATGTGATATTTGATGCTGATGTCATTAAAGTCATTTGTATAAAAACATATTGTTGTTTGACTTAGATACAGGATCCTGAGCATGTTGCTTTCCATCATGATGTGTGTCTACCATATCACTGCACACACATGCGCGCGCGTGCGTGCACACGCCCCACACACACGGCACACACGGCACACACCGCACGCACCGCACACACCGCACACACCGCATGCACACACACTGCACACACACACCACACACACCACACACACCACACACACCACACACACCACACACACCACACACACCACACACACCACACACACCACACACACCACACACACCAGGCATGGGGCAATTAACTTAAAAAGTTAATTAAATTACAATTAACTGACATATCCCAATTAAAGTAACCTCACATATTTCTCAGTTCAATTAGCCTCTCTTTTTGCTCACTTAGATTAACTTTAACTTCAATTAATCTCAATTACATTTATAATTCACTTAGCTTAAATTAATAATCAACTCAAATTCAATTAACTTTCTGCAAAAACAGAAATTAATTTAATTGGCATTGCTAGCATATTTAATAAGTTTTCTAATAAATATACACGCATAATTATAAAAGGACCTCCATAAATAATGTAGCTAATATCTATTCATCATGATGTTGCTAATCAGTACGAGTGTGCTGACTGTCTGATCCAGGTCTTTTATGACATTTCAAGATCATCAGCAATTCAAAGGTGTCACTTAACCAGCAACATTTTGCACTGAGTCGTTCCTACTACACTAAACAACTCCCGACTCAAGATACACTTTGTATTTCAAGCCATTGGATGGGAGGTCACACCCATAAAAGCACACGCAGTCAACACTAGTACATAATAGCAGATAAGATCACTGGCACTACCACCCTCACTGACACTGGCTGGGCAGTGAGACTGTTAAAACAATTTCTTGGACCTGAATAGAAACGTTCTTTGATGGTATTGTTTGGCTGAACTTTGGTCACTGGTTGTGTCTGATGTGCACAATGTTTATTTAGACTCTGATTACTGACAGCAGGCCAGTGGCAATCACCAATCATAAAATAATGCCCGTTGCCCAATATAACAAAGCTGTTAACAGAAAGTTAACCGAGATTTGTTCAGTTAAATTTAAGTAAATTAACCTCTTCGAAAAAAGTTAATTAAATGAATTTGTATATTATATAAAGATACGTCATATTATTTGTACAGGTGTATTCAGTTTGTCATCGAAGGGCTAGATGTTGCTGGAGCATTCGTCCTTTTTGTATTTGCACATACATTAATTAACGTTGCACAAACGTTAATTTAATTAGCAACTTGACCCACGTACGTATGGCACACACACCGCATGCACATACGCACACACACTACACACCACACGCAAGCATGCACGGACTGATTGATAATATTCATTATCATTTGTAAAAACAATTTGTAATTACGTGCAAATTCCTCATTTAGATAATTTATTTCGTATTTAAGGACAGATTTAGCAAAGGCAAACTGCTCTGCTACACCGACGCTGTTGGATAGTTACAGTTAATGCATCCTATTTATGACTTGGCAGCAAGATCTGCACAAGTCCACTAGCTGTTGTCTTTAGAACTGGTTGGAGAATGGGCGATTTTGTTGTATAATTGATTCGTGCCATCGGAAGACAATATCGGCTGTGCGGGCGACTTTCATCACAACATTTTACCTGTTTTTAATCGTGGAACAGCAGTGCAATTTTAGAGTTGTTTTTATGAATGTTTCAGGTCGAAGGTGGACTGCGCCATTTTAACAAGTACTTAATGACATTTTAGCATTTTTGTAATGTATATGCAATGCGTACCAGTATAGTGAACTGCACCTGTGTCACAACATTGTAGCCGATTGACCAGGCGTGACGACAACAAGAACAATGCACTGCCACAGCATGATCACCTACAATAGACTGGATCTACTGCGAATTGGACGTTCTATTGTTACTGGATGCTACCTTTCAATAGATGCTTGTGTGGCACACTACGACCACTAGAACGCGTGAACAATCGGCGGACTCGCAGGGGGTGTAGGGCAGGGAGGTCAAAGCAAAGACCCATTCCTGTACTGATTACTCCTCACTTCCCGTCATCGTGAGATGTGAAACCTACACATCGAATTTGATTCGACTCGACAGTGTATGTGACATACCATCTGTACGCCAAGTGTGTTTCTGCTTGTTGAATGCCAGATCGGTGTGTGACACGAAGCAAGCGGGGAAAGCGACCGTGATATGTGACCTCATTGAGGACAATGATCTAGACATACTCGCCATCACAGAGACATGGTTGAGTGCTGATGACTCCGTCTCTACTGGTTGCATCACACCTGCTGGTTACCAACTACGACATGTCCCGAGAACGTACGGCACCGGTGGTGGTGTTGCAGTCGATAACAAGTCTGACTTCACAACGTGACATCTCGAGATGCCGAAATCAAATACATTAGAATCGATGTGTCTACAACTCAGCAATGACACTCAATCTGTTCGTCTTCTTGTCGTCTATCGCCCCCCGCCAAACTCCAAGAACGCCTTTACAACTGCGGAATTTCTCCTAGAATTTGGTGATTTGTTGGACACCATGTCGATGTATACGTCAAACATGCTGATCGCAGGTGGTTTTAACTTCCACATGGACAATACATCAGACAATGACACTAAGCGCTTTCAAAACATTCTAAATGCAGCAGATCTTACTCAGCACGTTGCATGTTGCCGGACATACCATCGACCTGCTTATAACGCGTTCATCTGATACGTTTCTGAACAATATACGAACAGACATCCCACACATGTCAGACCACTCGGCAATTCATTGTGCACTGCAACTCGTGAAACCACCAAACGTCCGGGTAACGACGATGAGTCGAAATTATCGACAGATCAATACCACTGCGATATGTGATGAAATCCGTTCGTTGCTACTGTCAAATCATCTGTCTGATGACATGAACCATGCTGTTGACATGTACAATGAAACCATTGCGGCTATCACTGACAAGCAAGCACCGTTAAAGAACCGCACAGTGATTGTACGACTACACACGCCGTGGTATAATGATGGCATACGATCGCAAAAATGTGTTAGACGACAACTGGAAAGAACATGGAGAAAATCTGGACTGGAGTCTGACAGGCTTGCCTACTGCCTTCAGCGCCAGCTCGTCTCTTCGTCTGTGCACCGTGCAAAACTTGAATACCACACGAATCAAATTGCTGATGCATCTGGTGACCAGAAGCAGCTGTTTAAGATTGTTGCCAAGCTCATACACACTAATAATGGCACATCACTACCGCCATGTGCCTATAAAATAAATAAATAAAACTACCCACAACGCATGCGCACAAACAAGCACTACACAACTCCTGCGTTAGCTCAAGTTTGGGCTGTTTGGAGTAAATCACCTAAGACCATGTGACTCGTCTGACACACTGGCAATGCGGTTCTCGGATTTCTTCTCAGAAAAGATCTCGAAAATTCGGTCTGAACTGAATCAGAATGTCATCATTGTTAATGCCTCTGCTGAGGATGCACCGCAGACATGTCTGCTGACTGCATTTGAGCCAGCCACTGAGGCTGAAATTGAAATGTTGTTGAAGTTATCGCCAGTGAAATCTTGTGAACTTGATCTCATTCCGACATGGCTTCTTAGAGACTGTGCGCACGATGTTGTACCTGTGCTCATGACAATTGTTAACCTGTCTCTGAGAACGGGGGTAATGCCTTCACACTTGAAGGAAGCGCACATCAGACCAGTACTCAAGAAACCAAGTCTAGACAAAACTGTCTTGAATAACTACCGACCCGTGTCAAATCTACCCTATCTATCGAAGACAATAGAACGTGTTGTTGCTGCGAGATTGTCAGCTCACATGTCAGAGCACAATCTCTGTGAGCCCTATCAGTCAGCGTACAAGCCGAATCACAGCGTTGAGACGGCCCTTGTCTGTGTGCAGAATCACATCCTGCACGCAATGGACAATCAGAATGTTGTCATCATGGTTCTCCTGGATCTATCGGCTGCGTTTGACACCGTCGACCATGAAGTGATGTTGCATAGACTCTCACATGACATCGGAGTGGTCCAAGATGCACTGGACTGGTTTAAGTCATACCTGAGAGACAGAGTCCAGTCAGTCTACATTCATGGTGTTACATCGCCTGCTCGTCCTCTGATATACGGGGTACCACAAGGCTCCGTGCTGGGTCCTCAGCCCATCTATGTAGCACCAGTTGCTAAGATTATTCGCAAGTACAATTTGATGTGTCATTTCTACGCGGATGATACTCAAATCTACATTCCAGTGACACCCCACCAAGAGAACATTGCTGAGGCTGTCGTCCGTATTGAAGAATGTGTAGCGGAGATCAGGACGTGGATGATGACAAACTTCTTAAAGTTGAATAACTCAAAGACAGAAGTCATCGTGTTCGGCTCTGCGCAACAACTAAGAAAAATTGAGCTGCGCACACTATGCATTGGAGACTGTTTGGTCACTGTAAATCAGAATGTACGGAATCTTGGTGTACAGTTCGATGCCGAGATGAAGATGGAGACGCACGTGACTGCTGTCTGTAAATCTGCAATTTTCCATCTCCGAAATATTGCAAGAATAAGACGTTATCTAACACCTGCAGCGACAGAACAAGTCATACATGCGTTTGTTACCAGCAGACTTGACGTTGGCAATGCATTACTCCACCGACTGCCTGTGAAACAACCAGAACGGTTGCAGAGAGTACAGAACTGGGCGGCCCGCCTTGTCGACGGCGCCAGGAAGTTCTGTCATGTCACACCTCTGTTGATCAAGCTGCACTGGCTGCCAATAGCAGTTAGAGTAGAGTATACGATACTTCTACTCACGCACCGAGCACTGACTGGCTGTGCACCACAGTATATCACCAAATGTTTGAACAGACGTCAGCCAACTCGATTGTTGCGCTCCCGTGAACACAATCATTTATGTGTACCACGTGCAACGCGTCGCTGGGGTGATAGATCCTTTTGCGTGGCAGCCCCAACACCATGGAACTTGCTACCGCAAAAGCTGATTGCAACAACAATGACAAACACTGATTTTAAATCAAACCTTAAGACTTACCTGTTTTCCCGAACATTCTGTACGGCGCCGTGAGCAACGATTGTTGGAACGGCGCAATATAAATATCACGATTTGATATGATTTACGTGCAAGCATATGTGACCAGGGCTGAACGAGAGGCGACATTTGCTGTGCACTTCGAGTAGAATTATTGGTTCGCGAACAGTGCGGCCATCTTGTTTTATAAACTATTCTCGTTTGTTGGTAATGAGTTATTGTTCTCCTCCTGATTCCCTGTCGTCAGGGGTGAGGCTGGGCTGGCCTTGATTCCGTTCCTCGATTTCAGTTTTATTTTTCTTCTTCTTCTCTCTCACTTATCTTGCACTACTTTCTCCACCAACTGTCTCCATTCCCCTCTACATTTTGCTCTCGTTCTCCACTCCTCTCCCAATCCTACCAAGTCTCTCTTTACGTAGTCCTCCCGTCGCAGTCTAGGTCTTCCTCGCCCCCTTTTCCCCTCCTCTCTCTGGGCATCTGCTTTCTTTGCCAGCCGTTCTTCTCCCATTCTCTCCACATGCCTAGCCCACTTCAGTCGACTCAGTCGACTCCTCACCAGCTTCTTCTTAAGGTTTCCTTTTACTTCAACCTCCACCCTCAATTCATCTATTCTTCGCTTATCAGTTCTTCTCACTCTCGCAATTCTTCATACCCAGTTGTTTTCACAACCCTGCACCCTCTCTTGTTGTTTCTCTGTCAGTGCCATCGCCTCTAGACCATACAGGTATGCCGGGGTAACACATAAACAGAACACCTTTCCTTTGAGTTTACGAGATATGCGCTTGTTTCCCATCACACCTTCAACTTTCCTCCAAGCGTTTGCCACTGCTTTTATCCTCCTGGTCGTACGAAAATATGCATCTGGATGTCCACAGTCACGACGCATCCGTTTATGGTATTGATTATTCGGTTGCAAACTATGACGTTCCTATAACGCTGCATCTGGTTTCTGTGGAAAATGCCATGCAATTCTACCCAGGCCTACATCTACACGCGCGCCCCTCATCGATGCTGTCAACGGGCTTACATCTTGAAATTCTTACTATGTTTATCAAAGTTCTTGTTAACATCTTGGGCAAACATGCACAGATCGTCACGGTTCGTCCGAAAACACCGTGACACACGGAAGAGTTGTCCAGTGCGAAGCGCGACCTCCGCTGCATCGTGCGCCGATGGCGAAAGACGCGTCCACCGAGAGATCTATCTATACGATGCTTCGTGACGCGTACCGCCACCATGCAACTTGCCACTACGAAGGGCAGTCATTTCTGTACGGTGATACCTGAAGCCGGACATAACATGAAGAAAATGTTCGGCGTCACCAACGTACAATGGCGCGGGAACGAAATTCATATTGGGGGGCTGCCGGAGCTTCAGCACCACTAAAACATTTTCGTCGCCGCGCCGCCTATTACTAGGGGGGGGGACACTATGTCTGCCCGTATGTCTTGGACCCACTTTCGCAGTCTCAAAAATACACCTTAATCCTCTCATTAAACATACATTTCCACCCGCATTTACTGGGGGACAGAACCATATGTCTGCCCCCCAGCGAAATTCTGGGGGCAGCTGCCCCTCCCCTCGGCCCCCCTGTTCCCGCTCCTATGCCAATGTACTGGTGGGCTGATTAGCACCCGCTCAGTTGCCTGACTTGTGCAATGACTTAGCCCTTGCTGAGACATTTCATCAATTCTTCACTGACAAGATTTCAATACGTTGTGCCATCGATTCGCGCGCAGAGCCGACCATTTTCGACCGACAACCGTCTGGCGTATATACCAATACGCGCAGCTCTGCAAATTTACGCAGGCGATGACAGCAGACATCAGAAGGATCGGCCTCCAGTCGTCTGCGAAATCCTGCGACCTACACCGGATGCCGACGACCTTGTTGAAAGAAAACACCAATCCCGGACGCACGCGTTAGTGACAACTATACTTAAAAACGTGGTCTCGACGCCAACTCATTCCCCAACTACCATCCCATATCGAACATAAGTCTTGTGTCGAAAACATTAGAACGTTATGTCGCCAACGAACTGCGCCGTCACATTGATGTCAACGGCTTCAACGACCCGTTTCAGAATGCGTGCCGGCCGAGACATAGCACAGAGATGGCTCTCGTCCGAATCCACGAACACATGAGTGACATGACGCAGGTGATTGATTGACGGCGTGGTGTGTAGGTTGTACTGCTAAATGTAAGTGCAGCCTTCGACACACAGGCGAGCGGCACAGTTCTGCACCCTTTGTAGACGTTGCATCACCGTGTGTGGGAGACCATAAAGAAGTGCATTCCAATAATCTAAACGGGATGTCACTAGTGCGTGAACATGTGTCTTACATGATTCTTCCGACAGATGTAGCCGAATTCGCCCAATGTTTCTAATATGGTAGTAGCAAATTTTCACAGTGTTGGCAATCTGCTGTTCCATTTTCAGGTTGCTATCAAATAGCACACCCAAACTGCGCACACACGACGATGGTTGAATTCGATGGCCGGCTACTAAATGGAAGAGATCTACAATTGTCGTGGCGTGGTCTCCGACGACGCGTCCAGTACATCATAGTTGTTCACGGCACTACATCAATACGCAATTACAATAAATGTGTCAACAAGGTCGCCAAGTGCTGCGCATCGAACTGTCGTTTCTACGGGGAAAGTGGCCAACGATCGGTAGAAAATACGTTGGATAATATATGAGACCATTGTTTGAATTTGAATAGGAAACTGCACTTTTCTGAATATCAGGTGCATAATTTAGTATTTTTCATGGGCAGTGGCGGCAACCGTGATCATCGCAGCGGCAGCATTAATAATAATAATAAATCACTTCTAACGCGCCAGTGTCCTCAGACAGTCCGAGCTCAGTGGCGCACCAAAACCAAAGGATTAAGCATTTTAGTACTCGTATGCTAGGCGAAAGTCGTCAACAAATGGATGGATGTGCTAGGAAGCTAGGGTGGATAGGCGATATTGAAAAGATAGGTTTTCAGGTGACGACGAAATGTAACAATATGTTCTGCTGATTTAACATTAACGGGAAGCAAATTCCATATAGTTGGCGCGGCAACTGAAAAAGCTCGAGTTCCAGCCTTTGTCTTAACTTTAGGAACAGAACAGATAGCAACTTCGAACTAGACGACCGAAGTTGTCTGGATTGTCTTGCTGGTGTGAGCATTTAGTATAAATAACTAGGTTGTTTTGATGAAAGGGGTTGGTAGGTGATTGTACAGATCTTAAACATAATGCGATATCACACGGGAAACCAATGCAGTGATTTTAGAAGTGATATATGTAAGCCTATAGTGTGTTTTTGTTTTAAACATATTCACACTGCTAGCACCCACACAATCAGCAGATAATCTGACCTATATGCTCCCCTACGGTGCTGAAAAGCGAGCATACATCTGCGCGTGACCAAAGATGAATAATTGGATTTTAATCACTTGTCCGATTAAATGTTATAATAGACCATATTTGTAAAAATGTTTAGTTGTAAATATTGCCGTATTATACAAAGGGCATGTTGTTTGGATCTGCATAGATGAATGACATTTTAGTATTTTATATTTCATTTAATAATACTATTTGAACTGTTATGTCACACGTAATTATACAAGTTGACATGATAATACATTTTACATATGTAATTCGTGATTGCACGAGTCATTTCCATAAATGTATTATTAAAAAATAGCCGAGTTACCCGTGGAGTTGCGTTGGGAATTTTTTTTTGGAAATGGTGACCCCCCAAGATCCCCATCCTTCGTACAAATTTGGAACCACCCCAATGGGCCACCTAGACTGCATACAAAATGTCAACCCCATACAGGTTGTATATGAACAACTGACGGAGATAAATGCCATTTAAAAATTGTGACCACCACCACGGACGAATTTTTGAAAAAAATCTACATCTACAAACTACCTCGATCACACACGAAATCTCAACTCCATACATTGCAAATTGCCAGAGATAAGTGCCATTTAAAAATTATGACCTCCCTCGAGACCCCCAGCCCCTGGATGAATTTCGAAAAGATCTACATTTACAAACTACCCCAATGGGCCCGCTAGATCACATACACAATTTCATAAACAGTCTCTTGCCCAAATAGCATCTCCCGATTTGAGTGTACATAATGCGGGATATGTATATATATTATTAATTTCGTATTGATTACCCAGTTGTGATGAGCCACTACTAGCATTGAAATCTGGTTGCTGCAGTAAACATTGCTTGACAATTTCATGACAATTGACATGCGCCCATTCCGCTGTCGTTGTTGAAGGGCTGAAGTCGCATTACTGAGATTGTCAGTGACGTTCTTTTCTACAATTGACTTCCACTGCACCAATCTGAACATTAACATAGTTAAACGAAGATTTCACAGTGCCTCGGTTGATTAACATACTTTGTGAGATGGGAAAATTCGACGGAAGAGAGAAGATGTTGGGCTGCAACAAGTCGCCGGCTCGTCCTTCGTTGAAGCTTCCTAGACTCTTGTTCCGGATGGTCCTCCTGGCGTCAGTTTGCAGCTGGGCAAACCAGGGCTACCTCGCAGGTGAGATGTTTTTGAGTCGTGCAACACAATTAGTATATTTTGTATTACGTTAACACGTGCACATTCAAACTAGTTGATCCACATATTTTTGATAACTGATCACTCTCGGTAAACGACACCGTTGATTATATTGTTGATGAAACAAGTATTCATTGACGAGGAAGGGGTCACGTGGTTCGGTATCCTGCTACACCAGACGCAATGGTCAGTGCGGTCCTCGGCGAGTAGTTCGGTTGCTTTGGAACCGAGGACCTTCACCGTATGACGGTGTCCACTAACCCACGAGAAGTGTGCCAGAATTGAGCTCTTTATGATACAAGCATGGATGTTGGCATAATGATACATTAGGAGCACTGAACATGTAGAAGCATTTCCAAATGGGCCCCTTAGCAACTGTTGTTAGGAAACGGTTTTCCTTAGCAACTGGTTAAATTGCGACATCATTAATTTAAAAAAGGCATAAATTAAATCTGATAATATTATACATGCAGACTGCCAAAATAGCTACAAATGTTTTTATATGTTGTTCATTTTAAAATGCACCCCATTAGAAGCTGTTGCTTGTGTGTTCACAAATATAATAATTGGTTTAAGTTGTAACTTAAAATAAACCAGGCGCCAGTGACTCAACATCACTTTAGTCTACATTTTTGCCGGCTCATTTGTGACTATTTTGCTTGTGATACCCTAACCCGTGCTGGTTATCACCTGGGAGTTAGTATACAAACCAGCAGAACTGTACCAATATCATATTGCCCCACCCGGCCTGTAAATTCGCAACTGCCTATTTGGTACTACTGGGCAGGCTGGGCCTTTTGCCACAACTCTGGAAATTAGGTTCCAGTATTATGGCCAAACAATTCTTCACCCTGTTTTAAATCGCGATTAACGATTCCCCCACCCCGCGACTACCTGTTTTGCCTAATGAATACACCGTACGATGCAATAATTGTAACATTTCAGCAATGTTAAAGCTGCATTCTGGGATCGTTTTTTATTTAAGATGACACGGCGTAAAATTAAAAAAAATCCGCGTGCCATACGTTTATTATGCTGCTGCCCGGACTTGGCGTTGGCGACCGGTAATTTCGCAAAAAAACATAATAGGCCCAATATCAAATAGCACATCAAAAACAAACAGACATAAATGGAAGCAAATATGATCAATATTGTGACGCAGACTGGGTTTATTCTTGGTAAACTTCAAGCCATCTTACATCTCCATTGTGGGGCATGTATTGATTTCCTAATATAGACTATGGACTACTCCAAAACCAAGTAGTCCCATTTGATACCTATCTGTGGATGCAAGTATTCACATTGTGTCCTATGTATGTGCGTGCGGGCGTTCGGTATATATATACATATATATATATATATATATATATATATATATATATATACATATACATATATATAGATTGTATGTGTGTGTGTGTGTGTGTGTGTGTGTGTGTGTGTGTGTGTGTGTGTGTGTGTGTGTGTGTGTGTGTGTGTGTGTGTGTGTGTGTGTGTGTGTGTGTGTGTGTGTGTGTGTGTGTGTGTGTGTGTGTGTGTGTGTGTGTGTGTGTGTGTGTGTGTGTGTGTGTATGCCTGTATTGTATACGTGTTACTTTATCTTCTTTGAGGTTACCGGGTATGCAAGTTTAATAAAAAGTAAATATTATAACGTTTATAACTATCTCAATGAGGCTTCGAGAGATGCAATGTTTCTAAACGAAATGTAGTTTATGTTGCATATTCTCGAAAATGTATGTTTGCGAACGATGGCCGTTTGTTTGATTGGTAACTTAATGTAGCGTCATCTCTAAGTTGTCTTTTGTCACCTTTTCAGCCGCTGAGAATGTCTGCCCGCTACTGGTTAAAGTAGACTCGGACCTCGTGTATGTCCCAAAGAACGGTGCACCACGGAAACTGTTCGAAATTGATTATAGCAGTAAGTAATGGTGCATTTTGTAAATGTATGCATTTTGTAAATGACTAAAATGATTAATTTGAATAAGATATGAATGTTTCCATGACTCATACATAATGTGGGACACTTTTTCACACTCACACGCACGCACGCACGCACGTACACACGCGCGCGCGCGCGCACACACACACACAAACAAACATACAGACACACACAGACAAACACACACATACACACACACACACACACACACACACACACACACACACACACACACACATACACACACATACACACACATACACACACAGACACACACAGACACAAACAGACACAAACAGACACAAACAGACACATACAGACACACACAGACACACACACGCACACGCACACGCACACGCACACGCACACTCACACATACACACACAAATACCTACCACAATGCCAACGTTGTTTGCAAATTAATACTTTATTTAGGCCCACACGAGGCCCACACAGTAGACTCAACAATTACATACAACATTTATGACTGATGTTATCGATTATCTGCAAACGGCAAGTCAAGGCAAAGCGACACTTGGTATGTTATGACTGCTACAGCTGGGTGGATTTTGCCTTGTCCGGCTGTGGGAAGTCATGGGCAGATACCAAGGAAGAGGGAATCACCTTGGAAGTTGGAAGGTGGAATGGCTGCTTAAGGAGGTAGTTAGGTTGACAGATATTGTGAAGGGGGTGGATATGAGAATTGGCAAGGAGACAGGTGAACTGGAGAGGGACAACAGGGAGAGAGTTGGGAATACTGTGAGACTGAAGGAGCAGAGTAGTGGCAAGAAGACTGAGGAAAGGAAACTGAGAGGAGGGAAGGTGATTGGAGGGGAAGAAATTGGAGAATCGACAGCAGGAAACGTGACAGGCGTGAAGGTGACAGGGGAGAAAGTGACCGTAGAGAAGGAGGTAGGAGGGAAAATGGGACGGGAGAGGAGAGAAGAAAATGCTATGGGAGGAAAGATGACGGGAAGAAAGGAAATGAGAGTAAATATGACAGAAGAGAAGTCGATAAAAGGGACGATGAGAAGAGGAAAGGTGACAAGAGAAAAAGCGACAGGAAAAAATGGAACGGAAGAGAATGTGACAGGAGAGAAGACGGCAGGGGAAAGACAACAACCAGACAGATGCAAACTGGAGAAGGAGCTACTCTGAGGCAGTGATTGAGAGGGCAATGAGAAAAGAGAGGGTGTTTATGGGCGACTGTATTCTGAGAAAGACAGATACGACACTAAGTGAAGGGAGGACGTCGTTGTTTGTTTACCGGGAGCTAGGATAGAACAGTAAGGGAAGAGAAGGTATTGGGCCATGGCAAGGGAGGATCTATACTAGTACACATAGGAAAACATATTGCAGACAGCGAGGGAACAACTGCGATAGTACAGAAATAGAGACAGTTAGTGAGGTAGGTAAAGAAGATAAGAGTTGAACAGATTATTCTCTCAGGAGTTTGCCAGTAATGGGAGGAAGGGGGCCAACATCTAGAAACTGCAAGCGGATGGCGATCAACGCACTAGTTGAGCAAATGTGTGAAGAAGAGGGGGATACATTGTTAGGACGAAAGATATGTACATGAGATATGGCCTCCAATGCCTTCCATCTAAGTGGAAAGGGGGCAGCAGTTTTCTAAGAGAACATGCTGCGATCTGTTGACAATGGGACAGGTTGCGTTTATTTAAACTATGCGCAGGGGGGATTCACAGAGAAGCCTGAAACTGGAGGCATATATAAAAACAGTACAAATAAATCAGGAAAAACAGCCTGGACAAATGTTTTGAAGTTGGATATAAATGCTTTTGTTTAAATGCTAAGAACATGGTAAACAAACGAAGTGAACTAAATATTATGGTAGAAGATACTGAGACGATACTGACCCTCACATAATAGGTATAACCGAATCATGGGCCACCACCGATATATCAGATGCCGAATTGGGACTGACAGGATATGTAATGTTTAGGAAAGATAGCATAGGAAGAAGGGGAGGTGGAGTATTCTATATAGTAAAGAATATATCCAGGCTTATGAAATAAAATTAGAAAGAGAAGCACATTGCGAAGAAGCTGTTTGGTGTAACATAGTTACAGAAAACTCAACTTTAAGTCCAAACACAAGCATAGAACTCAGAAGAGAATAATGAAAAAGTACAAAACGCTATAAGGGACGTGAGCAAACGGGACTGTATTATAATGGGGGATTTTTAACCATGGTCATATCCAATGGAAATATATACAGAGTACGGGGAGTGAGGACCACAAGTTTTTAGTTCTAGTACAAGATAATGTTTCCTTTCTCAACATGTGCTAGAACCAACAAGGGGTGGGAATGTGTTAGACATAGTTTTAATACAAACAAATGAAGTGGAAGTCATATAGATGTACTGGAAATGATGAAGACAACAACATTTATAAAGAAGCATTTAGCCAAGCTACAACTGAAATTAGAAATTCAAGGAGAAGGTAGCTAAGAAAATAAGGGCTATGAAGGATAATAAATCTCGTGGAGTGGATGGGATTCCGCCCAAACTACTATTGGAAATTGTAGAACAAATTAGCATACCGCTTGCAACAGTTTTCAACTTGTCATTAGAAGAGGGAGTGCTTCCTTTAGAATGAAAAGAAGCAAACAATATATCATTATTTAAAATAGGTTCGAGAAACAAGTCGGAGAACTACAGACCAGTGAGTTTAACATCGGTGATTTGCAAATTATTAGAAAGACTAATTAAAGTTCACATGGTGGACTTTCTTGTTATACATAACTTGATCAGCCCATCTCAACATCTCGTTTCTAAAAGAGAGGGCATGCTTAACAAATATGTTATGTTTTTTGGAAGATACACTAAGTGTGTAGAGGAGGGATCACCAGTAAATATCATCTACTTAGATTTTTGGAAAGCTTTCAACAAAGTGCCACATCAAAGATAACTCTGCATTAACTAAAGGCCAATGGCACAGGAAATGGCTTAATTAACTGGATAGAAAAATGGCTGATTAACAGAAGATAACGGGTAGTAGTTGATGGGGAGGCTTCAAATTGGAAATCAGTTTTGAGTGGGGTACCACAGGGATCAGTAGTAGGACCTATATTATTTTTAATATATATCAACGATTTGGACAATGACATAACAAGGAAGGTGTTGAAATTTGCGGATGATACAAAATGATGGAGATAGACAGCATTTATGAGATGATTTTGACAGGTTCATCAAATTGTCAAATTCAATTTTGGGAAATTTAAATAGTAGTAATGTATGTCCTTCTCACGTTATGCTGGAGCGCGTCGCACAAAAAGCCTGAACTACTTTTCCCATGTTAAAAGGTAGGAACAAAGTTCCGGATTTTCATCTTGCTGCTGGCTCGGGCTCGGGCTCCGACCCGTCCAAAAGCGGATAAATTTAGGTATTCCTCCTAAAAACCCGTATTCATGCTCAATCGGCAAATACCATCATATGTAGGTCAAAGTTCCGGGTCAAAGTTCTAGGTCAAGGTCCTAGGTTGAAGATAGGGGGTGGTGCCGCCTATCAATGATGGATATATATTAAAGCTGTTTTATAGAGAAGGTCAAATACAAATAGGACAATCATATGGTGGAACCCGTATGTCTTTGTGAACTAGAAAATAGGTCAAATTATATCATTTCCGGTTACCACACAGCCTTACCACGAGTCTGTGTGCTCAACCTCTAATCTTTCCATACTGAAGACCGACGGCATTTGAAGATGCCACACTCGACACTGGGACATCTTTATGAACAAAATCAAGGTTTCCTTATCTTTTAACATGTATCAATGCTATAGTCTTTACATACGACAGTTGCACTTACCTCAATTGGTCGCCTCTTTGCAAACTGGTTTGAACTAGTATTCACTGTGCAAGTCTGAACGTGTGGTAAATCAGTCAAACTAGCGGCTATCTGCGTAGGTGTACATGGTAATTCGGTCAAACT
This sequence comes from Escarpia spicata, assembly GCA_963995525.1. Classification (NCBI taxonomy): domain Eukaryota; kingdom Metazoa; phylum Annelida; class Polychaeta; order Sabellida; family Siboglinidae; genus Escarpia; species Escarpia spicata. Next base: position 15,466,580 of record OZ023206.1, read on the forward strand.
GGTAGTAATTCGGAACTTGCTCACATACGTATAGTCTCAGTGACGTCACTAAATCGGTACACGTGGTAAATCGGTCAAACTGATAGTAATTTGGTCGATACGTTTGTAACTTGCGCACATGTATATAGTCTCAATGAAGTCATTAAATCGGTACGCGTGATAATTCGGTCAAAGTGGTAGTAATTCGGCTATCACGCATTTGGAACTTGTGCGCGTTTAAATAGTCTCGTTCAATTACGTCATTAAATCTGTACGCGTGGTAATTCGGGCAAACTGGTATATAATCCCAATTTATGTAATAACATAGATCAATGACGTCATGAAACCGGTACGCGTGGTAATTCGGTCAAACTACACTAAATAGGTACACGTGGTAATTCTATCAAAACTAGCAGACATTTGGTACTTGCGTGCGTGTATATAGTTTCATTCTATGATTTCACTAAATTGATACGTATGGTAAATCGGTCAAACTGGTAGTAATTCGGTCAAGACATTTGTATATAGTCGCATTTCTGTGGCAGCCACCATATCGTCGCTGGCCTCACTATTGTATATATTAGTCTCCTTGCGCCATCTGTCAGCCGACCACTTCTTTAACATATGTATAAAAGGTTGGTGGTAGTAGCGAACTGTTCAGCATTCGTGATACGACGTCTTTGTGGGTAACATCATGCTGAATACACCCTATTACTCCTCTCTTCCCCACTACTGCGCTCTTGCAACCGTCAGCAACACCTACAAAAATAAACCGACTATCCCACCACTCGCACCGTCTGTCAACCGATTGGTAACAAAGGCGGGAATTCGGTGAAAAAAGCGGGAATCCGCTTACCAGACATATTTACCACGAGTATATGTGCACAACCTGTAATATATGTGTGTCTGTTTATCTGTGTGTGTGTGTGTGCGTATGTGTGTCTGTTCGTCTGTTCGTCTGTTCGTCTGTGCGTCGGTATGTCTGTGTGTCTGTGTTTTGTGTGTCAATTTATCTGGGTGTCGGTTTTTCTGTGTGTCGGTGCGTCTGTGCATAGGTGTGTCTGTGTGGCGGCATGTCTGTGTTTCTGTGATAATGGGTAAACATACCACTAATGGGAAGCATTCAGCATGCAATTAATGCGCGAAGATTATTCGTACATAACTATTCACCATTGTCTATAGTCAGGTACTCATTCATACAGCATTTCATTCAACGTGGAGTGAACTAACTTGCCTAAAGTTCGACATCACAGCACAGGATTCGAACCATGATTCTCTCGGTCGTGCGTGTGTGGTATCCAGTCGTCTGCATATTCTGCTTATCTGTGTGTGTGTGCGTGCGACCAAGCGTGCGAACGAGCGTGTGTGTTTATGTGGTATCCAGTCGATTATGAGGAGGAGGAGGAGGGCATATTCTTTTTAGACGTGTACATCTTTCTTACTTTAATGCGTATGTGTTGTAAATTCGTGCCAGTTTATTGCATTACCGAGGTAACTTCTTCTTAGAATTTTAGTGTATGAACGCGTGAATGTCGTATGTCAGACTTGTCAGCAGCTCAATAGATCGAATGGTACCCGACACACCCTGATCCGCCTGTGAAGTCGGCTATTCGGCGAACTGAAGAGAGTCGTAGTTACTCTCGTCGTTTACTTTAATTTTTTTTCAACGTCAAGACTTAGTAATTTTTGAAGTCAGTACTTAGAATATTTTTTTAAAGTTGATACTTAGAATATGTTGTATGTCGGTACGTAGAAATGTTTTTAAAGTCAGGACTTAGTCATGTTTCCGTTATTTCCAAGTCGTAACTTAGAATATTTTTCAAACTAGTAACTTAGAATATTTTCCTCAAAGTCGTAACTTAGAATATTGTTTAAAGTCAAAGTATTTTTTTAGGTCAGGACTTATAATAGTTTTTATATTTTTCAATTTGGGACTTACAATATTTTTCAAAGTCATAACTTAGAATATTTTCAAGTTCGGACTTACAATATTTAAAAAAAATAAGATTCTCTTCAGTCAGCCGAATAGCCAACTTCACAGGCGTATCAGGATGTGTCGGGTATCGTTCGATCTATCGAGTTGCTGACAAGTTTACCGTATTGGTAAGGTAAATTTTTACGAAGTTACCTCCGTAATATACTAAGCTGTAAAGAATTTACGACACATACGCATTAAAGTAAGAAAGTTGTACAAGTCTAACAAGAATATGCCTTCCTCCTTCTCCTCATAATCGACTGGATACCACATAAACACACACGCTCGTTCGCACGCTTGGTCGCACGCACACACACACAGATAAGTGGTTCAGTGGATACAGCTTCGGACTCTCAACCGAGGGAATCATGGTTCGAATCCTATGCTGGGATGTCAAACCTTGGGCAAGTTCGTTCACAACACGTAGTTTCACTTCACTCATCTGTATGAATGAGTACCTGGCTATAGACAGTGGTGAATAATTATGTACGAATAATCTCCACCCATTAATTCCAGCGTGGCTGAATGTTTCCCATTAGTGACATGTTTACCCCACTATCATAGACACACAGGCATGTCAACACAGACACACCGATTCACAGACGTACCGACACATAGATAAACCGACACACAAAAGACAGACACACCGATGCACAGACGCGCAGACGCGCAGACGCACAGACATTACACGTTGTGCACATAGAGTCGTGGTAAAGCTGTGTGATAAGCGGATTCCAGCCATTTTCACCGAATGCACGCGACGATATGATGGCCGCCACATAAATTAGACTATATATACGCGCGCAAGTTCCAAATGCCTGGACCGAATTGTTAGCAGTTTGACCCATTTACCACGCATACCGATTAAGTGACATCATTGAATGGGACTATATACATGCGCGCAAGTTCCAAATGTCTGCTAGTTTGATCGAATTACCACGCGCACATATTTAATGTTGATTGACAGAATTACCACGCGTACCGGTTTCATGACGTTATGACATAAACTAAGACTATATAAAAGCGCACAAGTTCAAAATGCCTGTTAGCCGAATTGCTACCAGTTTGACCGAATCACCATTTTACCGAATTACCGATTTATTGACGTTTATTATAAACTAAACGTAGGTTTTAGAAATATATAGGATCGTATAACCTAGGCCAATACGTGTTGCACGTTTCGTATACAAACCGTCATATACATAATATCTCTTTTATTTAATAATTCTTTACTAATGACAGGTTATATATCGTAACACCTCATTTTAGCTTCGCCTTCATTACTTAAGGGATCACACCATCTCACACAACGATAACTTGGTCCGCGGGAAGGTCACTCCGTAAGGAATGGGGGTCAAGCCTGACACAGTACGCTAAATGGGCTGCGGTCTTCTGGCCCCGTCCGCGTAAATCCACCCTTTTCGGACTTTATGGCTAGTCATGTTGTCCATCTTGCAGAAATGTAAGACATCATGACTGCAAAAGCAGACGCAGGCATTTTATGAAAGGTCACGAGAGTGTGCCGAAAGTTATACGTCGTGATTACAATGCAATACATTGTCGTTACATTGTCGGTTCTATTCAGTTCAGATTTGCACGGTGAATACCAGTTCAAACCAGTTTGTAAAGAGGCGACCAACTGAGGTAAGTGCAACTGTCGTATGCAAAGACTATAGCATTGATACATGTTAAAAGATAAGGAGACCTTGATTTGTCCATAAAAAAGATGTCCCAGTGTCATGTGTGGCAGCTTCCAATGCTGTCTGAAGACATGGAAAGACTAGAGATTGTGCACATAGACTCGTGGTAAACCTGTGTGGTAACCGGAAATGATCTAATTTGACCTATTTCTAGTTCAAAAAGATATAAGGGTTCCACTATATCATTGCCCTATATGTGTTCGACCTTCTCTATGAAACAGCTTGAATATATATTGAATTTATAATCCTCTTATTCATTGCGCCTTATTATAACACCACATTTTGCACACGCCATTACCAGTCAAACAAGGACTCGGTCCTCAGGCTAAGCCTCGGCCTACGGGCCAGAAGTACCGATAGGCGGCAGCACCTCTATCTTCTACCTTGGACGTTGACCCAGAACTTTGAACTACATGTGATGCCATTTGCCGATTGAGCATGAGTGCGTATTTTAAAGACCAAGGCCTAAATTTGGCGCGTTGGGGCGGGTCGGAGCCCTAGCCAGCAGCAAGATGAAAAACAGGAACTATTTTTCCTATGTTTTAACATGGGAAAGTAGTTCCGGGTTTTCCTTTTCATGCGCCCCGATCCGGACAGGGGAATGAAGATTTACAATATACAATCGGGGTACTGTACTAAGTACTACTGTAAAAGAAAAGGACTTAGGGTTAACCATTAGTGCTGATAGGAAGGTTTCAGAGCAGTGCGGAATTGCAGTTTCAAAGGGAAATCAAAAGATTAATTACGAAAGAACTAATAATACCGCTGGACATATTTAGGTCTCATTTAGAATATTGTATACAAGCGTGAGTAGTATACAGGTATGTTTGGAGGGGTATCTACGGCCCTTTTTGAGGAGTTTTGGTTGATAATAGGGAGGTTTCGAAAGCCGCCCCCCTGAGCAAAGTGCGTAGTCACGTGACCGTATGTATGTATAACGAGAGGCGCCCCCTGGCGGGTACGTTAGAGGTGACGCCTCCTAACGGGGAGTGGTGTTGTAGGTGAATGCGCGTGTATGAAAGAACTAACGAAACACAAGAGTATACGAGTGCACACGTGTTTTATTGATGAAAGATACAAGCGTGAAACCGTGTTTTATTAAACGAAGTGCATCAAGACTTGTGGGTGAGTGAACACCGCGACAGAGGTCGTGAGCTTAGGGGTCAATACGACCACGCCAGCGGCTCGTGGGATGATGGTATACGACTTACGGGTGAGTGAACACCGCGTCAGAGGCCGTGAGCTTACGGGTGTGTGACCACCGCGCCATAGGCTCGAATCGTTAATGACGATGATGATGATGATAACACCTGTTCGTTAATGAAACACGGTTATTGCAGTTGTTTAAGCCAATCGAATACACGGCAATCGTTTGCTATCAGATCAGTGCCGAAACCTTTTACGAAATCCTTCATGACAACTCCACGACATCGAAACATGAGATAAGCAACACTTAGAGGGTCAGAGGTGAAATAGTAGGTGACGCCTCCTAACGGGGAGTGTAGAGAGGGTGTTATTAGTTGTGTATGAATGTACGTGTATGGGAGGGGAGCGTAGAGAGGGTGTGTATGAATGCGCGTGTATGAAAGAACTAACGAAACACAAGAGTATACGAGTGCACACGTATTTTATTGATGAAAGATACAAGCGTATAATATGAAACCGTGTTTGATTAAGCGAAGTGCATCAAGACTTGTGGGTGAGTGAACACCGCGACAGAGGTCGTGAGCTTAGGGGTCAATACGACCACGCAAGTGGCTCATGTAAGTCTGCCTATGTTGTATCGTGTATAACGAGCATGTTGGAAGGTGGACCATGAGAGATAATGAAGTATACTGAAAGGTGTGTGAATAATGTTTATAAATATATATATATATATATATATATATATATGAAACTTTAAAATATGTGTGTATGTGTGTATGTATATATGAAAGAAGGATTATATATAAGATAATAACCAACAAACACCACAGTTTGAAAGTTGAATAGTTTTATTAACATCAACGATCGATTACATCAACGAAACCATCATCATCATCATCTGTCTCCGGACACCAATTTTCGACATCCCCGTGTCCAAGGGGGCAACAGGGTCGGGGTCAACCCAAGGGTTTGGAGGATCAAACTGGTCCCGTGTCCTCAGCAGTTCAGCCATGACGATACAGAAAGCACATTCGTGGTAGTCGCGGAGTTCTTCTTCTCTGGAACATATATGAAAGATAAGAATGGACTATGACACAATATGTAGACATCGCCTGACGCGATCGGTAACCAGACACCGCGTAGCTAGCCGAAACGACAAGAGGGCAGGCTAGGTCAACATACGCATAGATAAGAAAGGACTGTGACACAACATGTATATAGTTTTGTTAGGTTTATATACGCAAATCCGATAGAGGCGTTATGTCTTTTCAATCACGAGACAGTGCAAAAACACGAGAAGGGACAAGACAAGCTCAAGCACAGTACACACTAGCTGAGAAGGAGGTAAAGAAAGCCACCAAAAGAGATTTGACAAGATCAAGCACAGAAGGGAGACAGAGGGGGATAGGAAGGCAGAGAAGGCGAGGAAAGAGAGGAGAGGGAGACAGAGGAGAATAGGAAGGCAGAGGAGGCGAAGAAAGAGAGGAGAGGGAGACAGAGAAGGATAGGAAGGCAGAGAAGGCGAGGGAAGTGAGGAGAGGGAGACGAGGAGGATAGGAAGGCAGAGAAGGGAGGGAAGAGAGGAGAGGTAGACAATGGAGGATAGGAAGGCAGAGAAGGCGAGGAAAGAGAGGAGTGGGAGATAAGGGAGGATAGGAAGGCAGAGAAGGCGAGGAAAGAGAGGAGAGGGAGACAGAGGAGGATAGGAAGGCAGAGAAGGCGAGGAAATACTTGGGAGATCAAGCATATGTCAAGCGATAAAATACAAAGTTTGCAGCACTTACTTATTGGAGACGTATAATATTCATCTTGTCCTCGGGACATGCCTTGTCGTGAGCGCTCGCCATCTTCAGCAGTCGGAGTGAAGTTGCGTTGTTCGAAGTCGGTAGAAAGTAATATGCTCCACTAGAGTTTTGTTAGGTTTATATACGCAAACCCGATAGAGGCTTTTCAATCACGAGACAGTACAGACAATGGAGTCACGAGTTGAACTCTGCTCTCTGCCCGTGCTCGTTAGCGGGTGCAATATGAGATAAGCCGCGTGCCTCGACACTCACGAGAAGCCACTACGCTACGTCCATCCATACACGTGTTCCAACTTCCAACAGTTTACTTACCACAATTCTCATTCTTCAAACTGTCATATACATCTTGTGTCACAGGTGCTCGTTAGCGGGTGCATTCCGTACATGGTCTACCCTGTTACATGTCTCCCTTCCATACATGGTATAGTTTGTTACATGTTTGCCTTCCATACATGGTCTAGCCTGTTACAGGTCTACCTTCCATACATGGACTAGCTTGTTACATGTTTGCCTTCCATACATGGTCTAGCCTGTTACATGTTTCCCTTCCATACATGGTCTAGCTTGTTACATGTTTGCCTTTCGTACATGGTCTAGTTTGTTACATGTTGACCTTCCATACATGGTCTAGCCTGTTACATGTTTGCCTTCCATACATGGACTAGCATGTTACATGTTTGCCTTTCGCACATGGTCTAGTTTGTTACATGTTGACCTTCCATACATGGTCTAGCCTGTTACATGTTTGCCTTTCGTACATGGTCTAGTTTGTTACATGTTGACCTTCCATACATGGACTAGCATGTTACATGTTTGCCTTCCATACATGGACTAGCATGTTACATGTTTGCCTTTCGTACATGGTCTAGTTTGTTACATGTTTCCCTTCCATACATGGACTAGCATGTTACATGTTTGCCTTCCATACATGGACTAGCATGTTACATGTTTGCCTTTCGTACATGGTCTAGTTTGTTACATGTTGACCTTCCATACATGGTCTAGCCTGTTACATGTTTGCCTTCCATACATGGACTAGCATGTTACATGTTTGCCTTTCGCACATGGTCTAGTTTGTTACATGTTGACCTTCCATACATGGTCTAGCCTGTTAGATGTTTGCCTTTCGTACATGGTCTAGTTTGTTACATGTTGACCTTCCATACATGGACTAGCATGTTACATGTTTGCCTTTCGTACATGGTCTAGTTTGTTACATGTTTCCCTTCCATACATGTTTGCTGGTCTAGCCTGTTACATGTTTGCCTTTCGTACACGGTCTAGTTTGTTACATGTTGACCTTCCATACATGGACTAGCTTGTTACATGTTTGCCTTCCATACATGGACTAGCATGTTACATGTTTGCCTTTCGTACATGGTCTAGTTTGTTACATGTTTCCCTTCCATACATGGACTAGCATGTTACATGTTTGCCTTCCATACATGGACTAGCATGTTACATGTTTGCCTTTCGTACATGGTCTAGTTTGTTACATGTTGACCTTCCATACATGGTCTAGCCTGTTACATGTTTGCCTTCCATACATGGACTAGCATGTTACATGTTGACCTTCCATACATGGACTAGCATGTTACATGTTTGCCTTCCATACATGGACTAGCATGTTACATGTTTGCCTTTCGTACATGGTCTAGTTTGTTACATGTTTGCCTTCCATACATGGACTAGCATGTTACATGTTTGCCTTTCGTACATGGTCTAGTTTGTTACATGTTGACCTTCCATACATGGTCTAGCCTGTTACATGTTTGCCTTCCATACATGGACTAGCATGTTACATGTTTGCCTTTCGCACATAGACTAGCTTGTTACATGTTTGCCTTCCGTACATGGACTAGCTTGTTACATGTTTGCCTTCCATACATGGTCTAGCTTGTTACATGTTGACCTTCCATACATGGACTAGCATGTTACATGTTTGCCTTTCGTACATGGACTAGCTTGTTACATGTTTGCCTTTCGTACATGGTCTAGTTTGTTACATGTTTCCCTTCCATACATGGACTAGCATGTTACATGTTGACCTTCCATACATGGTCTAGCCTGTTACATGTTTGCCTTTCGTACATGGTCTAGTTTGTTACATGTTGACCTTCCATACATGGACTAGCATGTTACATGTTTGCCTTCCATACATGGACTAGCCTGTTACATGTTTGCCTTTCGTACATGGTCTAGTTTGTTACATGTTTCCCTTCCATACACGGTCTACCTTGTTACATGTTTGCCTTCCATACATGGACTAGCATGTTACATGTTTGCCTTTCGTACATGGTCTAGTTTGTTACATGTTGACCTTCCATACATTGACTAGCATGTTACATGTTTGCCTTCCATACATGGTCTAGCCTGTTACATGTTTGCCTTTCGTACATGGTCTAGTTTGTTACATGTTGACATTTCATACATGGACTAGCATGTTACATGTTTGCCTTCCATACATGGACTAGCATGTTACATGTTGACCTTCCATACATGGACTAGCATGTTACATGTTTGCCTTCCATACATGGACTAGCATGTTACATGTTTGCCTTTCGTACATGGTCTAGCCTGTTACATGTCCGCCTTCCGTACATGGACTAGCTTGTTACATGTTGCCCTTCCGTACATGGTCTAGCCTGTTACATATTTGCCTTTCATACATGGTCTAGCTTGTTACATGTTTGCCTTCCGTACATGGACTAGCTTGTTACAGGTCTGCCTTTCATACATGGTCTAGCTTGTTACATGTTGACCTTCCGTACATGGTCTAGCTTGTTACATGTTTGCCTTCCATACATGGACTAGCTTGTTACAGGTCTGCCTTTCATACATGGTCTAGCTTGTTACATGTTGACCTTCCATACATGGACTAGCTTGTTACAGGTCTGCCTTTCGTACATGGTCTAGCCTGTTACATGTCTGCCTTCCGTACATTGACTAGCTTGTTACATGTTGGCCTTCCGTACATGGTCTAGCCTGTTACATGTCTGCCTTCCGTACATGGACTAGCTTGTTACATGTTGGCCTTCCGTACATGGTCTAGCTTGTTACATGTTTGCCTTCCGTACATGGACTAGCTTGTTACATGTCTACCTTTCATACATGGTCTAGCTTGTTACATGTTGGCCTTCCGCACATGTTCTAGCTTGTTACATGTTTGCCTTCCATACATGGACTAGCTTGTTACAGGTCTGCCTTTCATACGTGGTCTAGCTTGTTACATGTTTACCTTCCATACATGGACTAGCTAGTTACAGGTCTGCCTTTCATACATGGTCTAGCTTGACGGAAAGTGAAGGAGCTAGTGTCTGCTGTTGAGGGGGAATTAGCCTGTCACGGAACCGACCTCCTAGTGGAAGTAGTACCACCTGGCGGGTAATGAAGGAGTAATGAGGGAATATTAAAGGCTAATTGACGTAGACTGAGTCTGCTGATATATATCACTCTGGGCTGGCGCACCCATGGGGAAATTTTAAGATGGTGCCCGCCTCCACATGACCTACCCCCCTGGAGGAAAGAAGTGTAAGTAGTAAGGATATTTTATTTGCTATTTTGTTTGTATGACTGCCAGTTTAAATGGTTATTTATTATGATGCCTAAAAAATTGAAACTGATGGCACATTCATTCTGTCATGCATTGTCCGAAATGTCATGTCTCCCTTGTAACATTTTGTCGTGATTGCCCAAAGACACACCACTCCCATGTAACACTTTGTGTCACTATTGCCCAAAGACCTCCACTCCAATATAACACTTTGTGTCACTATTGCCCAAAGACTCTCACTCCCATGTAACCTTTGTGACTATTGCCCAAAGTCCCCCACTCGAATGTAACACTTTGTGTCACTATTGCCCAAAGACCCCCACTCCCATGTAACCTTTGTCACTATTGCCCATCCCATGTACCACTATGTCACTATTGCTCAAAGACCCCCAATTCCATGTAACACTTTGTCACAAGACCCCCACTCCCATGTAACACTTTGTCACAAGACCCCCACTCCCACGTAACACTTTGTTACAAAACCCCCATTCCCATGTAACACTTCGTCACATCACCAGTGTGACATACTTTATGGCTGCCCCCTGTGTATAAGAACCATCACATGACACGACTCACCGAGCAGCCTTCGACCTTCTCGAGAAGGCAGGCGAGACTCTTGAGGGTGTCCTCCTCCTCTACGTCCTCCGCATCCTCTACTGCAACACCAAGGCACTACATCACAACACAGCATCACATCACAACACCACATCACATCCTCCAGTACAATACCACAGCACAGCATCACATCACCACTACATCACATCAATACATGATTACATCACAATACAGCATCACTACATCACAACATAGCATATCATCTCATCGCATCACTACATCATATCATCTCATCACATTCACTACATCATATCATCGCATCACTACATCATATCATCTCATCACATCACTACATCATATCAATTCATTACATCAGTGCATCACATCACTACATCATATCATATGATTACATCACTACATCACATCACAACATCATATCATCTCATCACATCGCTACATCATATCATCTCATCACTACATCACATCATCTCATCACATCACTACATCATGTATGTATGTATGTGTATGTACGTATTTTGTGAGTTCTACTGTCAAAAGAGTGAAATTTGGTGAGTTCTACTGTGGTGTCCTAGCCTTACACGCATGCACGCACCCATGCACCCACCCACCGTCGCCGTCCCCACCCGCCATCGCCGCCGCAGAGGCGGCGCGCGCGCGCCGCCCTTCCGTGAAGGGCGGCGGCGATGGCGGGTGGTCGAAGGCTGCTCGGTGAGTCGTGTCATGTGATGGTTCTTATACACAGGGGGCAGCCATAAAGTATGTCACACTGGTGATGTGACGAAGTGTTACATGGGAATGGGGGTTTTGTAACAAAGTGTTACGTGGGAGTGGGGGTCTTGTGACAAAGTGTTACATGGGAGTGGGGGTCTTGTGACAAAGTGTTACATGGAATTGGGGGTCTTTGAGCAATAGTGACATAGTGGTACATGGGATGGGCAATAGTGACAAAGGTTACATGGGAGTGGGGGTCTTTGGGCAATAGTGACACAAAGTGTTACATTCGAGTGGGGGACTTTGGGCAATAGTCACAAAGGTTACATGGGAGTGGGAGTCTTTGGGCAATAGTGACACAAAGTGTTATATTGGAGTGGAGGTCTTTGGGCAATAGTGACACAAAGTGTTACATGGGAGTGGTGTGTCTTTGGGCAATCACGACAAAATGTTACAAGGGAGACATGACATTTCGGACAATGCATGACAGAATGAATGTGCCATCAGTTTCAATTTTTTAGGCATCATAATAAATAACCATTTAAACTGGCAGTCATACAAACAAAATAGCAAATAAAATATCCTTACTACTTACACTTCTTTCCTCCAGGGGGGTAGGTCATGTGGAGGCGGGCACCATCTTAAAATTTCCCCATGGGTGCGCCAGCCCAGAGTGATATATATCAGCAGACTCAGTCTACGTCAATTAGCCTTTAATATTCCCTCATTACTCCTTCATTACCCGCCAGGTGGTACTACTTCCACTAGGAGGTCGGTTCCGTGACAGGCTAATTCCCCCTCAACAGCAGACACTAGCTCCTTCACTTTCCGTCAAGCTAGACCATGTATGAAAGGCAGACCTGTAACTAGCTAGTCCATGTATGGAAGGTAAACATGTAACAAGCTAGACCACGTATGAAAGGCAGACCTGTAACAAGCTAGTCCATGTATGGAAGGCAAACATGTAACAAGCTAGAACATGTGCGGAAGGCCAACATGTAACAAGCTAGACCATGTATGAAAGGTAGACATGTAACAAGCTAGTCCATGTACGGAAGGCAAACATGTAACAAGCTAGACCATGTACGGAAGGCCAACATGTAACAAGCTAGTCCATGTACGGAAGGCAGACATGTAACAGGCTAGACCATGTACGGAAGGCCAACATGTAACAAGCTAGTCAATGTACGGAAGGCAGACATGTAACAGGCTAGACCATGTACGAAAGGCAGACCTGTAACAAGCTAGTCCATGTATGGAAGGTCAACATGTAACAAGCTAGACCATGTATGAAAGGCAGACCTGTAACAAGCTAGTCCATGTATGGAAGGCAAACATGTAACAAGCTAGACCATGTACGGAAGGTCAACATGTAACAAGCTAGACCATGTATGAAAGGCAGACCTGTAACAAGCTAGTCCATGTACGGAAGGCAAACATGTAACAAGCTAGACCATGTATGAAAGGCAAATATGTAACAGGCTAGACCATGTACGGAAGGGCAACATGTAACAAGCTAGTCCATGTACGGAAGGCGGACATGTAACAGGCTAGACCATGTACGAAAGGCAAACATGTAACATGCTAGTCCATGTATGGAAGGCAAACATGTAACATGCTAGTCCATGTATGGAAGGTCAACATGTAACATGCTAGTCCATGTATGGAAGGCAAACATGTAACATGCTAGTCCATGTATGAAATGTCAACATGTAACAAACTAGACCATGTACGAAAGGCAAACATGTAACAGGCTAGACCATGTATGGAAGGCAAACATGTAACATGCTAGTCAATGTATGGAAGGTCAACATGTAACAAACTAGACCATGTACGAAAGGCAAACATGTAACATGCTAGTCCATGTATGGAAGGCAAACATGTAACAAGGTAGACCGTGTATGGAAGGGAAACATGTAACAAACTAGACCATGTACGAAAGGCAAACATGTAACAGGCTAGTCCATGTATGGAAGGCAAACATGTAACATGCTAGTCCATGTATGGAAGGTCAACATGTAACAAACTAGACCATGTACGAAAGGCAAACATGTAACAGGCTAGACCATGTATGGAAGGTCAACATGTAACATGCTAGTCCATGTATGGAAGGGAAACATGTAACAAACTAGACCATGTACGAAAGGCAAACATGTAACAAGCTAGTCCATGTACGAAAGGCAAACATGTAACATGCTAGTCCATGTATGGAAGGTCAACATGTAACAAGCTAGACCATGTATGGAAGGCAAACATGTAACAAGCTAGTCCATGTACGGAAGGCAAACATGTAACAAGCTAGTCTATGTGCGAAAGGCAAACATGTAACATGCTAGTCCATGTATGGAAGGCAAACATGTAACAGGCTAGACCATGTATGGAAGGTCAACATGTAACAAACTAGACCATGTACGAAAGGCAAACATGTAACATGCTAGTCCATGTATGGAAGGCAAACATGTAACAAACTAGACCATGTACGAAAGGCAAACATGTAACATGCTAGTCCATGTATGGAAGGCAAACATGTAACATGCTAGTCCATGTATGGAAGGTCAACATGTAACATGCTAGTCCATGTATGGAAGGCAAACATGTAACAGGCTAGACCATGTATGGAAGGTCAACATGTAACAAACTAGACCATGTACGAAAGGCAAACATGTAACATGCTAGTCCATGTATGGAAGGCAAACATGTAACATGCTAGTCCATGTATGGAAGGGAAACATGTAACAAACTAGACCATGTACGAAAGGCAAACATGTAACATGCTAGTCCATGTATGGAAGGCAAACATGTAACAAGCTAGTCCATGTATGGAAGGTCAACATGTAACAAACTAGACCGTGTACGAAAGGCAAACATGTAACAGGCTAGACCAGCAAACATGTATGGAAGGGAAACATGTAACAAACTAGACCATGTACGAAAGGCAAACATGTAACATGCTAGTCCATGTATGGAAGGTCAACATGTAACAAACTAGACCATGTACGAAAGGCAAACATCTAACAGGCTAGACCATGTATGGAAGGTCAACATGTAACAAACTAGACCATGTGCGAAAGGCAAACATGTAACATGCTAGTCCATGTATGGAAGGCAAACATGTAACAGGCTAGACCATGTATGGAAGGTCAACATGTAACAAACTAGACCATGTACGAAAGGCAAACATGTAACATGCTAGTCCATGTATGGAAGGCAAACATGTAACATGCTAGTCCATGTATGGAAGGGAAACATGTAACAAACTAGACCATGTACGAAAGGCAAACATGTAACATGCTAGTCCATGTATGGAAGGCAAACATGTAACATGCTAGTCCATGTATGGAAGGTCAACATGTAACAAACTAGACCATGTACGAAAGGCAAACATGTAACAGGCTAGACCATGTATGGAAGGTCAACATGTAACAAACTAGACCATGTGCGAAAGGCAAACATGTAACATGCTAGTCCATGTATGGAAGGCAAACATGTAACAGGCTAGACCATGTATGGAAGGTCAACATGTAACAAACTAGACCATGTACGAAAGGCAAACATGTAACAAGCTAGACCATGTATGGAAGGGAAACATGTAACAGGCTAGACCATGTATGGAAGGCAAACATGTAACAAGCTAGTCCATGTATGGAAGGTAGACCTGTAACAGGCTAGACCATGTATGGAAGGCAAACATGTAACAAACTATACCATGTATGGAAGGGAGACATGTAACAGGGTAGACCATGTACGGAATGCACCCGCTAACGAGCACCTGTGACACAAGATGTATATGACAGTTTGAAGAATGAGAATTGTGGTAAGTAAACTGTTGGAAGTTGGAACACGTGTATGGATGGACGTAGCGTAGTGGCTTCTCGTGAGTGTCGAGGCACGCGGCTTATCTCATATTGCACCCGCTAACGAGCACGGGCAGAGAGCAGAGTTCAACTCGTGACTCCATTGTCTGTACTGTCTCGTGATTGAAAAGCCTCTATCGGGTTTGCGTATATAAACCTAACAAAACTCTAGTGGAGCATATTACTTTCTACCGACTTCGAACAACGCAACTTCACTCCGACTGCTGAAGATGGCGAGCGCTCACGACAAGGCATGTCCCGAGGACAAGATGAATATTATACGTCTCCAATAAGTAAGTGCTGCAAACTTTGTATTTTATCGCTTGACATATGCTTGATCTCCCAAGTATTTCCTCGCCTTCTCTGCCTTCCTATCCTCCTCTGTCTCCCTCTCCTCTCTTTCCTCGCCTTCTCTGCCTTCCTATCCTCCCTTATCTCCCACTCCTCTCTTTCCTCGCCTTCTCTGCCTTCCTATCCTCCACTGTCTACCTCTCCTCTCTTCCCTCCCTTCTCTGCCTTCCTATCCTCCTCGTCTCCCTCTCCTCACTTCCCTCGCCTTCTCTGCCTTCCTATCCTTCTCTGTCTCCCTCTCCTCTCTTTCTTCGCCTCCTCTGCCTTCCTATTCTCCTCTGTCGCCCTCTCCTCTCTTTCCTCGCCTTCTCTGCCTTCCTATCCCCCTCTGTCTCCCTTCTGTGCTTGATCTTGTCAAATCTCTTTTGGTGGCTTTCTTTACCTCCTTCTCAGCTAGTGTGTACTGTGCTTGAGCTTGTCTTGTCCCTTCTCGTGTTTTTGCACTGTCTCGTGATTGAAAAGACATAACGCCTCTATCGGATTTGCGTATATAAACCTAACAAAACTATATACATGTTGTGTCACAGTCCTTTCTTATCTATGCGTATGTTGACCTAGCCTGCCCTCTTGTCGTTTCGGCTAGCTACGCGGTGTCTGGTTACCGATCGCGTCAGGCGATGTCTACATATTGTGTCATAGTCCATTCTTATCTTTCATATATGTTCCAGAGAAGAAGAACTCCGCGACTACCACGAATGTGCTTTCTGTATCGTCATGGCTGAACTGCTGAGGACACGGGACCAGTTTGATCCTCCAAACCCTTGGGTTGACCCCGACCCTGTTGCCCCCTTGGACACGGGGATGTCGAAAATTGGTGTCCGGAGACAGATGATGATGATGATGGTTTCGTTGATGTAATCGATCGTTGATGTTAATAAAACTATTCAACTTTCAAACTGTGGTGTTTGTTGGTTATTATCTTATATATAATCCTTCTTTCATATATACATACACACATACACACATATTTTAAAGTTTCATATATATATATATATATATATATATTTATAAACATTATTCACACACCTTTCAGTATACTTCATTATCTCTCATGGTCCACCTTCCAACATGCTCGTTATACACGATACAACATAGGCAGACTTACATGAGCCACTTGCGTGGTCGTATTGACCCCTAAGCTCACGACCTCTGTCGCGGTGTTCACTCACCCACAAGTCTTGATGCACTTCGCTTAATCAAACACGGTTTCATATTATACGCTTGTATCTTTCATCAATAAAATACGTGTGCACTCGTATACTCTTGTGTTTCGTTAGTTCTTTCATACACGCGCATTCATACACACCCTCTCTACGCTCCCCTCCCATACACGTACATTCATACACAACTAATAACACCCTCTCTACACTCCCCGTTAGGAGGCGTCACCTACTATTTCACCTCTGACCCTCTAAGTGTTGCTTATCTCATGTTTCGATGTCGTGGAGTTGTCATGAAGGATTTCGTAAAAGGTTTCGGCACTGATCTGATAGCAAACGATTGCCGTGTATTCGATTGGCTTAAACAACTGCAATAACCGTGTTTCATTAACGAACAGGTGTTATCATCATCATCATCGTCATTAACGATTCGAGCCTATGGCGCGGTGGTCACACACCCGTAAGCTCACGGCCTCTGACGCGGTGTTCACTCACCCGTAAGTCGTATACCATCATCCCACGAGCCGCTGGCGTGGTCGTATTGACCCCTAAGCTCACGACCTCTGTCGCGGTGTTCACTCACCCACAAGTCTTGATGCACTTCGTTTAATAAAACACGGTTTCACGCTTGTATCTTTCATCAATAAAACACGTGTGCACTCGTATACTCTTGTGTTTCGTTAGTTCTTTCATACACGCGCATTCACCTACAACACCACTCCCCGTTAGGAGGCGTCACCTCTAACGTACCCGCCAGGGGGCGCCTCTCGTTATACATACATACGGTCACGTGACTACGCACTTTGCTCAGGGGGGCGGCTTTCGAAACCTCCCTATTATCAACCAAAACTCCTCAAAAAGGGCCGTAGATACCCCTCCAAACATACCTGTATACTACTAGCGTGGATGCCATGTCGCAGGAAGGACATAGTTATGCTAGAGAGAGTACAGAGGAGAGCGACTAAAATGATACAAAAACTGAGGGATCTTAGTTACAAAACACGCCTAAAAGAATGTGGTTTAAAAACACTAGAGACCAGGAGATCGAGAGGAGATCAGATAGAAGTGTTTAAAATATTGAATGGTTATGAAAATATTGATAGAAATTGTTTTTCTTCAGATTAGTCATCTATTGACATGTAATGTCGACCGCTGGTCGCGTTAGACGAGACTCGCTCTAGTGTTTTTTGTGATAAAACACGTATTGTAACATATGTCTGGCCGCTGTTGGTGGGTGGCCGTTGGCGAGGCGTCGCTGAAGTGGGTGACTACTGTAGTGTTTTCCCTGTTAAAAGGATGCAGTCTGTTCCTAATTTTTATATTATTGAGCAATTAATTAATATAATGTTCTTAAGATTATACTAACTATGTTGTGAAGGTATACTTCCGGCCAAATTGTGTTTAGTAAGCATGTAACAACGATCGAAATTTGAAGGTACGACCGCGGGTGCATGCTCGAATAGAAAACAAAACATCTAGTATCAAAACAACCTTTATTAGCAATACGTTGCGCTGAGTTAACTGCAATGCTCTTTGATGTTCAACGATGCCCCATTTTCCCATGTTCAACACAGCAGACTTCCTGTTTACTATGCCTGCTAACTGCGGGTCGATGAACAGACTGGTTCCCTTTAGTGTATTAGTATCATTAATTACTGATGTAGACGATTCTGCCCATAACATTTCGTCATGCATATTTCTTTTAATAAGGTCTGAAAACGTATACGTTGCATATTCACACAAAACATTTGCCATTCTGTCCGTATTTACGTATGTGTATCTCGGCATTGCACGTGACCGGCCTTTATAAGTAATACAATTACACTTTATTTACTTACTTACCAGGGTTTCGAGTTCGCATTCGCTACCTATACTCCGTTGCCACTGCATTCGGGTCCTTATTCATGTTACAGATTCCTAATATGGGATACTTGAACATAGAGCACCCAATTTCCAAAATACGTACTTACTTACTTACTTACTTACTTACTTACTTACCTACTTACTTACTTACTTACTTACCTACTTGCTTACCTACTTACTTACCTACTTACTTACCTACTTACTTACCTACTTACTTACCTACTTACTTACTTACTTACTTACCTACTTGCACTTATTTGTTTACATTTATATTATTTTTTTAGTTTTTAACTTATGCGATTTTGTTTATTATTTTTTACGTTGTCGCCCTCCACCCGAAATACTAAGCTGATTGCTATTAGTTGTTGTCAGGGTTTAGAGTTCGCATTCGCCACCTATATTCCGTTGTCAGTGCGTTCGGATCCTCGTTGTGATGTTACAGATCCCTAATACGTTCAGATCCTCGTTGCGATGTTACAGATCCCTAATACGTTCAGATCCTCATTGCGATGTTATAGATCCCTAATACGTTCAGATCCTCGTTGCGATGTTACAGATCCCTAATACGTTCAGATCCTCATTGCGATGTTATAGATCCCTAATACGTTCAGATCCTCGTTGCGATGTTACAGATCCCTAATACGTTCAGATCCTCATTGCGATGTTATAGATCCCTAATACATTCAGATCCTCGTTGTGACGTTACATATCCCTAATACGTTCAGATCCTCGTTGTGATGTTACAGATCCCTAATATGAGATACTTGAACGTACACACAGTTTCCAAAATACTTACTTAGGTCATCCAATTAACGCAGTGACATGATAGGTTGTTTCCACAGTTTCCTATCTGACATTGTGGCAGCCAGACAAGTCCCACTGAGACCGGTGTCCTTCTCGATGGTGTTTCTCAGACTTGTATTTGGGCGTTCTCTTCTTCTTTGAAAACCCGAGGATACTCGGGTTTTCAAAGTAGAACTAGGTTGGCAATTTTATCCTGGCGCATCAAATGCCCTGCCAGAGGTAGTCGTTACCTCGCAAGTGGTGGCGGTGGGGATCCGCGGTAGACTGCCGTACAGCGCCTGGTCGCTGGTGTGATCGCAGGTGCGGGTCCAGAGAGGGTAGTCAAGGGGGGGCACACAATAGCTTAAACGGTCTATTTGCTCTTGTGATTGCAGCTCCAAGTATTGCAGTCGATTACATCAAGCGTGTCGTGTACTGGGGTTCAGTGGGCCACTTCTGGAGCACCACCCTCGATGGTGCTACCACAGCACATATTCTCGAAAAAAACAGTCATGGTCAGTGCAAATACAATCTTTTCTTTCAAATGGTGGGGAATTGATGAACAATATAATGTTACGGTATTTAATGTACAGACTGACCAAAATTGCTGTAATTTATAAAGAAAACCTAAGATAGGTACAGTAGGTACAGTAGTACATTAATACTAAGTATTGATATGCATTGACTAATAATGATCTTTATGTATGTAAGCATCTAACGACTGATTGTGATTCATATCAACTCCATTTAATTTATTTACAGCATCTTGTTTATTATTGGAGTTATGTTATGAGAGCAAATATTTTATTAATGCTTAATTGTTGTTTGTTTCAATATCAAATAATGTTGAAATTTTACTTGGGCCGAGAGTATGTGGTTGCCAACAGTAAGCATGACCGATTATTGGTAAAAGATAGATTGCGCTAATTATACGTTAACGTTTACTATTGTAAGTGTTAGTATACATCAGGGACGGATGCAGAGAGGGCAGTCTAGGGAGAGTCAAAAACCTCTGGCGGCCGAACTAAATGGTGTAGAAATTGTTTCGCTGTCGCTCCGCCGTAACTTCAGCTTCTCCCCTGACTCGGTTCAACTGGTGACATCGGAAGACTCGTCGCGTAACTCCTCAGCTTATTCTAACCTGAACGGGGGCACATTTGCGGGTATGGGGGCATATTTGCGGGTATGGGAGGGACATTTCCGGGTATGGGAGGCACGACCACGTGGGCCCATTCACAAAGGTCTACGGGCACGCCAAATTCAAAAGGCCTAGGGGCACGTGCCTATGTACATAACCAGGTAAATAGCATAACTTGTATAATTATTTACAAAAAACATGTTATTTTGTGTACGTTGTATTCAGGGCGCTGTACATTTTGCGCTACGTCGCAGAGGGCTGTAGTCATTAGCGCTCTTAATACGCACAGTCGGTGCCGTGGTAAACACAAATCTCTGCTACATTAATACACTATAATAAACATTTGTACAAATAGAGAAATGGGTCATGCAGTTAAGATTTGTGTGACTAAAACTTTATAATTAACATATATGTAACATGGCAGTTCAAATAACATTACTACTGTGTAGTCTTTAAAAATACTTTTACCGTGTATAAACGCATACTTTACGCTAGACTAACTTATCTAGGTGATTATACGCTAGACTACCTTATCTAAGTGATAGTACGCTAGACTACCTTATCTAGGTGATAGTACCGCGCCCTAGAGAATACGCGGGGCACTAACCACATCAACAGACTCGATTTTGTGCGACTATCACCTAATAAAGCTTCGGCCAAGGTCTGCGGCAAAAAATCTATGTCTAGTTTGTGAATAATATTTACGTAATAACAATATCATCTGATCAATCCGTCCACATATTTTTTTCCAAATTTTTTGCACCGTTATCCACAACGATCGAGGCTAAGAAATAGGCGAGTGGACCTCGGCACGTGGGATGAGATGCACTTACACCGCCTCAAAGTTAGCGTATTAATAAAACAAATATTACACATAAAGGTCTGGTTTTAGTTGCTCAATGTATGTTTTGTTACCATGTTATTCAAATGTTTGTAGCAATCTGGCAAGTGACTGGACTAGGTATTGACCCACAAGGAAAGACGATCTACTTCACATTCCCGTATAACAAGATCATTTATAAGATGGCGCTTGACGGAAGCGACCTAACAATCCTATTTCAGCCAACAGATACAGCTGACGCTCCCTCTGCCCTTGCTGTTGATCCGATGCGCGGGTAGGATACTGAATGTCATTCAACGTATAGAACGTTTATCAATTAATTTGCATTCTGAGATAAATTACCGTTTTGAACTGTTTTTAAGAAAGTATACAACATAAACACTAATTACTCATTTGATAATATTTCCTACCGAGTATGTCACTTTGGTATTTGATATATTATTCCACAAATTATGCTTTTACAAACATACTCGCTGCCCGCTGAATAATAAATGTATGACAAGCGGTAATAATGATCCGTCTTTTGCGTAGTTTGTTCTTGAAATTGCATATTATTGGAAAATTAGGAAAAAGTTATATATAGTGCTTGGGGTTTGTGGATTCCCTGGAAATGTGTACTTAAAATATGATCTCAGGATGCAACTTAAAAACAAGTTCCCTCAAAATATGGTAGTTTAAGAATAGCACACTGATACATTATACGCCTTTAAGATCTGCGCACGCGCGCGCGCGCACACACACACACACACACACACACACTTTAAAAGGGAACCATGATGGTTATCATAATAATTATGTTTAACCAAGTTCAATCTAGATAATAATGGGTTGCTTACTGAAGTGTCGCTGACCACCATGCCATGGGAATAGTAATGTTGTTATTATTGTAGCTTCCTCTGGTATACAATCGAACACAAACTGTCGAACAGCAAATACACCTATTCCATACACAAGTGCAACGTAGATGGTAGCGACGATACTGTGATAATACCTGATCAACAGGCAAATAATATTGTCGCCGACACTCACACCAGTCAAATTTGTTGGGCCACCGGTGGTGAGTATACACTTTATGCATTGCATATGTGTGTGTGGGGGGGGGTGTGGGTGTGTGTGAGTGTGTGTGTGTGTGTGAGTGTGTGTGTGTGTGTGTGTGTGTGTGTGTGTGTGTGTGTGTGTGTGTGTGTGTGTGTGTGTGTGTGTGTGTGTGTGTGTGTGTGTGTGTGTGTGTGTGTGTGTGTGTGTGTGTGCATATTTTGAAAATATTATTTGCGGTTGATCCCGTGTGAAATGTAATTTATTTAGATTTTGTTAAAACAAAGTATATTACGCTGTTCCATTGGTTCATTTAGTAACCAGAACCCTGTATCATTATCTGGGTCAAGTACGAACACGGGCTGGTCTGATGTGCAGTCATCATAGGTGTGTGGAACGAATGATCCCATGAGCGGTTTCTCTGGCAGAAGTGGTCCATATCTTGTCTGTACAATAAAACAAGCAATTTATTTTGCTATAAAGAAAGCTATTTCTTATACGTCGCACTTCCGACGACATCGCTTTGTTCCACCTCTGAATACTGGGTTGCTCCCAAACAAATGTTTTTTGTTGGAATAGGGTCGAACAATTTTGAATGTCCATCAGGATAAATATAATGTTCCTCTGAAACAGTAAGAGGAGAATAACACTTAGAATAATGACATAATAGAATTGATACTGTGTCGTGTTTCAGTCATATACTGTGCGGATTACGACGGTAACAACAAGAGAGAGGTGTATGCATCTGGTGGGAATATTTACCACTTGGCAATTGAACAAAGCACATTGTTCTTTACAGGCTTTGGTACTGGCAAGTAAGTGTAGTGGTTAATTATTGCTGTATGTAAGGACAACAATGATACATCTTGCATGTTTAACACGAGTTATCAAGATTGACACCGAAAACGACCCGCTCCGCATGTAAAATGCCCAACTGCCATGCTTAACAAAATTAAGCAAAATCTAGTCGTTATTACTTATTTCATAATTGTTTTTAACTTTTAACTGAAAGTGATGTTAAAATTCTTAAATTAAGTTATTATGTTTGTTTCACAAACACAACTGTAATGAATTTATACATTAATTGTGATTTTTTTTATTTTGTCTAAGTTCTTATTTGAATTTGTATTTTGTTTAAGATGGGCAATGCACTTTATAAGTCAAACTAGCCGAGTTACCCGGCGAAGCCAGGGGGAAAGGCAATCATCTGCGATAAAACTGTTATGAAATTATGACTCCCCCCACGAGATCCCCACCGCCCTGGTGAATTTTGAAAAAATCTAAATCTTCGAACCACTCAAATTGACCCGCTAGATCACATACATTTCAGCATCACACATGCAAAACTGACGGATAAAAGTGCCATTTTAAAATGGTGACTCCCCAAGAGCCCATCCCCGGACAGGCAACACTAATGGACATAGGGGTCAACAGACAGACAGACTGACAAACACACTGAGATATGTATTGTTTATTGTGTTAGGTGACGTCATGTCACCTAGGTACCTTCAGCAGCAGTAGCAGCAAATATACTTCGAATTTTGTATGAGCCACAAGTATAGTTATGCTATTAGAGTCGCTAAATGCATACATACATACATAATACATACATACATACATACTTACATACACACACACACACACACACACACACACACACACTCACACACACACACACACACACACACACATACATACAGACAGACAGACAGACACACAATCTATATATATATGTATATATATACCTATCTATATGTATATATATACCTATCTATATGTAGATATATATATATATGCATATGTGTGTGTGTGTGTTTATATGCGTGCGTACGTGCGTGCGACGCGTGAGCACGTTTTAACACTCTGTGATACGCTCTTTACAAAATATAATATAACGGTTGTTATGTATATTTTAGTGCTCATTCTATCAACGTTGACGGGACAGATCTCCGTGAGATTGAAATGGGGGCGTACAAGAGTAGCAAGGGTGCCATTGCAGTGCTGGGCTGGGGTTGTCAGTCATCAGGTAAGATGGACCGAGGGCATACAAGAGTAACAAGGGTGCCATTGCAGTGCTGGGCTGGGGTTGTCAGCCATCAGGTAAGATGGACCGAGGGCATACAAGAGTAACAAGGGTGCCATTGCAGTGCTGGGCTGGGGTTGTCAGCCATCATGTAAGATGGACCGAGGGCATACAAGAGTAACAAGGGTGCCATTGCAGTGCTGGGCTGGGGTTGTCAGTCATCAGGTAAGATGGACCGAGGGCATACAAGAGTAACAAGGGTGCCATTGCAGTGCTGGGCTGGGGTTGTCAGTCATCAGGTAAGATGGACCGACGAATGTATTACATACCTCCAAACAGGTTTATCGTAGACAAACTAACAGACACACAGGCATTCAAACATACATATAAATAGACCGTGTTTAGTGTGTGTGCGTGTGTGTGCGTGTGTGCGCGTGTGTGTGCGTGTGTGGGGTGGATGGGTGGGTGCATGCGTGCGTGCGTCCGTTGTGTGTGTGCGTGTGTTTCTCTGAGCGTGATTGTGTGTAGGGTTGTCGCACGCGAAGTGCAAGTCTGTAACTGTTCACAAATTATGTCTAAATAAATACGGACTAGTTAATAATTAATGCTATCCACTAATAGCTCTTATTACACACACTTAGTTCAGCACTGTACTTGATTGTTATATCGTCATTTGTGTTCATTGTAGACAAAGCCGACGACTGCGATCCACTGATACAGGGCAGCGACGTGTTGAACTTGGAGCGAGACACGGCTTTGGTGTTTGAGGTGAAGACGTGCTCTAGGGTGAAGGTTCAACTGTCGACCTTCCTTGTTCCGCAAGTTTATAACCTTGTGTTTGGTCAGTCCAGCATCGAATCCAACGACGTCAGCATCGTGCCGACAGGACAAACAATCAAGCAGATGTCACAGTTCAGCCAGGATTGTGCAACCACTAGGCAGTTCTGGGTGTCCTGGAAAGATGACGTCGTTTCCGGTGGGATAGGATTATCACCAGGAACGAAAGAACTGATGCGAATGGAAGACGGAAGAGAAAGTGGCGACAAGTCCATTTCCGAGGCAAAGATCACCACTGAGCCCGCTGATGTGAACGCCAAATTCAAGATATTTCGGAGTGAGTTGACTTAGTAACCTCACCAATATATGGTATATAATTAACTAATAGCTTATATGCAGGAAGTTGATTAAGCACTGCTATGTATATATATATATATATATATATATATATATATATATGGCATATCCAAGCATTGCTAAGCCGAAGATTACGTTTGCTGGTGCAATAATGCAACATAAGTATGTTTACTTATGCGTAAAATACAGACCACAACAATAAATATCAATGTGTTGCTAGTCATTGCACTTTTGGTTCGCTGTAGTCTTTTGTGTTGTCATACATCGTTGTGCAGGTAGCAACAATGTACGCTTCGGTGACTTGTCGTTGTAAAGTCAATGCCATCGTCGTAATTATATACGTAACTATATGTAACTTGTTCACGTTTTCAAGTCACACTGCACTGGCGCCGGAACGACATTAATATTGGGTGGAATGAACCGGAAAATGGAGGGAACTGTTGAGTTTTTTTCGCGGTGACCTTGAATTTTTTTTAAACTCATCAAAAACTGTCAACTGAACCCACTTCCTTGAAACTGAGAAAAAAAGTCCAACTGCATCCACCTTAAGGCTTACCAAAAACTTCCAACTGCACCCATTGGGGGTGTTCGGCCCCCCGAGCCCCCCCACCCCCGGTTCAGGCACCTATGCGTTGTCAGGGGCGTGATCAAGTTTCATATTTTCGGAACAGGTGCCTGGTGGAGGCTGAACCCCCAGTATTTAGAGTGGGGGAGCTGAAGACCCCAACATTTTGTTAATTTTGTTGATAGTTTTGGTGAACATCAAGGGTTGTGCAGTTGGAGGCTCCCGGGAAATCTGCAACAACACCCACACGAACCGCGAAAACCAACACTTCCCTCGTCCCCGCCTCCGGATGACATTTTCAACAGCAGCGAAGTGCTGACGCTCCACGCTCCACGCTCCACGCTCCACGCTCAGCGCCCCTCAATACTCACAACGTTCCGACCCCTTTGAGGTGTCGTGATTAATGTAGTTTCTTGTTACAGTGTCGTCCCTGTCCGTTCTCGATCCTCCCGCCAACTTGGAACACTCGGTGCATCTCCACGACGGCAACAACGACACTTGTCTGTCTCTGGAATCAACAGACATGTACACGTTCTCGTCACTCTCTAGGCGGTGGATCCCGGAGTCTCTAGACTCGTGCTGGTTGCCGGGACTCGCCATCAAGCTGTGCGTCCCGGCCAAACTGAACGCGTCGTTCACCGTCACCATCACCGGACGCGGTCTCGTCTGCGCCGACACCCACTTCGAAGTGATGGGCCAACAGACGAAGGAGCCGGCCTGCGGAGTGGCCGGGGAGTATATGGGATGCGAGCTGAGTGAAGCCGCCGACTCTGGCACCGGCGGTCTGGTCACCTGCTTGGCGGAGTGTCGTTGTGAGAAGGGCGGTTGCAAACAGGCGACAATTCAGATCCCGGACAAGTACGACGACTGGAAAATATGCGAGATCAACGTGACGTAAATAGCTAGAACATTGGTCACTCGCAACAAAGACTCATCGGGACCGTTCCACTAAGATGATATATTCGTCAGGGAAATCCATCACCAAAAATAATCCGTTGTTATAATCAAGGAGCTTTTTCAAAACGTTAGTTGCAGTAGCCGTATCATGAAGAACACATTTTCCGTGGCACGTTCTGGTGTTAACACTTTTAATACACAAATTCACTGTTAATAACGAAATCGATTTTAAAGAAGAAAATGGGCGCATGAGTTTATACAAATGCTAGTGGAACGGTCCATTGATGTAAGGTACATCCACTTAAAAAGAAACAACTTTGAAATACCAGTTTTTGCCTCCACTTGCACAAGTTCTTTCTACAAGGAACACCATATATCAAGAATAGTTTGACCAAGACTGAAAGTGTTCCTTTTAGTGAGTGTCCATGGTAACTATAGAAGCGAGTTGTTTTCTTCTGCATGGATGTTCAAAATGTATTCCCTGCATTCAATGTAGTTATTCGTATATTCACGTAATGGAAAGATTAAGTTATTGTATCATCAGGTAGTGAGTGAACTGCTGCATCCTAAATTGTAAGACATGTTACTGCTGTACTTCGAGTACTGTTGGTACTCTACGCGCATCATATTTTTCTCGAGTGCCCATAGGGGTCTATACGTAATTGTTATTGTTTGTTGTTTAAAGGCGCGCGTGTTTGGGATCGCAGAAGGAACATTCTGTCTCAGAACCCGTACTTACTTGCTTATGTCAACCACTTAATGTTGAGTTCTTCTTAGCAGTGTTGGACTTTCGTTGCGTTTTTCAAGATTAGCCTTACTCGGTCGGGCGCTCGTCTTAGTGGTTTCTCGCAGAGTTATATTAGATTATTTGATGCAATAATACACATCTCAATGATACACATCTCAATGATATTCACACGACTATGTTAATTGTGCTGTGCATTCATCAGATGAGGCATAACACCTAATGGCGTCGATATTCACATTTCATGTAATTTTTTGGAGCGTGGTACCCTACCAATTAGCGCTTCCGAATCTCAATCAAGAGATTCCGCGTTCGAATTATCTTGCTGCCGGATGAAACCTTGAGCAAGTTCTGTCACTGCACGTTAACCAAGTTCACTCAGCTGTATAAATGGGTATCTGGCCACAAACATTGGTGGATATTTGTGTACGGTAATTTTTGCGCATTCATTGTAGCGTGGCTGAATGTTTCTCTGAGAAGTTGATATTGTGTTCGAACGAACAGGTCTGCCAGCGGGTGAAGTTTAAAGTGCTATGGTCTCATTACCGCGCTGTATGAGAACATATATTTACCTTTTACCTGTGGTACTTCAATAGTGTGACGGTTTGATTGTTCACACACACACGCGCACGCGCGCACGAACACACACACACACACACATACACATATACTGGTTTTGACGCACTGTAAAAAAACTCTTCAGTAAATCATATTCCCTGCGTATAATAGAACACGGCCACCTTTTAGCTACAAACCAAAAGGTGGTCGTGTTCGCAAAAGCCTGTAGGTACATACGTAAATCGTTTCTGTGATAAAAACAGTAAATTTATTCAAAGGGTTATCGATATGTCTGCCCTCATTTGCTAATATTACATCAACGTCTATATCACAACTATAATTTATTAAACTGAAGAAAAAATGCACGTGTTGTGTCATTTTTTATTCGGATTGTAAGATAATGTCCTTATGTTTATCTACCTATGTATACGTTTCACGGACTGGAAGACCATAGAAAGGACGTGGATAACGCACCACGAGGAGCGAAAAGAAAAGATCGATGCCCACCATCAATAAGTCGGCCCTCACAGACCACTCGTCTTCGGCAAATAGTTGAGGGTGTCAGAAGTTGTCCTGATGGTATCCGAACCTCTTTATTCGTCATATGGTCGCTCCAGTGAATGTCCAAGATCTTGCGCAGACATTTAATGTAAAATTACTCTATTACTCTCTGTTTTTTACTTGTTTTTATGTTGTCATGTGATTCGCATAGTAGGATTGGTAAAACGTTTGAATGATCGATTAGAACTCAGGGTTATTTTCAGTGTTATTGAAATTTGTCTTTAGCTGGTTGAAAGCTGCTGAAGTGTTCGACTGTTTCCGCTTTGTTCTGGTTGGGTGGTTGCCGTTCCCCTGTCAGCACGGTCTTTTGTCTTGTTTTCGTTGATTACAAGTCATAAACTATCAGCGTATCTGCTCACTGATTCCACAAGACGCTGTAGCCCCTGTGTTGTATCTAAGAGGGCGGCAATGTTATCCGCAAAATCCAGGTCTGTCAAATGCTCCGACACAATCCCTTCGCTGCCTCTTGTTGCCGGCCGCATAGCCCAATCGATAGCCACGGCGAAGAGAAGGGGATAGAATATTCAACAGAAGGAAAGACACGTAAACAGAAGCAATTTGAAACACCATTCAACATAGACGAGGGAAACTACGACTTGTCAGATGTGTGTAATGACGTCATCCGACCGGGTGACAACATGCGCTCTGGCGAAATGGACGTTAAAGTAGGAAAACCCCTAAATGGAAGTTATTCCAGAGATATGTTTTAAAGAAATTCATGAAATAGGTTGAGACGATTCCTCTTGTCCGACGAGAAGAACGTAATCGGCAGATGTGCGTGAACCGAAGAAGTCGAAATATCCCGCCCCAACTCTCGCCACTGTGTCGAATGCGCGCAGAGAGTCGACGTCGGCGGGTTAACCCTATAGCTGAGTCACACAAAAATACAAATATTCTTACAAACGATTGAATCTTCATCGATGCTGTAGATGTCTGTCGGTTTGTCTCAGCGACGAGTCGATAGTGAGCAAACTAACAGGGTAGCAGTAATTCGTGTTTGCACTCTCTCGGTATCGTCAGCGGTACAAATACCATAACACTATATAACTTGAACTACGCTTATAATTTGTAGGTATTATTTATCTTATAGGTTATTTTGTATATGGGTGAAAAGACACCGACTAATATATAAAAACTCTGACTAGTCCTAAAATGTATATAATGTAATCTTAATCGGTATCAACAAAAGCTACCCCAGGTTCCTGTGTTGTTTTTTAGGGGAACTTCATCAATGTACATTCTACCTAAGTGGTCTTAGCATTATTAGATTCGGATATTTATTAATATTGTTTAACTGACACTTTTTAACGTTCACCGATTGTTTGCTTACTCTCCATTTTTAACGACTTGAAATTTTTTTATAATAAAAAAACGTTCTTATAAAGTACAGGTATCTAACTGTAGATGCAACCTAGTAGTACGTGCATGGGAATTAGCTGAAGCCATTTGTCTTCCTAATTGACCAATAACTGTTGATGCTATGGTCAAACGTGTAATACCGAAAAAGTGCCAAATATAATCGATCACAAAGTGACGCTGTAGGCCTCAGGGGACGCTGTTCTGTAGGCGCTATATATATATATATATAATATATATAATATATATAATATATACATATTTATATCTATATGTATATGTATATATATATATATATATATACATATATATATATATACACACACACACATATATATATATATATATGTGTGTGTGTGTGCGTGTATATATATATAAAGAAACTATTCATGGACCCAGATAGTATACAGAGTGTATACCTGCCAACTCTCCCGTGAAATCCGCGGGTCTCCACGATTTTTAGTGTATCTCCCGGTCTCCCGGAATACAGGCAAATCTCCCGGATTTTCTCTGAAAATGTTCAACTGTACGCTCCCCCCCCCCCCCCCTCCAGCGCGACACCACATGAGACGTACTGATATGTGCTGAACCGCTGAATTACCGGCGAAAAATCTCCAACAGTACTCCCCCCGCCCCGTCTTCAAGAACAACCGGCGAAGTTCCGGCAAAAATTATCCAACAGCACCCTTCACCCCTCTTCCGATATCAAGATCCGAGACAGTGCGACGAGACAGCGCGCCACGGGAAGCGTGGCTGACCCGTGATCTGATTTCAACAAACAAAAGTTGACATGTATAAAAGTGTCACAATAGAAAACCAAAGTGCGCAATCAGTGTGCATCAATCGTTCTTGTCCGCCTAACTAGATATGGCAATGGTGCATGTTGACAGCAGACTGGCCTGTTTGTGATACACACACCTAATATTTACATTACAACATAATAAATTCAATATGTAAGTAACACAGAATAATGCCCCCCGGTTAACCAACCCACACAAATTAGGCATCAAAATGTGAACAGCAGCAGAGTGAGACATTGTTAAATTTGTAACCTTGGACATTTAAAATTCATTTTATATAGATATGGAAGCCACCCAAGTATACAAACATAAATACACTCAAATACACGCACAAACATACACGCACGCCCACACAAACACACACACACACACACACACACACACACACACACACACACACACACACACACACACACACACACACACACACACACACACAGCAATCACTTGTTAAAATATTGCGCCGTGGTGACCACGTGATCGGTCCTGTGCTCTATTTCAATGTACATAAAATGTAACACCCAGAAAAATGTAAGCGCGACACTGCAATCTCCAAGCAGAGGTGCGCTTCCGGTCACGTGGTCTCTCCCAAACGCACGATATGGTTAGTATGTCACGTGGCACCTCTGTATGGGAGTGTACATGCTCAGACCAGGCCGTGAGGCAATTAATTATACTACACACTTCCCACGAGAGGCGCCACTCACTATTACATAATTGCATGCGCGATGTAGGAATGCGCTCTCTACACATGCGCGAAGTAGATCCGTCAAGCTAGTGACGTCATAGCCACAGATGTAACGCGTGACGTATCAATCACGGTGTCGTTAGACTAACTTGAATGTATTCCCAACGGGGTTGGATCGAGCTATTTTGTGGTCAGGATATATGGATAATTAACGCCATTTCCTGAGATTGTATTAACCGTCATATTGTGGATACGGGGGACCTATAATGGATATTTGTCGGGCTAAAGCTTAGTCAAGGATATTTGTCGAGCTAAAGTTTAGTCAAGCAATTAAGTCTAAGAGAGTTCGACGAGAGAAACTTAACTATAAATACAACATAGGCGTTATTAAAATTTGTCACCATTTTATTGAACGATACTCATTCTTTTTGTAACAGTTCAATGTTGCAGATTTAAATCGTCCGTTATAGGTAATGTTCGGTCGCAAAGTCACGTTTTTTCGTTCTTCACATCGTGTTGTGACTCTGACGTTTTGGTGACTAGGTTTCCTCCGCAAATCGAACAAAACACAGCACATACACATAACAGACACTTAAGTCGAACAGACAAGCAACATTTTGTCCCGTCCACAAACCATGCACCACAAGCACCAGGTCTGGATCGACAACAGGCGAAACCAAATGACCGCACGCCCTTTTTAGGGGGCGATTCAGCCGATTGGGCCTGGCTCTCATCCGGTTATTATTACGGTCCCCCGTAGAAATAAACCTCGTCAAAAAATTAAACAACACTGAACATATACCGGGTGTTGACACCGTACGTCATGGTGATCCCACAGAGATGTAGACAGGACATGTACAGGACTAACGGAGCGGAGCTACTGGATACGAGCCGGACTGTAGAGCGACAATAGTGGACGCTCCCGGATTCGACCAAAGCGGATATAGAGGCGAATTCGACCCGATGCACTTGTCGCGAGTGATCTGACGAAGCCGTGTTTCGAACCGACACACGTACGGGAAGTTACCGGATATCGAATCGATTCTAGGCATCGTAGCAGCGCGGGGATGTGTAAGCGACGGATTTATCCCGGTCCAGTGTATAGTGATTAGTCTCAAGATCGTGATATTAGCCGCGATTCGTTAGCGACTGGTAAGGCAACGGTCGGATACAATGTGTTCTTGCGACGCTGCAGCCGATATGTGGTATTCCAGGTTTGCCCGAAACGCTTGGATGCAGCGCACGTCGTGCCGAGGCAGCCTTTATCGAGTCGGGTGGTTCGGTTGACGAGCGCTTCACTCGTTTGGGCAATGTGTATGCTGTACAATATAGTTATTATAGTAGAAGTGTGCTCGTGGTTCGGTTGCGGTGGTGGAGAGCGCTGGGAATACAATAACAACACTTGGATTATCATTCGCATAAATAATAATACTAGAACAATCGCAAAATAGAATCGCAAGCTTAGTCCCTAAGTAGCATAATTGTGGTATGAATTCGCATGCGAAAAGCGAACGTTTCAAACGCGCTGCTTACCTTGTGATTCTATCCCGGCGGTAACTACTGCGACGAAAGAAAGCGCCGAAATTGAGTGCTCAGTCGCTCACAACCATTTCCTTTGACCGCTCAAGTTGAACGTCTTGCTAGTTTGCGTTGGTGCGTTCAACTGCCAAGAGTAACGTTCGAACAGTTGCGTTACGTCACTAGTGTACTCGCATCTTATTGGCCGAAAAACCTACTCCGCGAAGCACGGAGCGCCCCCTATGTAACGTTGGGCATAACATCCAACAATTACCCCCATCGTGATGAATGGACTGGCCCATAAAGTCAGAACGCGCATGCGTTTGATTTAATACGTAGGCGCTTACATGCATGTGCTTACGTGTTTGATCTGACCAGTAATGCACCGCGAGAAAATGCGGGTCCATATATATTACGATTAATATCCAGTCGTGTTTTCGCCGATAAAAGAATGTTTTAAGCTCCGATACTGTGAAATGTCTAGCTTATTTCTATTTCCAATAAAAATAGTGCTTTGAGCTTATTAAGCAAAATATGCTGGTCCGACGTATTTGGTGTTAGTCTAGGCGTTTCTGGCTCCGTGTCTCTGGATCTGGATTTTGCTTGGAGAACTTACAGTGCATTCCATTTTTACACACGTTTCCATGCTTCTTGCCCCGAACGTGGTAAATTAGCTACTACAGTTGGCCGTGTGAAACAATATCGAAACAAAGATTGACATTATTTGAAACGCTACATTGCAACCCCGTTAACGAAAAACGTGCACAGAACCCATCGACATAAAAGTAGTTACCCGGTCGTAAACATCCAGTCCAACGGATAATTTGAAACATAAAAAACAACAGACCGAGGGCTAATACTCTACTAGCCGAAAACTAACTTACTGCATTATTTAATCTGACGACATTAAAAATATTTACGCGGCTGTCGGACCCTCTCCCCAAATCGAACGGAATGTAGGCTATGCCTCCAATAATGTCGACAATTTTAAATAACTCCTTTTGTGGAATTGAGCCATGACTCCTTTGGATCTAGGGAAGACATTTTGCTATAATTAATTGGAATATGACTCAGAGTAATGTTCCTTCATATGTTCGCCCTCTGGCTCCCTCTTTCCGAGTCTAGCCTCTATTAGTATAGATTACTAACGCTTTGACAACCTTCTCGAGATCATTTTTGTATCATTCATTTTGCGATAATTGGAGGTGATTATGCCACTTCCATATTTTTGAGACACCGTCTCCAAACAATGCATTGCTTCCAACATTGCTGTACAATTAAATACAAACGTGCACAGCTCAGATTATGTATGCGCAACACTTGGGAAATGTATGCAACAGATCCATTGATTGTGTTAAAATGTAATTGTCTGTCAAAGATCCTGCGTAAGTCTTTGCTTCTGGTCGCTTGTGTTTCGGAGTTGTGCGGCTTATGAAAAGTTTTTGTCTCAATACATCTTCCAGTGTGCAAAGCTTTCAACACCAATGTGAACACATAATTTATAATTATAACATGAAGTCTTTATTGATGACACGACAAAATCTAGACCAGTGCTTCCTAACCGGTGCACCGAGGCACACTGGTGTACAACGACAGTGTCCTAAGAGTGCCGCGATATTCTCATGAATACTGTGTATTTTAATCCAAGTTATTTAGTATTATTATTATAAACCATTTATAGAGCGCCGTGTGTCCGGATAATAAATCTGCTCAAAGGCGCTGACAATCGTAGAGTATAAGTAAAAATACATTAAATGATATAAAACATAGTAAATAGAATTATTAAATAGAAAGGTAAAAGAAAATGATTAACATATAAAAATTACATAAAATGTCAGTTAGGTAAATCTTAATAATATATATATATATATATATATATATATATATATATTTACAAGTGTATATATATATATGTTAAATGAATTAGCCGTTTAAATACCTAAAATAAATAATGTGCTTAAATAAAATAAAATAAACACATATTAAATTAAATTTAATTAAAATAGTAATAAATAAATAAATAACTGCATCCTAAGTACACAACCGAATGTCAATATTGCACAAATGTTACTGGTGCGGACTGCAAAGGTCTTTGAAGTTACCGTCGTATAATAAATTTCACAGTTTCTTTTTGTGTCGTTGGACAGCTGCAATGCCTGGACATGTCACACGGTTTGTGACAAATGTGCCACATAACAAATGTGCGTTCAAACCATACATTGTTTCTTTGGTCGCGAAAATGCATGGCACACGTCATCATAATATGAGACCACATACAATTACCGGCACACATTGGCATATATTGCTTACACCTTCGGGAAGATAAAAAAAGTAATCGACGAATACAAGGTCTTGGTGAGAACCAGCCAACATGTTGGGCATTGGGACAACCTAAACGCACTCTAAAACAAATGACGCCGTGGCCAGAGAATATATGATGCGACCAGAGCCGGAACGTAAAGAAGTACTTTTACTTCGTTGTTTTACTTAAGTAGAACAGTTTATTTTTATTGAGTAACGTACATTCTTAGAAGTACTTTTACTTGTAATGAAGTACAATTAGGGTATACTTTTCTGAATGTAGTGAAGTATCTATAATTTGTGTTAAAATTTTGGAACTGCTAAGGTGTTTCCAAAAATGTGACGGAACCCAGAACTGTTTGCTCCCGAAACAGAGCTATATATAGATACCAGTGGGAACTACAGAAAGTGGTAATATTTTCCGATTGACTAATTCGTTACCATTAACCGGCATGATCACCAGGTGGTACACAAATTGAAAAACAAAATATCAAGCCATTAACCTGGAAAAGTAATTTTGTGTTTACTTCAAGTACAGTTGTTTGCTTTTTACTTCAAGTACATTAAACAGTACATATACTTGAATGCTTTTACTCAAGTACAAAATAAATGTACTTCTACTAGCTCTGGATGTGACTCACTTAACATGTTCAAATGGACCAGTGATACATATCTTAAAAGAAACAGCTGAATGCGGAAACAAAACGTATGGGCAAGATATTTCAAGACAAAATGCATTCTTAGTTCAAATTGACCAACGCAGATCAGTAAAACTCGGTTCATAATATCTTTCTCTTGATCTGCTGAAGTATCATGCAGCTAAGGAGCTTTTATGAATGCGCTTAAAAGAATTTACAAAACTGGTGAGTGATCGCACACTCAAACCTACGTTCAGTGAGGTATTTCTGGACGCATGTAGGTGCATTTCAGCAAGCTGTTGATGTATTTGTTACCGTTTTCAGCAACACAGCTTTATGAATTGAGGTTCTAAATACTTAAACTTATCAAGAACAACTTCAGATCGGGTCTAAAGAACCTTTGTCTTGTAGCTCGTTCAGCGCCTGTGTTCCCAAGAGGCGCTGGTTTTGATACAGTTTATAAGTTTTGTATGCTAAATAGCAATTGGAAAATTAACTGATACCGAAACTTCAAATTAATTAAAATCGTGGTTTAAAAAAACTCGTATAATACAACTTGCAACGTTGAAATTAGGTTATAATGCACTAAGTATGTGGAAACACATTGTCAAGAGTCAATATGGTGTGCCGTAAGAACGAGCGAACTTGAAAGTGTGCCGCGGCATCAAAAATGTTGAGAAGCACTGATCTAGACTATACTGTGGTGAAACATGAGCCCATTCCGAGCAAAACCAGTCTAAATTCACTATATTGCATAATTTGCATATTTTTTATTTAGTCGGCTAAATAATTATATCAATTAGGATGTCTAAGTACACTATTCGACTATCGTTTTGAAGCGACACCGTGGGCCCACTTAATTTTATCATAACCAAAGGCAATCATTGTAAGGGTTCATAGACTTAAGACAATGAGGTGCTACACTCGAGGACTATTCTTCATAGCGCGCGTGCGAATGACGTCACCATTAGTACTAGTATAGCTTGTACGCATGCTTTGGTACTAGCCGTAGTTAGAGAAGACCGTAAAGTGCTGCCACCTTTCGAATGAGTTAGAACATATCTAAGCAGATCCATCAATAAAAGAAGCAATCCTCGCATGCCACGGCATTTGACAACACTACCACTGGCAGATATCCTGCGCATGTACGGAAGTTAGCTGAATCAGTTGTACTTTTGCCTAGTAACTCTTTCATATATATATGTGTGTGTGTGTGTGTGCGTGTGCGTGTGCGTGTGCGTGTGCGTGTGCGTGTGCGTGTGCGTGTGTGTATGTGTATATATATATATATATTTAATTATGATACATGTATTCACATAACTGGGAAAACACAATGAAACAGCTGAGTGACGCAGGAGATTCTCTAGAAACCCCACGGCATTTATTGTGATGGTTTGTATCCAGTTGCCTGTGCGACCAAGTGGACAATGCACCAAAACACAAATATTTTGGTCGCAGGCTTGAATCCCACATTACGTTACTTTTTGCATTTTTATTTGTGGGCCGGTAATTTTAATATTGAAGAATTTATATTATATATACCTTTATTAATTGTGCCGCATCCTAGAGCTCTACTCAGCCGCCTGCTAGTGTCTCTTTCCGTCAGCACTTACAATTCCTCTATATAGTCTGATGCCAAGCAGTGTGATTTTCGCCCTCTGCCTCCCAGCCTTCTGAGCTGATGTTGCAGGCCTTCTGATCGCGCTTACAGACGTCCTTGAATCTGAGGACTGGGCGTCCCACTGGTTTCGCTCAGTGGTGAGTTGTCCGTAGAGGATGCCTTTAGGCAAGCGGACATCCTCCATGCCAGGCCCAGCCAGCGGTGACGTTTCTGGCTCAGCAGTGAAAACATGGTGGGGATCCTTGCACGGTCCAGTATGTTGCTGTAAGGGACATGGTCCTGCCAGGTGATACTGAAGATGAGCTTGAGGCACCGCATGTGGAAGGTGTTGAGGCGGCACTCATGACGCATGTAGGTGCTCCACGATTCGCTGCCGTAGATGAGGGTGCTCAGCACACAGGCCTGGCCAGTAGACTATCACCTTGGTGTTCTCAGTGGGCTTCTGGTTTTCTCATACCCTTTTGGTCAGCTTGGCCATAGTGACTGCGGCTTTTGAACTTGTTAACATACAAAATTAATTATCAATAACAAATCATTTTTAGCAGAAATGGTTCATCACAAACTAAAATGCATTATACCTTATTAAAGTAAATGTTAAGTCATAAATCTAGCGTTCGTGTGTGATTGCGTGCGTATGATTGAGGTTATCTGTTAGGCAGGGCCAAACTTGTTCTTAAAACAAAATCACATTTCATGGTCGTCTTCGACTTCAAGCAAAATAATTTTTTTCTAAACTATATCTTAATAGCGTACCCTCCACTTGGATACACGGTCAATATCAAGTTGTTTTATTTTGCAGTCGCCCATCCGTCGGACATGTAATCTCAATTAAGGGTCTGACGGTCTACATCTACTATCTACATGCTATATTAGAACTGTGCATAGCCATAGGTAGCGAGACACGCTACATTGGCTAAAACAAAGAATCCGTTTGAGGGGATTACAAAAGTGAACATTACCCCGTCTTCCGATGTCATGTCCGGCAGTATGTAATGGTTAGAGGTAACAACTACGAAGTTATGAATATACAAAATATTACGATGTTATAATACATAAATCATCAATAAACACTTTTATATGTTACGAAGTATCTGTGCTTTCATCCTTAACAGTTTACAGGAAACACAATATTTTATTGCCTCGTTGCATGACGCTTCCTTGTACACGCGCTCGCAAATTTATTTGATGTTTGTCATCAAAATAATAATTAATTCTCATAAAGGTACAATAAGATATACGTGCGCCAGGGGTAAAATATAAAGCACATTCAGAGGTTACCAGGACTGGATACTGCGCTTCATAAAACAAATCTTCTAATACATAAAAAGCTTGCATGAAAGGGGGTTTTCGTTTGGTAGACGACACACATGCCCAAATTACCTGAGTCTTCTATGTCTGATAACATGTGAGATTTTTGGTATATTCTGCAGTAATTTAATTTAATATTTGTTTAATGTTGGTTGAAACATATTATAGAGCAAACAAATCAAAACAAGTCATTAGTAAAACTCATGTCATGTTGCAATCCACGTAGGTGGTCATTGTGTGTAATAGGATAATAAAACAACAAAACACGTTTGGAAAGGCGTAAATATGAAGTTGTAAACTTACAAATAATACTGTTCGTGTGCATATAATCCGTTCGTGTTTTACGCCGGTTGACATGTACGACCCCACAAAGAATCTGTAACACAACAAGTATACTATATTATGTAACCCTGGCGGAATTGTTTCGCCAGACGCGCGAGTAGTGTAGCTATAGCCTTGAAGTCAGTGCTGAAAGCGTTGTTATCAATTTGCGTCAGTTTCCTATACGATAATTATAGTACATGTCTGTAAAGGAGCCGGGTAACTAAGCAAAATATCACATGCTCACATTCGTATTTTCGCACAATAACTCATAATTAGCAAATTCGAAGGAAGTGAGTTCACCAGATGACATCAGTTTACAGCGAATACCACTACTGCACAATATACAGATACCTCCACCAATTCTGCCAGATGGTCTTGGGTTATCCTTGAGATGATAGCCAATGGGTGTTAGTCCCTCGCGTTTGACCGCATCACCAGATGCCAGTCAGGTCTCCGTTATCAGAACGACATCAATGTTATTAGTAATGCTGTACTCTCTGATGTCTGCAGTTTTGTTCCGCACACAACAAGGATTCACAAGAGCGGGTTGGATGTTCCTTGTCCGTCACGATGGTGTGTTTACCCGCTTAACATGGATTAGATTGTTAAGATTAACTCCAGTCCTGGCATCACGAGTGTTGAGCAGTTTCTCTATTGCTGTTGTTGTTGCTGCTGCCACCGTCAGTGCTGCTGCTGCTGTCGTCATCGCTGCTTTCGCCGCTGCTGCTGCCGCCGTTGCTGCTGTCGCTGCTGCTGTTGTTGATGCCGCTGCCGAAGTTGCACGCGAGGTTACGTCATCATGGTGCATAATTGAAGTTGTGCAGATAGACGATATCAGTGGTGTACGTGTAGTGTACTATTTTATGACAATGTGTAGTGTTGTCATAACATATATTAGTTAACATTGTTGGCACCCGAGAATGCAGCTTTATGAAAGTTCCTATCGAATGTAGTTACTGTCTGAATCGAACGATAGTAGTTGATTCCGCAATTGTTCCTCGGTGAGGTTTTGCCACGGAACAAATCTATAATAACCAAGTAGTACCTACATGCAACAATAACCACAATTACCAAATGGTACTTACAACAACAGCCACAATCACCAAGTGGCACCTAAACGCAACGTCAGGCCACAATCACAATAAAGTAAAAAAGACTAAAGTGTGTTCTTATATAGCCCAGTATTCAGTCCTTAGGACTGGTCAAAGCGCTTTACGCTTTATTCCGTGGCAGACCTGTTCACTCAAACATCATCTCAACTTCTCTGGAAAACATCCAGCCATGCTGCATTGAATGCGTGAAGACTATTTATTCACAAATATCCACCACTGTCACTAAGCAGCCAGGTACTCATTCATACAACTGAGTGATATGGACCAACGTAGAGTGAACGAACTTGCCCAAGGTTCAACACCGCAGCATAGGATTCGAACCGGGTTCTCTCGGTTGAAAGTCCGAAGCTCTAGCCGCTGCACCATGCATTGCACATAAGTACTAGACTATAAACTGCGCTCCACAATACACCAAGTGGTTCCTACATGCAACAACATCTAGCCACAATCATCAGAGACCTACACACAACAACAGCTACAATCACCAAGTGGTCCCTACATGTAACAACAGCCACAATCACCAAGTGATACCTACATGCAACAACAACCACAATCACCAAGTGATACCTACATGCAACAACAACCACAGTCACCAAGTGGTACCTACATGCAACAACAACCACAATCACCAAGTGGTACCTACATGCAGCAACAACCACAGTCACCAAGTGGTACCTACATGCAACAACAACCACAATCACCAAGTGGTCCCTACATGCAACAACAACCACAATCACCATATGCTTGCCTGGTAGGTGCTGCGCTTGATGTGTTGCAGCAATTTGTTGGTAGCAGACGATCGAAAGCGCAGTTTTTCTTCGTGAAAAGTTATATCGTAACAGATGTTGCTGCGTTCGGCTTTTCATACATTGTGATGACGAACTTCTTCATCAACTTTAGTTCTGGACTAGCCACATCTAACTGGGCAAATGGTGACCTCACAATGGTTTCAAGTGCCTCTGTCACCCTAGGAACTCCAGACTAGGCCTTCCAAGCCGACGTTTTCCCCACGCCATGGAATATTGACACTACATCCCAGCCCGTCATGGCATGGAACATCAGGATTCCCTTGGCATTCCGCTCTCCAAGGCTGTCACACACGGAGTTGACATGTATGTCTCTGAAGCATCGCCCTCTTCCAAATGCCACCCATAGTTGGAGGTTTCCGACGGTCGCTTTCAATTAGAAGAACAATCCAACGAAGATGACGAAAACATCCGTGTCTACTGTGCGCACCACGACCGTCTTAGCCCCTTGCTGAAGAGCGTGTTGTGACTGGTACACTACACGCGTATGACTGTCTCATGAGCAGCTACACTGTCACCAGTTGTCACGTACACCACCTTGTTTTCTGGCCACGATTCTGTCTGGATTGCATCTCCAAGAAACCTGAACAGCTCCTCCTTGTTTTTCGAATACCGTAGGAACTCATTCCTTAGGAACCTTAGCTGTCTTGTCACTCGCACTCTTCCACCAAGTCCTCGCTTGTCTCTGGCTGTTAGTTTCAAACTGGTGTCACCGTATTTGTCCCATACAATGTCCAACCTCGATGTAGATTCAAGCTCCCTCCTGGTGTATGGTATGGACACTTGTTCTGCGTATTCCTGGAACGTTGCGCAGCCTGTGAGGGTCAACATGTGAGTCAGGACAGGTCCATCAAACATCTTTGCGTCTACAAAAGGTGGTGCCTCGGCTTGGCCGATTTTGTACCAAACCTGACTTCCCCAAATTGTGATAGAGAGGGTGGAAAAGGCTGGTTCTCGTGCGCAAAAAATACATCGGGGTCGCCATCGCGGACTTGATTTGCAATGTACAACTTGCCTAACAATGTTACGTCCGACTTGATGTTCGACAGCTGTTTGCCTTTCTCTTTCTCCAGCTTCGATTTCTTTAGCGTCGGAAAGCGATCGGGGTGCTGAATGGTGTGCGCTTTTCGTGTAAGACGTTCAACCTGAAAGCTGCGTACTGAGCCTGACCTACAGTCTCCAGCTTCGAGATGGTCTCCACCACGGACTCTAGAGCGATGAATATCGTCAAAGCTGCATGGGGCAATGTCTTCATATTCTCCAGGTACACGCTGACCCACCGACTGTAGTTCATGTGGACGAGGCCGAAGAACATGAACACAAGAGCTTCCAGGCAGGCGATGTAGAGGCCAAAGTTCTTCTCTCGATGCGCCCATTTTTCTCCTGCTTCACCAGCGTTCTGTGCCGCATCAAACGCCGTTTTCTGTAGCACGGCCAATGCAGCTGCAACTTTCAGGAAGGAATCGGCCGTGTCCCTGGTCGCTACACCAGCCTCTGTCAGGAGATCAGTCCACCCTGAGCATTCTAAAATGTCCACAAGACCACAAGGCTTTCTCCGTGTGGAGCCCTCCAAGCATCATGACAAGCCTTTGCTCTCCAACATAGTTCGGGAAACGCCACTGAATGTGCTGGCTAGCGCATACAATGGTTGGTCACACCACATCACGGAGATCTGTCCAGGATTGAGGTACTGTGTGACAGTGATCATCACCTCCATGGCATGTTTCACCACAGATGGTGTGTCTGATATCTCGGCAAACAAGGGCAGCATTGTTAGTGTTGCTTCTACTTCTGTTCGAGTTTGGTTCTGCAGAGCATGATGAGCGGCCCATGAGACTGCATCTTCAAGGCTCACAGATGTTTTCCCGAGTAGTGCAGATACTTTCTCTGTCCACTTTGTTTCTTCAGCGACAGCTTTGTCGAGACTGGCTGACAACTGAACACTGCTTGCAGGATGAGCCGGAACCGTCGATTCAGAGATATTCACGGCCACTGCTTGAACGACGGTGTACGTTGGTGGTAGAGATGCTTTTCTGGATTGCTGACAGAAGACATCTTACAAACAGGTCGCTCTCCGCCGGGATCTTTTGGAAATTGAGTAATATACATCCCTGTGTCATGGAACG
The DNA here is from genome assembly GCA_963995525.1 of Escarpia spicata. Taxonomy (NCBI): domain Eukaryota; kingdom Metazoa; phylum Annelida; class Polychaeta; order Sabellida; family Siboglinidae; genus Escarpia; species Escarpia spicata. The sequence continues at coordinate 15,510,131 of OZ023206.1, forward strand.
AACTCTGAGCGGTCGTTGATGATACATTTACGTTGATATAATCGAATGCACCGATGGTTGTGATCCCTGGTCTTAAGTTATGAGGACAGACGATGGCTTCCTGCTCTGCTTGTCGGGTGACAGTCGCAGCGATTTCGCTCTCTGCTTAAATCACTCTATTGTACGTGGTACAAAGAACCAAATTTCCTAATATTGCTGCATGTTCTCTCTAGAACAAAGACTTTTCGCCGGAAATTCGGCCACGAGAAGTCAAGTGTTCACACCTATATATATCTTTATATTAATTAAATACTTACTTAAAAATTGTGTCTTTCTTAAATGTGTCCCTAGATCAAGGGTATACTTTTTGATATTGGATGCCGTTATCAAGGGTAGGGTTAGGGTAGGGGTATGTGACCATCGGCTGCACACCCCTACCCACATGTAAGGGTAGTGCCCCCCGGGGTTTGACCTTGACATTTACAAGTTACTGACATTTTACCTTGGCATTCACGGTCAAACACACAACATCAGATTTGGATCCGGCATGAATGCATAAAAACAGCGATGCTACTGAAGAATATGAGTTTAATTATTGTTTATATTTGACCTTGAAACTTCACAACTAATTATATTTCACCTTGACATTCAAGGTCAGTAGCACTCAGTCTGAATTAGATTCAATATGATTACTTACATACATGCAAAAACAGTGGTGGTATTGAAACAGTTATAGTTCACGTTCAGTAACATTTAGCCTGGAAATTCAAGGTCAAGGACACGAAATCTGACATGGAGCAACCCGTAATCGGATTCGCCGTGAAATTGTACAAATATGGTCCAATGTTCATGCTTTTGTCCGTTAAGTAAAGATTCGGCCCCAAAAATTGGCCTTAATAAACCAGACTACAAATGCTGTTTGAATTTGAAACGTTACGTAATATAATATGATACATTTCAAATTCAGGCGGCACGCCCATACGTCAGAACCGAGGAGCCTGTGGGCTAAACCCCTATATTTTATGGGGCTGAAGATGGGATTAGCGTCCCAATATTTAGGGAAGGGGTGCATTTTGGGGTGCATTGGATTTGTTTTGGTGGGCCTCACGGGCGGGGCAAATGGATGTTTTGGTGAGCCTCAAGTATCGTGCAAATGGAGGTCTTTGCAAGCCGCAAGATTAGTCTGGATGTATTAATAGTCGGATCCGGGGGGGGGGGGGGGCGGTGCGTGCCCACTAGACCTTTGGAATTTTGCATGCCTGTAGACCTTTTTGAATGGGCCCTCACGCGGCGGCAACAAATATCAACAGCACCCCCTCGTTTACTGATGTCACAGTCAAGAAATTGAAGGAGATATGGCGGCGCGGCGGTGAACATTTTTCAACCGCACCCCCCCCCCCCCCCCCCCCAACTTCCGATGTCACCAGTTGAGCCGAGAAAGCGGATTAGCAGCGCTAATTTGTCTGCACCATTTCGTTTGGCCGCCAGTGGAGGTTGTTGTGCCCCCCCCCCCCTAGATTACCCTCTCTGGATCATGTATTATTAATAATAATTGCACGTGCTAGGATGAGCTTTAACACACAGCACATGCATGATCTTCAATTAGTTCCATGAAACGGCCATCGTGTTGAGATATACTCAAGACACGCTGCAACGATGAGATGTTTTGATTAGTCAAATTCGGAAGATTGCAAGTTACACGAAACTCACTTTATATGCAAATCAATGGTTCAGTCAACGTGCACGCACTTGGTGCTTGGCATCCAAAATGGGCGCTAAATAACGAGTTTACGGATGACTGCGTTGTCGCTACGATACAGCCTATTTCCTATTTTGGTGTCAGCGATGTTTTAGTATAATAAAACGTGATCCTGATTTGAATAATGACAGTTTCAAGGAAGTTAATCGGTACTGGTACATCACAAGACTACTACTCGGCAACAGCTGTCAGGTCGACTTCTGTGCGCTGCCGAAGAATTTGGCTAGTTTCAAATCGCAACAGGACACAGCTCTGAAGTTGTCGCATCAAAGGTGGCGACACGATAAGCAACGGTTGGTGTTCATCGAGACCAAGTCTTGTAGCAGACGGCAGGAACGTGTGTTTGGTGGGGGAATGTGGTCTATGTTCGATCATTGTGTTGGGTACTGTGCAACCACGGGCCTACCGTAGAAGGGTGTAAAACTTAGACCCTACACTGTTGATTCCATCTAAGCTCGACAATACTTTATAGCCACATACGTATGGCTGACACGGAGTTCTGAGCTTAACAAAAGATGTTTGGAAGAACGGTCGCAGTCCTACAGACGTATAGAGCCAAGGCCACAGGAGCGGAAGAGGGGGGGGGGGGGGGGGGGGCGGTGGAGCAGCTGCCCCTGGAATTTCTTCGGACGGAGGCAGGCATATGGTTCTGCCCCCTCCCTATTAAATGTGAGCGTGAATGTTTGTTTTTGTGGCGAGCGTCAATTGGAGGGCAGATATGTGGTTTTCTGCCCCCCCCTCCCAGTAATAGGCGGCGCGGCGGTGAACATTTTTTCCAAAGCACCCCCCCCCTCCATCATGTCATCATTTCAGCAGAGACAGCGGAGAGAAGCTGGAGAATGTAAATTGAAAGCAGCGGCGCGACGTAAACAATAAAATGTTCAACAGCACGGTCCTCCCGTGTTCGGATGTCAGAGTTCACAGCCGAGACAGCGGAGAAGCTGAAGTTACAGCGGCGCAGGGGCGAATAATTTCCAACAATAGAAGAACCGGATTCGCGATGGGCAAACCTGCAGAGGAAACAGCTATAACACGAGATGGTCTATTCCGTTACACGGTATCAGCCAGGCGATAATTGGCGGGAACTTCGCAGAGACGAGTGCTGTATTCAAATGTTCGCAATCGGATTTACTGTAAAACTACAACGCAAACACTCCAGCGCGGGCAGCGTGGCGGGAAGTAGGAGGTTGGGCCTGAAAATTATGAGAGGTGGGCCCCAAAACAGGTATGAGGTCTGAGGTTGAGACCCTGCCACAAAGCGCTCTCAGTGATTGCACCGACGACGGACTCTACCAGACGACGCGAGAAATCAGCACATTACACAAACTGAAAGGCATTACTCAAAACATGAAAGGCAGCGTAGATAATGAACAGGTTACGTCCGGCCTCAATGCTGTGTGTATTGGACTATCTCATAGGCGAGGGAACGGGGAGGGGGCAGAGGGGGTGCTGCTCTCACAAGAACACCTCGGTGGCGGGGGGGGGGGGGGAGAACTTCGTTTAAGTGAAGAAACTTTCTTTATAATGATATATTTTACTGTTGGCGTATCACGTGCCGTCATGGAATGTTTTAAAGCCTGAGTGGGTGAAAGGGGGACGGGTCCGGTTTGAGGTTTTTGACCAGTGTGAAGAGGGTAGAGCGTGCAACTGAATGTTTTCGGCGAGCGTCAATTTGGATGCAGTTTGAGGGTTTTAGTGAGCGTCAGCCCTCCAGTATTTAACATCATCCCGCGTTACTGGTATATATCCCCTGCTCAGGTCTAATCTTACTCCAAACTGGAGACTACCCTACAGTGATTTTACGGACGGCGCGTAAAAATCAGCGCAATACACACCTTACATGACGTTATTCAAAGACCAAAGGCGGCGTAGCCAAACAACAGGTTACGTTCGTTGTAAAACCAGTGCACATCTGGCGTTTTGTAGAGCGACAAAGATTCAGGGGTGCGTGTCTCACACCTGAAGGGTAATTTACGCCTCATGCTGTGTGAGTGTTGACGCAGTGGCCGATGCAGACGTCTGCAACATCTGCCGCGTCTGGCGACGTTTGAAGCTCGCCGCATGCGGAACGTCGTGCCGTTTGTGATCGCGTGCAACAAATTAACGATACTTGACAACTGCGTAGGAAATAATTACATAAATTTGAGATATTTAAGACACGGTGAAAGCTTCAGGTGTATCTAAATAGAGGGGCAATGATTGGAGAGCCCAACACAAACCTATGGTGATTATGTATTCTTGGCAGTGGATAATCGAATGATATTCTTCTGTGATGTATCAGATGCCGACCACTCCGTCATAAATTCATGCTTTTAACATGTACTCTGTGTAACATGTATTTTAAAAATAAGGGGTTTCCCACCTGTTTTGGGCCACCTTAGTTACCTGCCACACCCCATCAAAAGTCACCCACAACGTAACTTTATTTAAATAACAGTTGCTAACCCTCGGAGCTTTTTACCCGCCACCCAAAAAACTGTCCTTTTACTGACGCGATCAATTTAGTTATAAGGTCTTTTAGACGAGTGTGAAAAGTCAACGTAACAACTGAAGGACTAACACGGTGTAACTGAGAAGACAATACGCAGTTTTGTATTTTAGGCACACATTACAAATCAGGTTTGTTGATTTTCAAATATTGTTGATGTGGATAGGATAAGTAATGCGCAGTCAGTTGACCAGAGTGCATACCTCCATTCAACATAACACGTATTTATATCGGATTACTTGTGAAAGTGTGGATAGCCTTATAGAGCCAGACTATGTTTGCCTTTTTATTAAATAATGACGGTCAATTTTAAGATTACTGAACATTCTTCAGGATAGTACTTTTTCAAATCAAAAACTTTCATTTTTCATATCCAAAACTATTTAATCAGGTTAGCTTTTGCCTAACGTATCACGTTGACTTCATCAGTACTGATGACGCAGAATGACGTCATCGTACACGTGAGGCAGTTAGTAATTGCCCTTAAGGAACACAGAAAGGACGTAGACAATATAAAAAGTATACAAGGAGCGGGAAAAAAAGATTACTACCATCAATAAATCCGCCCTTACAAACCGTGCGACAACTGAAAACCACATCATAGACTGGGAGGGAGTGAAAATATTGTAGACAAGGAACCCAACCGAAGAATCCGGCACATCAAGGAAGCCATCTGGATCAGGACGACCAGAACAACCATCAACAAAAACCTCACGTGAACGATGACGTCACTCTGCGTCATCAGTACCGAGGAAGTCAACATGATACGTTAGTCTTTACCAGATAAAATACGTTTTGGATATGACAAATTGAAGTTTTTTGATTTAATGACGGGCAGTATTTCAATTTGGGTGTAATTCTTAAAAGCAGCCTCAATCAAAATGATGCACAATCTGCTATGTGTGTGTGTGTGTGTGTGTGTATGTGTGTGCACGTGTGGGTACACATATTCAGCAAAATGCAGTAGTAATGATAAACAACTCAACTTAGTGAGATATCTTAATTTATGTACAAAGCAACAAAACATTGGCAGAACAGTGACGAAAATTATTAAATGTATAACTACGATATATATTTATATATACAAGCAATTGTATGTCGGTTAGTGTTTCAGTTAACTTGTGAACATGGAGGCACGTATAACTGCAACACATAACTTTGAGTGACACATAAACACCGGTAACAGACTTTTCTTTTAAATGTACTAAAGCATTTAAAAATAATATTTTGAAGGTGTGTGTGAAACAAAATCAGAACAGCAACTGAATTATCTCACAGAATTGTACGTTTCAATGAACATTTTGAATATAAATTACTTGGGGGAAACAACCTTCTGCAACTTGGATGCAGCCCCACCTGGAGGATCGGCATTTTTGCGTCAAATAAATTACCCCTTATTCAGAATAATACAATGCACAATTTTCTGAAGAAACAAATGGTTAATAATGATGTGGAATGCTTTCACTGATCAAGAAGCCTGCAGTAGTGCAACTGGGAATTATTTCCTCAAGTCTTACACAACAGTGCGAACACAGGACTAAAACAACACAAGTATTGTTACAAATTGTTATATAAATGATATTACGATTCTGTTAGCATAATTCCACAATGGGAAGCGCATATATATTCAAGCCTTACTAAAATCAATCCCCGCAAATAGCAGGCACCTTCTATATGCATATCTACAGTGGTAGATTCTACAAGCAACTGTCTTTGTTAAAATCATGCCATCTTTCGCTCTAGCATTTGTAGCCGTTTCCGATTCCTTTTATATGTTGTGAAGATTCTAAAAACAAGACAATCCTCCTGGTGAAACCTTCACATTGCTACTGAATCCAACACGGCCACTGGCAAGATAGCAAGCCAATCTACGCAAAGTAAAACCGTTGTATAGCATTAAGCACCAATCATGCATGCATGCCTCGTGACTACGTGCAGCACGCATGCATTCTGTCAGCAAATGTTACATATTTAAATACACAAGATGATATAGCTCTACTGCAACTCGGCAAAGCAAACGAACATTTTTACACAATTTCCGCTCAGCGCCAGGAAGTTGGCCCTGGCCTATGCTGGCTGTTGGACGTTTCCTGGCGTAGACGTTTATAAAGCGGCAAATGTGAATGTAACCAGAAACACTGGGTCCTTAAATACAGACTTTGTACACAATTTACAGCGTTGCGGCGAAGAAGCAAGTGACAAGTCTTCTGTAACTATCAACCCCAATGACAGAAATGTAGCTCTTCTGCAGTGATCTACACTGATGACAGAAGGAGGTTTAATGTCACCACAGCACCGACACAATGCAGTGTCATCATGGCACCGAAACAGTGATGCAATGCCAGCATAGTGTCAAATCACAGTGCAATGTCATCACTGACGACACTTATCATGCGATGGATGCTGTCATCATGCCACTAACGACACCGATGGCATCCCAGAATGCATCACCAACGACACAAGTGATGCAAACTAATCCAGTGCATGTAGTGTTATAGAACAGCCTGGTCCGTTCAAGAACTGATGTCACTTGATCGCAGAAGCGCACGACTGAAGTCGCCCATGTCCAAGTACTGCTCTTCTTGCTCCTGCTCCTGCTCCTCCCTCGCTCCTCACGGAGTCTGTATAAGAGCCATGGGTATCCGTGCTCCGGGCGTCAACACAAGGTTCTGAAACACAACACACAAGGGATGCACAACGCTGACCAAACAACAAATCTTCTAAAGGGCCATCCATAAAGTATGTCACGCTATTTGTGGAAATACCTGAGAACCCCCAGCCCCTTGTCACACATGAACACCCTCCGTTGATACAAAGATCCATCCCCATATGATGCATACATCTGTAACAATTATACTCGTATTTGTTGCATGGCTGTATATTGATTTGTTTGTTTTATACACACAGCAGATATCCACAGGCCAACATTTCACAAATCATATACTACACCTGTTTCACAAACGTTGATCATTTTACAATTTATTTACAGTAAAATAATCACTGAACAATTCAAAAGCTTGTGAAAATGCAACAATCACCACCTACAAGGATTTCCTTTCGGTGATCAGATCCAGAAGTTGACAACAAAACCAAAGGATTTGTTAGAAATGGTTGAGAAAGGGAAGAACAAGGGTGGGAGAGGGAAGGAAATCGGTGGAGAGACAGGGAAGGAGAGGGGTGGGGATTGAGAGGGGAGTGAGAGAAGGAAAGGGGTGGGTAATGAGAGGAGAACGAGAGAAGGAGAGGGGTGGGGAATGAGAGGGGTGAGGAATGAGAGGGGTGGGGAATGAGAGAAGGGGGAGTGAAAGAAGGGAGAGGAGTGGGAAAGATGGGGAGTGATGGGAAGAAGAGGAAAGGATGGATGGAGTAGGGAGGGAAAGTGGAGAAGGATGGGTAGGAAGAGACTGGAAGTGATGTATTTACAGCCTTACATGTAACAACTTGGACACCTTCCTCGTGATGCTCAAGACCGTCGATACAAACACTGTTGGCTTCTAGTAGACAGAGGGGGAGTGACATGGAGTGGAAGTGAGGTATTTGCAGCCTTACATGTAGCGACTTGGGCATCTTCCTCATGGAGCGTGAGATCGGCGATATGAATGCGGTTGGCTTCTCGAAGTGTTTATCGGGCGTGACACCGACGGGTGAATGAACCGACGCCTTGCGCAGCCTGCGGTCAGGTGTGGCGCGCCCCCTCAGATCGAGGGGTGTGCTGCGGTAGATGTTCTCTGAGTTCTCGCGGAAGTGTTCGCTCGCCGTGTGGCAGTGGAACGACTGGCTCGCAAGTCGGTGCGACATGTCACTGCTCGTTGTCTCGTGGCGTTTCCGACAGTTCACTGACGCTGTTGATGTCATCGGCATGCAGTCCCGTGTCTTCTTCATGTCGACGATGTGGACGCGTGGACTTGACGGCAACTGTCAGACCGATGACAACATTACTACCTGGTTCCGTCTTAGCAGTTTAGGTTTGTTCTTAGCATAACAATCACGTTGTACAGTTCAAACTATATGTATTCAAACATACCGGCTGCCCTAATACATTTTAACAATGTAGAAATAATTTTATTTCAGATGTAAATTCAACGGATAACAATGTAAATTTGACGGATAAAAATGTTGATTCGGACTTCTCGATAAATGAACAGTAAAGGATCTCAGAATGTCAATGTCCAATATAAGAAGAAATTACTTTCATCTGAAGGAGGGGGGAGATCAAAGGCAGTTTGCTGGCACCAGACATCAATATTTTACGCTTCATATTAATGTTTATAAACACTTATCTGAGGGGGAGGGTGGGGGGCTGATGAGGCCATATGAAAGTAATTTCGTCTGTTACCTTTTGAGATGATCCCTAAGTTGGTTATTACATTGGATATATTCTAGCTGGAGTAAGGTAAACAAATCGATAAGACATTAAAACATGAAAGGATGCCACGCATGCGAGTAAGCAGAAAGCAGTGGCACTCACGAGAGGTTGTTCTGGCCTAAACAATCTCATGATCGGCGTTGGTGTGGCAGGGGTCATAGGTCGCAGCAACGAATACTTGATGACGGGGGTGTGCTGTAGGCAAAGCGGGGGTCACAGGTCAAAGCAGGGTGGTTAGTGAACAAGCAAGCAAACACACTACTACAGGATTCGAGCAGACTGAAAAGACCATGTATGGGTGTCTTCCCATTATAGCTACTTCCCATTATAGCTACTTCCCATTATAGCTACTCCCCATTATAGCTACTTCCCATTACAGCTACACCATGACACTAAACCAGTTCAATGTATGATGGCCTCCATACTGCATAGCTGTGTCCAACTTATTCAGCTCATCTTTACAATTTTCTCTTGGAATTACTATACCTACCACTACTCAACCAATAGGACAATCTGCCTACGTGCTACATATGTTGAATTTTCCCAGACTACCAAGAGCTGGCATCACCATGCCTTCATGATTAACACGATAACACTTTTGTAGTTGCTTCAAAAGTGGCTTCCAACAGCTTGTTATAGTTGTTTGTATTTCCGCTAAACTACTCGTTACGTTTGAGAGTCAAACTAGTTCTTCATTATCGCCAGCAATGAAACAAATTCCACGATAACCAACATCAGTTATTTCATACATTTATCTTCATCTATTCTATCACAATCTCGTCGACCACACATGGTTTACGACATACACCCCTCTAATCAGATCACAAGAAATGCGACTGACGTGTCCCTGGAAAGCAGACGTAAGCAGGCAGAAAGCAATGACGCAAGCCGACAAAGATGACCGTGAACGACGTACCTGTGAGTTGATGCCGGTGATGGGGTTACAGGGGACGACGGAGGGGGTGGAGTGGGGGAGGGTGTAGGGGTTGACTCGACTCGTGGGGACCACTGTGTGAGCCTGCACGGCGTGACCCGACCCGCGCCTCTTGTGGTTGCGACTCACCATTTTCTGGAAGGAGCAGCTCGTATTTCAGCACTCAATTTTTCACTAAAGTGACTATTACAGTGTATGTGATATTCATCATTCAGTCTTCTGCTAGATGTACGTTACAGAACTTTTGTTGCGAGTTGTGTGTTTGTTCGACTTAAAGGGATCCAGTCTGTTCGTCTACCGGGAATTATGGGCGTAATAATTTGCTGTGTTGAACATGGGAAAGTTGAACATCAAATGGTATAGCAGTTAATTCAGCCCGACTCGGCCGTGAAACTGTTTTGAAACTGGATGTTTTGTTTACTATTTGAACATGTTCCCGGCGTCATACTTTCAAATTGCGACCGTTGTTATGGGCTGATTGTATAGTCTTAAAAACATTATATTAATTAATAAATGAAAAACTAGGAACAGACTGCCTCCTGTTGATACAGATTGGGTGTGTGAGGTACGTTTGTCTGTAATTCATCAAAACTTGAGTTGTGTTGATTATAGCAAAATGGCTCATTCACTGCAATAAGTATAAAGTGCCACTTGGTTGTGTTCATTACGAACTAGGGGAAATTGACACTAGGATTACGGCATTGCGACAAGGTATGCCGACAAGTCGGGTAGAGTCGTGGAATATAATATGCTGACCCAGTCACACACCATTGTATGGAAAATCATTGCTGTTCATAATAATCCTGACACTTTTTTTTAGAAATGGCTATACAGAATTTCATGTCGACAATATGGATTTCAAACCCAAAATGTGGCTGGTCTGGGGGAAGGGGCAGTACGGGATTTAAATGACATTGGTTTCGTGTGGCACAGTACATCAATGTTTAGCAGTCGTACATTACTAGCCAAGTACACTGTGTGAATGCTACTCACTTTTAGTGAATCACTCAGTGATTTGCTTCGTTTGTGTTTAGGTTCTGGGACAGCTGACGGTGTTCCTACTGCATTAGCTTTGTTGAACTGAAAACACAATATTGTACAAGTAAAGATACCATCTTTCACAACCCATGCACGTATGGGCGGGCAGGCAGGCTAGGAACTGATCACTAGAATACTGAGATGACTCATCTCAGGATGACAGCGTCTTAACAGATATCATGACCTCACTGTCGGTGTACTTTATTAAGCATACACATCATCTTAGCAAATGTCATGAAATTAATTAAATGTATGGGTGCTATACCTTAGATTTTTATAACGTAATATGGTTCTGTATAAAATGCTGTGAAATTAAACACATTTTAAAGAAATTCAAATTAAAAATTATATAAACTGAGCAAAGCTGTTTGGTACAGATGCTATATTAGTTGCAATAAAACAAAAATGTATAGAATCAAATTTTATTTAAATTACACACACTGTAAAACCATGTAAGAGTGACGTGGAAAAAGAGACACAGCAAGAGATGTTCATGTAGTTTTAGATTGAGGCGATTCTTAATGTTGGCAATAGTATGAGAATGATAAGTGATAAATGATAACAAGACCACTTCATGCCGAGCAACCCAACGCACCTGTTTGAGAAACTTGCGTTTCTGGGCTGATTCGGGCATGGCTGAGACATGGGCATAAAGTTGGGCAAGCTCCATACTCGTGTCAGTGTGGGCAGCTGCCTTCTGTGATGCCTGTCTGTCAGCAAACGTCAGCGTCGTGTTGATGATGACAACGTCCGACGGGTCAAGGGTTCTCTGTGTGGATACAAGACACACAGTTCAGCGGATATTTAGGGATATTCTCATAAGTTCAGTGGTTAGGGGCGGATATATAGGGATAGTCTCATAAGTTCAGTGGTTAGGGGCAGATATTTAGGGATAGTCTCATAAGTTCAGCGGCTGGGGCGGATATTTAGGGATGGTCTCATAAGTTCAGCAGTGAGGGGCAGATATTTAGGGATGGTCTCATAAGTTCAACAGTGAGGGTCAGAGGCAGTTTCATCCGGTGTTGGACATCAATATTTTATGTTTTGGAGCAATAGTGTAATGTATAAATTATTTATATTATCATATACATATATAATGTTTTCAAACTGTTGTCTGAGGGTGGGGGGGTTGACGCCAGATGAAAATAATTGTGTCTGATATCGCACATCAACTTTCTGAGATGATCCTTAAGACACAGAAGAAACAAACAACTCTCCGTCACACACGCACGCACGCACACATCCATACACACATGGGTATGTATGATTTAATTAACAGTTTTACATTGACAAATGACCAGGAGAGATCACCCCAAGACCCAGAAGTAACAACCCTGTGTCCTTCCACAGTCGCCCTGTTGCCGTACCTTGTATCTGGGCCGACAGCCCTCTGCCTCGTCCTCGGAGCGGGAGGAGCCAGAGAAGCTGTCTGACGACTCCTCCATCTCCTGCCAGAACTTGGCAATGTCCCGCACCAGCGCCTCTGGAACCTGCAACCACCAGCAGCGATCATCGATTTGGCCAAATATACCCAGTTTGTGAGAGGCCGTATCATTTGTATATTTTTACTTTCATCCATCTTCCGGCAAAACTGTCTTAACAAAATGAATATTTAAGCAAAAATTATTTTCAGTTTTGAGGACACTAATGCGGGCAAGACATGTACCAATTTTTATCGCAACATCTTTTACAAAATTCAAGTTTTAGTGTTTTTCATGAAAAATGCAAGAAACTACTGAGAAAATGGTTGATAAAGATGGTCGACATAACCAAATTGCATTCAATGTAGTTTTTAATTATTATTTTAAAAACAAATGCATAAACAACATAATAACACAAGTCGGAGTATACATCAAAGTATATTATAACATATTTTTTATTAAACTGACTGCATATGTAACTATCTATTCATGCACTAGTTGCAGGAGGTTAAAGATCCTGTCACATGTGGATATAGCTGAGAGTGGCAACAAACTGCCCTACCAATGAGGGGAGGAAAACAAAAACGAAGGACCTGCATCAATGTTGGCATCACTGTGGACTTCATGAATCCTATCACATAACACACTGTAGTTGTTAGGGCAACATTACTTTGTGACTGGGATGATGGGAATACAGACCTATGTGGCAGATCTAGAGGTGGACTTACCTGGAAGAGAAACGGTGCCTTCTCAATCATGAAGGAGACGGCCTTGGTGATGCTGGGAGAGACAGCTTGGAGCTCACTGGCAGCCATCTACAACACCAGCATCGTTACAAACTAACCGTTACAGTGTTACAGGCATCACAGCACAGGGCTAGGTGTTGAAAGAACAAATGAGTAGCTTGCTTCTGTATAATTCATGAAGCTGGGTTTTGACAGTAACTGGTTGTATTGTAAGTTGAACTCATAAACCAACACTGGGTGTGAACACAATGGTTCATAAGGCACATTTTCACTCTATAAGATATTACACACTGCACAATGGCATCCGCAGATCAACTTTTAGTACATTTAGTGTCACATGACAGCACAACCCGGGGGATCTCGGTGAAAACATTGTCGCGTTACTAAAGGTAAACCATGAATTTTTCATAATTGCATTCTGTAATTTCATTATCTGAGTAATATCAATTAACCTAATTATGCTCATACATGACAAAAAACTGGGGAAAACTCTTGTGCCAAGATCACAGGTATGGACGGGTGAAAGGGGTCAAAGGCCGTACCTTGCGGGGAACGAGGATGTGGGGCGCAAAGAGCGTGCCAAGGGTGTCGGCCGTCATCTTGTTGCTCTGCTCCTGCTCCACCTGGTGGAGAAGTCGAAGCAGACACTCGAGAATGGCGAAGTTCTCTCGCGGCAGCAGCTGTAGCAGCAGCTGTATTGTCTGCAGCTGCTTCTGTTGCTGCACCATGTCTGTAAGAGATGTCACAGACCATCACAACATGCGTTACACTTACAGTGTGTACGTGCTTCACAATGACACGCAAGCATATAGAAGAACATTTGCATAGTGGTGTAAATCTGGATATGTACTTGAGCGGAGGTGCTCAAGTACATTCATATGCACAGAAATTTATAAGTTATATAAATGACAATAAATAATATGATGGTCTCAGTCTGTCTGTATATCATTTTTATAACAATAGGGTGTTGGGTTGGTTGATCTAAGTTAAATGCAGCTTCTGGCTGATCAGATTTACAACATTTTAAGGGGAATCATTAAAAATAACAAATAATTGTTTTTGAATAAGGCTCTTATTTAGTTGTAGATCAAATTTTATAAATGAAATTTGTTGCTCACTGATAACAGTCCATTCCTTACTTGTTGAATTATAGCATTAATGAAATCAAAATTAAGATTTCTTTTATGACCATTCTTTAAAAATGTCAATCAATCTAATCAACGCAGTCAACATGTTTGACCCTTCCACTCATTATACAATGTTTTAAGCAATACCAAACACATTCAGCAAAGTGACAAAAACAGTGTCATTAACACTGACAGGACAAACTGATGTACCACAGCGAACTTTGCTAGTTTGTCTTGGTGCATTACCAGATTGGCAGCTATGGAACCCCACATTACGTAACTCCCAATGAAGCGGAAGGGTGGATTTAGACGGTACATCTGCGGCAAAACTTGCGGGAATGTCAAAGGAAAACAGTGCATTGTGCGGGGTTAGACACACAAATTAACTACATCAACAGACTGCACTGACTGGTGGGCCACACAAAGCTGTAAGGGGAAACACTGCCTTGTTGGAGGCTGTAGGGCCTTCTGTAGTGACTAAGATCAGGGTCAATACTTGGCTGAATATGGTAAGGGGTGGCTCAGGGGGGTGGATTGAAAGGAAGCTCCAAGGGGTAGTTTCAAGGGGGCCATCTGGCAGGCCTTCATTTTGCCACAAAATATTAATTTAACGTTTAAAACGAATAGTACTAAACAGTAGGGCATGGAAAAGGTGTACTCAAAAGGAACGTGAAGGTAGACACTGTGACATTGTGGGATGGAGGCTACACTCACAAGGAACCTGGAGGTGGGCACTGGTAGTGTTGTGAGGGTAGAGGGTGGTGTAGGAAGGGTGCAGATACCAGGAATTTAGAGGTCGGTGGGCTTAGAAATGGTGCAGTTGCTATATGTAGGGGTGGGGGTGGGGGGCATAAAGATGATGCACTCACCAGGCACTTGTAGGTGTGCGCTGTAGTGTTTCTCACTAAGCAGGGGTTCTGGCATTTCTCCAAGGAAGATCTTGAGGAGACTGGCGACATCGTGCGCGCTGTACACGTCTCGCTCCAACTCGACACACAGGTCCTCGCCCGCGTCCAACTTCTCGCGTAGGAGGCGCTGCCGGCCAATATGGCCGTTCTTGCGAAACAGACCCTCCTCCTGCAGATCTGTGCACAAACAAGACCCTTTGGGTTAAATTGCGAAAATCAAATAGAATCGTCACAATTTTATATGGCATAGCTTATCCTTGTCTAATAACAAGAGAGAAGACTTGAAGGTGTTAATCCTCTCATTTTAAGGTAGAGCTTATGCATGCATAATAACAAATGAGGACTTGGCTTTAATCCTCTCAAGTTCTAAATTCTGTATGACACCAGAAACAATGACAAGCAGCTTTGTTTTAATAATAAATCACTATCTCTTAGAATATTTGTTATCATCACCTCTCTAGAAACTTACTTTTTGGTTTTTGAATATTTTGTTTTAGAAGATTGCAAACTTCAACATTCACTTAAACAAAATTCTTCCAAGTCTTTATAAATAAAAATTACATAGAATAAGACCTTTCAAACAACACTGTTGCTCTCATGAAACAATAGCAGTAATATTACAAAATCGCTTAATATCCTGTCTACCCCATGTTTATCTTTCATGCTGTGTAAACTGACAAGGAATGCTGGTGTGCGAGCAAATCAGTGTTGTATACTCACTCTCAGGCTCAGAGAGGAACTCTATGAGAGGGAAGATCTGTTCCATGACGTTGCCACTGAGAGGCACCCCAAAGGTGCAGCCTGTGCCAGAGACAGGGTGGTTCTCTGTAACACCACCACAGACACATTAACATTGGTAATGGTTAGATCTTACATAGCGCAGTATCCAGTCCTTTTACACTTCACTCCCATGCAGACCTGTTTGTTTAATCGAACTCCATCTCGACTTCTCTGGGAAGCATTCCTGATTGAGAGTCTGATTCTCTAACAACTATGCTACAGCACCTTGCTTGTGTCTCTGTCTCTCTACATTCAACATGTGCACAAGGCCAGCTGATTCTTACACCAATGACTTATGAATAGAATGTCAGGCACTTTGAAATTGACAGCTTTACAGCGTAGATTTCAAACTAATTTTACAACACCAAGGGCTTCACTGCCGATCTGTTTTTAATACATTCCAACTAAAATCTCTATGAGAATCCTGAAAACCATTTGCCGATATGTTGTGTCAACTAAAGATATCTAGATTAAAACGACAAAGGAAGAGAAGATCAGTAACACTGTATACTTTGGAAGTAAAATGACAGTCACTGTCTGATGGCCCATAACAGTGCACCCGAAGGGAACCAGAAAGTGGGTCGCTAGAAGACAACCTTACCTGGCAAGCACCATAAGTAAGAACAACTGGATAGGCGCCAAGTGGGTGGCCAGAGACAGGACAAACTGGAGAAGAAGTAATGCAGCAGTGAGTATAGATGAGGTAAGATCAAGTGACCCAACGTATATCAATCAATGTGTTTGTTTCAACTGTCACACAAAGACACAAACCAATAGCACTAATTATGATGTGTTATAGACACATATGGCTTTTTGCAGGCATTAATGAGCCACATCTAAGTCCGACCCAATTAGAGTCCCTGTCACCTGTGGGGTGCTGTTAGAACACCCAAGCAGAGGGGCCAGCAACTTGAAGAGTATCAACCCATGGCAGTCACACCTGTAGTTCTCACAGATTTCTGACCCCCTTCCAGGGCAGGATGCAGTCCATGCCCATCTGGGTACTAATTAACTTTCTAATTGCAATCATGAAGACAAATGTTCCATTAGCAGGTGCATTGTGTGGCTGGCTAGGCCCTGTGTGCATGCCCCCATTTGTGCATTGGACAGCTCATTACAGTAATCTCATTGAAACACAAGGTAGCAAATGCTGTCAAAGCATCCAAATACTCTAGAAGTTACCTGCACAAATAGGTAGCCATACTTTATTTGAAACAAATCAGCACCATTGAAGACGTGGGCAACTTTCACTATCATGTTTGTAGAATACTGTGTACCTAATAGCAAATCCGTGATTATAAATCTCCTATATAAACTTATGCTGAGACTTGATGCCTCTTATAATAAACTAGTGATTGCAATCGTCAACAGTGATTTAAAGTGGCTGTCGAGGATACATTGACATTAGGTAAAGATGATGTATATATACGTAATAGTTTTCATTGAGTCTACACATGGCAGGGTCCATTGTGCAGTTGAGTCTGAAATAAAGATACTGAATTGAACTAAAGTTCATTCAATATGCAATGAAGCCAAACGCAACAGACATAAATATACCAGATGTATTGCGCATGTGGTATACACTGACATACATTATTCCAACATGTTCTCTTCTAGGCTGTACTCCCACTTATGCCAGCTCTCATATGTATGTCAGTTCAGATTGTGTGCATGCGTCCAACGATTTCCTGGATAGGGGTGAGACAATAATCTAATTTGATTGGGTAGTTTTGCCAGAACTTGCCTATTTTCTCCTCGTAAGACTGTACCGATGGAGCCTGAACCACAGACTTTGGGAGGCTTTTCCATACATCTGTGCATCAGTGTATTTAAATGAGTTTTTAATGTTTAATTCACATCTTTCTTTAAATATGATTGTATATATTTTGGGTGAGATAAGTTGGCAGCTAGTGGCATCATGTATTGGGCATACATGTTGAATCCATGCATCTGTGGTCTCAACCAAACCACAAGAAACAGGAGTTCTGGACGTTTCAGCAAAAGGCCATGTTTATACTCCGGGGCGTATAATACAGGATAACTTACGGTACTCCAAAGATATCCACACACAGTTACACAGGAGATAGAGGAGACAGCGTGCAATAAACCCGCGTTTTATGTTTAATATGCCTACATTCATGGCCACTGAGAGTGACTTTACAGTGTTTCACGCTGTGTTATACGCCAGTTACTGGCTCCAGTCCATCAACCTAATGCGCTTATCTCCTCTTCCTGTAGTCTTTCCCGGTCCCTTCTCCCAGACTGCTTCCTAAGCCGATCACAGCCATTTAGCCCCACTTTTCCCCCCATTACCTTAGCCCCAGACACAGCAGGTAAAGCCAATGCATTCATCCCAGTCAGACTCAGTGCAATTAGTGCCTGAATTTACCTAGCTGCTAATCCATTAAAAACAAGGTTATGGGTGATTATGTGTTTAGAGGTGACACAGTGACCAGGGGCAGTGGACAAACAATGACCAGTCCAGCTGTCCAGATACAGACAGATTGGGGTCAGCCACAGTAGCAGTTTACTCTAATGGTAACTCCTGTTTGCATTTCTTAGTTGTTTTCAGCACTCAGCAATGTTCCATTACTGACTAGTATGTACACCCGCAGTAGTTACTAGAATCTTAGGTGAACTGATTCTGATGGTCTTATGGTGTCTCATTCGATTAGTCAGCCTTTTTGGCAAAGCCAACCTTTCTAAAGTTTCAATGCCGACACTGAGGGTGGTCATTGCCAGGCATAAAACTCGCTGTCAGGGTGTATTATTTTTGTCATTTGATTTCTGCTTACAATCATCTCACTGAGATTCTCAGCTTTTCTAGTAAAACCTTATTTGCAGTAAACACTTTGTCCAGTAATATGTTTTTCCAGTAAAAATGTTTCTACTCGGGCCATTTCTACCATTGTAAAGTGTTGAGCAGTTTCCCAACTAAGGTAGAATGGACAGCAAAGTTGGTGTGTGTGCTGCTTGGCGTGGGACCACCATCTGCCTGGGCCCAGGGCTGGGAGCAGCAGTGAAGACTACTCCAGAGATTGTGTCAACCATTACTGGCTATTGGTCACCTTCGCTGGACGTTGTTGACACCACAGACAACACTGTCCGTTAGTTATTAAAGGCCATTATGTGCTCTGATGGCCGGCGCGTGCAGGTAACGTGCATGTATTACTGAGTTTGCATTGTCAGACCGCCTCAAGCCATTCTCGGCGGTTCAACCTACAGCATACACAAAGATTCCCTTGTTTTCCCCATTTAGGTTCAGTTTGCTGGTAAGACAAGTAAGTAAATTCCTCAAAAGTAAGTAAATTCTTAAAAAAATAGTTTTTAGAAAATTTGCTTTAAACTGTCACAATTCAATGTTTCGCTCATCTAATTTTAGAATAATTCTGTAAACTTGTCCAGTAAAAAAACTAATATCCACAAGCTTGTTGGCAAAAATGTCTTACTTAGTTATGAAAACTATTCAAAGAATCCTGATTTATTTCTGTCAAAATTTGTGGGAAAATGGCAAAAGTAGTCCAGCTTGTTCACACTTATTGTAATCTACCAGATCTAACAACCAGAGTAAATTCTTCTAACGATTTTAACAGAAGCGCATGCAAACTTACGTCATTATTCAAACTATTTACACACTACAAATCTGAATATCAACGAGCAGGATTCACAAAGGGCTAAATCAGTGGCGTGTGGAGCATTAAGTATTACATATCCATGTGCAAACTAGACTCAAGAGTCTAACCATTAGCCTGGTACAAGACATGGGATATGGCACATGATAGGGGAAGTTTCCCTATTCAGGAACTACCCCAGAAAGGGGATGACATCCGATTAGCAGGGCTCACAAGAACATCCATTATCAGAGCTCTCAGTGTAGTTGAAGTAGAGGGGGTCTTGTTTCACAAAGTCTGTGGGGGGTTGGCTAGGGTGGAAGGGATTGGGGCTTAATTAGACAAGGCAGACTGGGAGGACAGAGGCATATATATTAAACCTAACCAGACAATGCAGGAAGAGGAATAAAGCCTTACTTATGTCATGTTTACACACAACTATTTAATCACAATACCCAATGGAAGACCATATTAATTTGACATATACTTTTATTAAACACATTAAAAAAAAAGGTAATTTCATCCTACAAACTCCAATAAAGCCACCCAATAACAAATCTTTTCCTGCACAATTAATCCACTTTGCCTTGAGGCAATATACCCTTATCCCACACCTCCGACACAGACTACATGATATTTTACTCAACTCTCATTGTACCCAGGCTAGACACATTTGAAAGGAGCAGCACAGAAAGAAAGCCTAGGGGAAATCACCCCACTGCCATTAGCACATAGGACATGTTAACACCTCAGTCATTACATCATCCTAGTCACCCCCCTGTCTTCACACCCCACAGCTGTTCCTTGCAGGGGTAAAATCATGGCTGTTCTGATTCACAACCAGAGCAAACAGTTGGATTTTCCCACTAAATCTCCTGTCAACCCGTTCCTTTGGAAATACCCAGGGTGACAATGGGTGGGAAGGGGGTGGGTATGAAGGGATGTACAGGTAAGGGGTGATTCATGGCCTAGTAGAAATCTGCAGTGGTGCAACTTATCAAGGTGGTAGTACCCTCTGTAAATAAACACAGGATTTCTATGTTTAATAACTATGTTAAAGGGATATCTCATTGCTTTTATTAAAAAATCATGTTATCAATCATAAACTAAATCTATTCTAACTCCATGGCAATCCAAACGAGCTTTAATGAAACACTGAAAAGTATTTTAATTGTTATCTGTTGAAATTAATTTGTTTCAGGGTGAAAGTTGTGTTTACATGTCATGATGATGAGGAAACATAATTTTATGGGGTTAATTATCACAATACAGGCTGTATCCAGTTTTACTGTCTAACCTAACCCATCACATGATCCAGTTTTACTGTCTAACCTAACCCATCACATGATCCAGTTTTACTGTCTAACCTAACCCATCACATGATCCAGTTTTACTGTCTAACCCATCACATGATCCAGTTTTACTGTCTAACCCATCACATGATCCAGTTTTACTGTCTAACCCATCACATGATCCAGTTTTACTGTCTAACCCATCACATGATCCAGTTTTACTGTCTAACCCATCACATGATCCAGTTTTACTGTCTAACCCATCACAGGATCCAGTTTTACTGTCTAACCCATCACAGGATCCAGTTTTACTGTCTAACCCATCAGAGGATCCAGTTTTACTGTCTAACCCAGATAATCTTTGTTCATGAGTACTGGATATTGTTAATGTTTACCTGTTTGTGAATGATAAGGTAAACAGTTATGAGTAATAGTCAAATGATATTTAACAGTTTAAGACATTTGTTTTAATAGCAGTTTAATAAAACACATTTGGTGTTACAATAGATAGTTTATATTATATAATAAACATACTTTATACTTTTAATGTCCATTTCATTCTCTATCATTTATGTTTCATGTTGTTTTGTAGTGAATTATGGTTGGAATTTTGTTAATTGTTTCCCAACAACGGCCCTTTGTATCAGCTAGCTACAGGTGTCCCCACCTTGTGGGGGCCGTTACACACCACTCCAAACATCCAGTGACAACTTCAACTCGATTGCAATTCAGTGCCACAGGCACCCCTCAAACCCCCTCACACCCAGAGAACAGGTGAAAAACCCCTTGATGGTTTGGGCAAGGGTACTGGAGATAGGTGGAGGATGTTTGCAGTAGGAATTGCAGTTGGGGGTGATTGCTGTGATAACACACTTGTTGCAGAGGCACAACTACCCCCTATCGTCCTCCCCCCATCAGGGGTGAACTCAAGTTGACACCGAGTGGAAAGAGGGAGGGCTTGAGGGTTTGGAACAAACTACCCTGCCCTGCTCAGTGTACACATGTGATAAACATAATGATGCAATCGTTTCATTAGTGCCAGTGTAATATTGCTAATAATGTTACTGCACACAGTAGTGTGTGTGTGGCACAGCATTGAGGGGTTGTCATCCGACACAAACCAAAATTCATCCAATATAATCTGTATGTGCAAACGCATTATATTCAACAAATCCCACTTGAGTAGGTTTAAAATCATGCAGCAAATGTTTACTGTTTGTCTGGGATAAACAGTTGGTTTTATGTCCGATAGTAACTGCAAAACTGTCATGCTTAGTAATGCATATCCCACATATAATTTTATACATATATCAACGAGAGGGGTATATATTAATATGCTAAAATAATATGCAATGTGCATGTGAACAAGTAAATATACACAATAAATGTTGTGCAACACTCTTAAAAATGCATTAGTTGTATAAAATGCAATGCTTAATTGTACATACACTTTCCAACATTAAGGGTTAACACCACATACAATACAAAGACATATAAAATCTAGTGAGCGACACACCAAATATTAAACTAAGACACGACAGGAAACAACAAATCCTCCCTCACTCACAGAAGAGTGTAACATGCAAATCTGGAAGAGATTGAGACAACAGTTATTGGAAGTGCGACATACCTTTGTTACTTTTCTTCTTTCCGAAGTGTAGAAAGTGAATCTTTGTTCGCTCAGCTCCGACGGCCGAGCCGTTGGCATTGCCACCAGAGGGCGTGGTGGGGATGTCACCGAGAAAGTCAGCGAGACTGCTGCCAGGAAGGTCAAGCAGGAAGCTTAGGTGCATCTTACAGAGCTGGTGGAACTTGGCAATGTTTGTGTTCTTGAGTCGATTCACAAGCCGCGTGGCCTCGGATAGCGACAGACTGCTGGTGCGGGATACGTCCATCATGTCCGCAGTCTCAGAGCCTGAAACACAACAATGACGGCGGTCAACATACAGCAATGTACACAGGAATCTACACTAGTCTTTATTCAGAATTTTTTGTTAAAAAATCTATCATTTTTATTTAAAGATCCTTCAATTAAATGCTGCCACTCATGAATCTTGTTAATTGGCAACATTTTATAAATTTAGGGGAAAATCATTAGACAAACAATTAAGAAAATATTTGTTATTTAATCTGGTAAAAAATTGGAAGGAAATAACAAAAGTTGCCAATATCCTGTAACATAAGGCTGTTTGCGCTTAAACTGCAAGTTAAAATGTAAAGATGACAGTCAAGTCTTTCAATGGTTTTTAATCAAGTGTGTACTTGTTCCTTACCAACTGCACATAACACTTAAACTATTCACATATTATACACAGAGCAGTGTACATTTTGTTGATTTGTGATAGGATAATTATATTAGGTTTTTACGTGGAGTAATAATTTGTTTGACAGACAAGTTGGGATTTGATAGACTACAGAAGTTACGAGATTCCATAATTATCGGTACTGCGTGTAATAATGAACTCATGTAACAGGTGCAAATAACTAGCAAAGAATCCACTGATGTGAGACATCGGAAACTGTCTAGCATCCAAATAACATGTCAATGAACTTTGCATGAAAAGGATGCGCTCCAACAAACTGTCTCAGGTATCTAGCATTTACTGCTACAGTGTACATGGTTTATAATTATTCACCAGGGTGGCTGAAGTGAATGGGGCCTGGGGTGTGATTAGCTCATACACCAGGTCTACCTGGGCTGAATGGGGGAGTAATGTGGGGCAACCACAGTAGTTGGGTGTAAATATCAAAGAGGGGTGACTTCATCAGACAGGCCTTGTATAGGGTAGGATGAACTGGTGAGGGCATACAAGGCTGTTTGATGTCCCTACCACCTTACAACTGAGCAGCAGGCAGGGCAGCAATTACTGCCCTCAGAGGCAACAGGAGATGGCAGATTAGTTTTCCCCTACCCTGTCTGACAGCAGGGGTTAATTAGAGCACATCATCAAGGTTGGAGGAGATTTGGGAATCTCTGCACAAACAGTCCACTGTGTTCCCACAAAGTTCAGAAGTCCATCTGTTCCTAACTTTGTATGACCTTTGTGTCTGTAGCTGTTAAACCGCTCCTCATTTATTATAGCATACTTTCAATAGTAGAATCAATGATAAACCAGAGGTTGAAAAAAATTGCCTACAAAGTTGCGTGTCCAACATCAGCATGCTTATAATTTAAATGATTTAAGTGAAACGTTTAAATTGTATACAAAACATTTAAATAGGAAACACAATTAAATTTTCTTCCATTGTGGAGGCAGGTGCAAGTTCTGCCATTGCTGTTTGATGCTAGGCGTGTGCACCTGGTTATGCAAAACAAGACAACAAGAAAGAAAAGTGGGACAACATACAACTGACTCACTGACCTTCCTGCCAATACTACATCAGGCTGAAAAGGATGATGTTGTGTGACGGAACAGACAAGGTCACTTTAAAACATGTTACCCACCCCCACTCTTACCCGGAAATAAAAGAGAATGATATACAACATTACGTTCCCCCCAGATTACCCGAATGGGTGGCTGAACTAGGGAAATGTCAAAGAAAGGATTTTAAAATTTTATACGACATTAAAAATACCATAATACTAGTTTTAAATAATGTACATACACTAAAGGAAATGACAAATTATCTACCGGTTGTGTTAATGCCAGCAGAACAACTGGCTATGTCTGATAGATGTACACATGTATAGAATAAAAAAGTCCAAAAATGCTGGACTACTGCTCGATAAACCAATGGATTCCATTTTTGTTGTCCACTTGCCATCTGGAGCTCATTGGGACTGTGTCAAATGTTGTTAAATTGTGTACACTACCAAACCAGTTGTAAGTAGAATTGACAAGTCGTCAGTTAAGAAATTTAAATAATGATATCCGTACTGGATAAGCTCCTCACACACTACCTGATTATCATGTAAACAGAGCTTCATATTTGTTAATGCAAGTGTTCCATTTAGCTTAGTTAATGCAACACTGAATCTATTAACAATGTATAACTGTTACCGTTAGATTAAAATGCACAATTATGGGTGACCAAGGCCTGCATAGTGGGCCACCCATGTCCTGTCCAACAACACAACAAGCCACTTTCATTTACTGGACTGTTGGTGTTATTAGAGAAAATAACCACTCTCGGAACAAGATTAGTGGAATAATGGATGCGAAATAACAGTGTGGGAGCTGAGAAATGATTGGGTAATGGCAATATAGTGACAGCTTTCCCATTAAACCTGTTGAAACATACACTTAGCCTGTGCACCAGCCCCAGTGGAAATTGAACTGCCCTTGTAATCCACAGGGGAAATACTAGCTGCCCCCCTCAAACCTAACTGATTCCCAATGAAATATCCCACTGCTATATTGCTCAGCAACTCACATATATAATACCCTTGGGGCAAAGGGGGTTGTAGCTGGGGGCTGGAGTTTTTAATGGAGCCCTGCCCCCCTGTGTGGATTGTCTAAGCCATCCCCACACAATGGAGTAGCTCTTTAAGATTCAAAGGGCACACCCCTTTAGCCTGCCCTTTTATCTTCAGTCAGCGGGAAGTCCCATAGAAGTAGAAATTTAATTTAGGACAGAGTGATTTGGAAAGCACAAATGCGCCTTTGGTCATTGTCAGTCCAGTCCTGGTCAGCTGTGAGGGTCAGTACAAAGTGTTTTCATCAACTAACCCATTGCTAGACAGACAACACACCCTGGATTATACACATTCGTGGCAATATTGCTCATTATCAAAACTGCGCAATCACCCTTTGAAAACGTGCGGCACAATTTTAAAGACCTCTACAGAGTACGATCATTTTACTTGCAAAACCACATTAAACGTAATACAACACGTAGACATTCTAACATCTTACCCACATAATTGTTAATAAAACCACTGGTTTAATATAATTAACCTGTTGTCTGTTTCTGCATATTGGCTTCCAGTTATGGTTGCAAACTTCAACGACGAATTCTATGAACAATGTTAAGCCCGTCTGTCTTTGCACTACTGCCAATAAAAACATACAATAATTACGGTAATGCTGTAAAATTGTATTTAAAACATTTTGGCTAAATCAAACATATTTGTCTGGTTTAAATGTAAGGATCTATATATATTTTATACTACACACTTACATCTTATGATAACAAAATGATCAGCCTTTCTACCTTTAATAAGAGTGATTCTGCTCCTTCAGTAAGTAGGTAGTCTAGACATATCACTGAAGATGAGAACTTAGCTGGACTCCCATATCCTGCTGGCCCCCATAAGCCACCCCTGGCAGACATGATGGGCCTATACCCAACAGTGACTGATGGACTGGTTCCATTAGGGTTCTTACCCCATCAAAGCCCCAACTCCACCCACCATTACACAGCAACAGATAGAGATTTCTGCCACTTAATGCTGAGGTTTAATGAGAGACAGCAGACATAGGATGCTTCTCATGCAAATCAGGTGTGTTTTAGAAGATGAATTAAGTGTGTGTGGAGACAGAGAAACAAGAGGTTTATGGGCCTACTTCCACTCTCTGTGCAAGAGCTGGCACTACAGGTGTGGCGCCCATGTAACAGTGGGCATGGACACCATATAGACATCAACTTGTAAAGTATGCTGTAGCACCTACAAAGTACACACTATCACGCTCGGTTTTAACTTTGGATATATTACGCTGCACCCAGATATGTCCCTAATTAAACTTCACAAATGCTGCATAATTACTATAACTCTAGACATGTTAATACATATATAGTACAATGTTGGCATACAACTTTATCTAATGCAAATGATTGAATGACAGATTGATGTATTAAAAACACCAACTACATTTAAATTGAGTGAAAATAGACCTGTGTTGATAAAATTGCAGCGATACATAAATACATTGCACTGTGGATTCACTCTGAACAACTGATATTCTCCATAAAGACACAAAGTCTGACTGTGTTAAATTGTAAATCATGTAAATGTGATATTCAGAGTAAAAAACAAAACAAGTAATGGTCAAAGTACATTTCTAAATGTGGTTTTAACACAAAAACACATTTGTGTGGTCACTATGATGTGACTTTTTAAAATGAAAGGATTCAGATATTATGAACAAAAACTATCAGATATAAAATAGACCCCCAAAAAAATGGATATGAAACAATGGAAAATATCTTCTCCTGTGCAGTATTGACTCAGTTTAAGACATACATACCTGAGTGACCATGGTAAACAGAGCTTGCCTACTGTGACAAGTGAAACACTCAGTCTCCAACTGACACACCTTTGAAAAGTGTGAGGGAGAATCTCAGCCATTGTGATGGAGCAAGCAGTGCCAGCAGCTATCAACACAACCCCAGTGGGCCTGGGAGGGGGAGAAAGGGAGACAGGGACACTGTGCCCACACTGGCTGTGTGTCAACAAAGGCACAGCTCCTCTGTGTGTGTATTAGCTCCTCACTGCAGGCCAAACTGTCAAGCACTGGTACAGGTGTGAGATGTCACATTGAGGTGCTCAGGGCACACCTGGGCAGGCTAGGGGTGAGGGAATACACAGACACCATCTGATACAAGGCTAATACACACCTAGAACACAGCACAGGAAAGACACCTTGACAGGTTAGCTGTGATTCTCCAGTGTCTGGCTACTGTAGTGTGTCTGTTGTCCACATGTGCAGGAATAATAAACATTATCAACCGAAATGTACACATCTTTCATATGTCCCTGGCCAGAAACTGATACACTAACTTCTAAATATTCACTATTAACCACTTCTTACTGGCCACTAGGATATATCAATCTTGTTCGTTTTCACAGTTTGAAGATGCTCTCATTTAGTTCTTCGAGGTAGTGGTTCATATAAAAATTATCTAAGTCTAAACATTTAAATTATGTTGCCTTAATTCTTGATGTCACAGCCTTCTGTAAAATGAAGTATAGTTATTTTATGAGAAAAGTTATCCAGAACCACTAACAAGAAGGGCTGGATAAAAAAATATTAAAGAAAAAACAATGCTTCATTTAAAAAGGGTGTTTTGTATAATATCAAAATGTGTATAACAATGTTTTTATAGTAAAAGACGAGTTGTTAAATATATTGCTCTGTGTGATGCAGACAGTAACCGAATGCACGGTTTTAATTTAATTGTACATCTTGTAATAATAATAAAAGTTCTTTGATATCGGATCTCTAGCTCCAGCAGATAATCAATATAATATAATACAAATATTATTAATTAATCATGGTTACATGGATAATTATATTAATATCTATAGAAGATAACTTAAATTCTTAAACAAACTGGAACCTTTAATTTCATTAAATAGAACTTGGGTTAGACACACCACTGTGGTGATCTACAGGGAAGGTTCAGGAATGAGGGACAGGCTAAGAGCTCAGCCACCTGGTGGTGCTGTCAGATGAAGAGGACACCACAAGATCTACAGGACTCAGTCAGACTTCCTCCTGACCCAGCTCTCTCTGGACTGCATGTGAGACAGCCTGCCCTGGGTGTCCATGGCTGTTATCAGAGGCTGCATTAAGAGAGTGCCCCTTGTAGTGGTAATGAGAGAGGATCCTGCTGACAAGACAGCTGTCTGGGGCAGCACATCACAGTGACCATATCCTGTGCAGGCACCAAGGCAAGGCAGGGATGAGCAAAGGGCAAGGGATATACATGGATCAGAGAAAGCAATGAGATACACAACTGCATACTCTAGAAAAATTAAAACTGAGAATTGCTGTGCCAATACAATATTATGAGCTGATGCAGACTTGATTGCCTGCAACAAAAGCCTCCCTCAAATCAAACTTGAGTCAAAGTTGTTTTCTTCAAAACAATCTCGCAAACTTCAGCTAAGATACAGGCCGGTCTTATCTAACCGTCACTAGGTAATACTTCGACAAGTTCCATTTGATATGTTTATATCCTTGTAGATGAAACATGTTCACTCACTCAGTCTGTGTTGTAACAATTCACATTTCCTTACTGTACCACATGTATTGCACATCTTTGTTGGATTGTAAACCCACCTGTGTGACATTTTCTTATTACACCAGCATCAACAACAAGTAGAAGGAACTTACATTGTTAATAGTTCATACAACAAACTAAGACGGACTTCGGACATCCTTCACATGTTCTAGACCAGGTTTGGAAAGTTTACTTGCCTGACAAGTTGAACCCAATTTCAAAACATACAATCATAAACATCTGAGGGAGTCAATATCTCCTGGTCTTGCACCGAGTCACAGCAACAGCTCTCCCCAGCACCTCCAGAAACAACAACTCACCTTGTGACATAAAGAAGCTCGACGTGGGAGAAGTCGGTATCATTCAACAATGACAGGGTGATGTACATCCAACAAGGCAACCAGAGCTAGCATCCACGCACACACTAGTAACAGCAACTGGCCTATGTCCAGTTTGAGCACATCTTCTGCTCTCGATGGCGATTCTCTATGTCCACATCCAATGTACATGTAATGTTGTACTCTGTGGAGTGCTCTCCAAGGTTCACAGGGAGCACAGAATCAGCTGCTTCTTTTTAGACTGACCCCATACAGCATCTCACATATATATATGCACAGCTCTCCCAGTGGTGGGTCAAACAACACTGAATACCCTCTCTGATGACAAATACTTGTATGTTCTCACTAGCCAGTTGAACTACCACAGGAACACTTCCAACTGCTGCAATGACCAGGGCTGAATGGTGGGGACAGGGAGACAGTGACCAGGAGCACTGGTCAGTTGACTGACAGGCCATGACCCAGTGGGGGGGCGGGGCTAATGAGTCAATTGGCTGTGCCTGGCCAGTCAGCCTGATTCAAATTGACAGGTCTCTGTTAGGCAGTTCCCCACACAGGGGAGCACAGGGACAATCAGCCCCCCCCTTCCCTGCCAGACCTTCCCTTGCAATTGCTTCCCAGCAGCCAGGCTGACTGGCTAATTTAGAAAAATCCACTCAGGTGAACACCTCACAACTAGACACAACTCACTGGTTTATTTTACCAGTGAAATATTACCTCATGTGCCTGCTTTTATGGTCAAATATATTTAGTTTTATACATCTTTTATGCAAGAAAAACAGTTTTCTAACACTGTCCCGATCCAAACTAAATGTATGCACACAAATTCAGTCATTAAAATACTAATAAAACAAGCATACTATTATGCTTTTATTTGGAAATTTATTTAATAATATAACTAACATTTGATGCAGATTAAGCTGTTTGGATGGAACAAAACTTTTTCCAACATGGTCCTAAACTGAACTAAATATAAACACAGATTTATGCACCAAAGTACCAATAAAACATGCCAAATACATATTCCATTAAATTATGACTGATTAAAAAAACATAAAACTAAGATGTATTTGGCAGAATTGTTTATATCAAGAACTTTTAGTACCTTGACAGGCCAAATAACTCTTGCCTTGACATGCCTAATAACTCTTTGTTAGTAATAAATTTAAAATTACCAAGTTATAAAACACTGGCAGGAATATATCTCAAGGTTACCTAACCAGTGTCAATTTATCTGTAAATGTTAGGCAACTTGATTACAAAACTGGTGTATACATTACGAATGAAACATCTGTCTAAGACTCCATTCCCTGCCTCTTGTTGAAATCCTTTCAGAGAAATAGTCATCCAGATGTTTCCACCACCACTATTGCATAAATGAGCATGTCAAAAATGGCAATTAACTCTGGCCCTGGCAGTCTGTCGAAAAGTTAAATGTACTGAAGAATGACAGGGCATTAACCCCTGGGGTAAAATTATGCTAAATCACACATCATTCCAACAGCAGTTCATATTTATAACGATATTAACACTTTGGAATATTGTCACACAAATGACATAACATTTGTTTTAAAACGAAATGCAACTTTTTAGTCGCTGTCTATTAATATTGGGTTCCTTAAATCTGTTTCTGTTCCAAAATATATAATTGCATAGATCTGATACTCTTGATGTGACAACTGGCAATAAATACAGTGACAGTTTCAACCGTGCAACATGTATGGAAAACAAACATTATTGTGATTGAATTAATCATAATAATTTTATGACTGACTCAGAATTGACAACACAAATATCAGATGACATGCCATTTTATATTATATTAATATGTTCACACATTTAACTTACACACAAAGGCACAATTCTATAATCATATCTCAAGTGAATCTGGACATTTGCATCATTTATTTTTTGCCAATTAAAAAACACATGAAATTTCTGCAAAGTTGTGTTTAGTACAAAGCTATACACTATATGCTGGCAGCCTGGTTTGCTTTTGTTTGTACAATAAAGCCAATTAGCAATATCAAAACCATCAACATTCTGTTTATGGATGACTGATGGTGTTTATGAGGGGTGAAGATGAATGTGATAAGACAACAACCCAGGGTGCCTGATATACTATATCATAAAGCCACCTTCCCATCTGATAGCAACAAGTAATTAGCAGTTGAATATAAACAGTTATACTCTTGGCTGCAGTTGAATGGAACCAGTGCATAATTCTGTAACATAGCACACAGACAACAAATTGCAATTAGCACTTTCATTATGAACATTAGCAAACACATGATGATTTTACTTCACACTAAATAACTTGGTTGGTTCTGAGAGATAAATACTTCTGAGAAATTAGTAGCCCAACAGTTATATAGGATGTTTAATTTGATGCGATTGTTATGTGGACTGTATTTATAACAGTTGTAATTTTTACTGCACCTGTTGTTAATTTTACAACGAGCTATACAGGTGAGAGGTTTTTATTGGGTAGAATGACATATGCCATTAGGTTTGAAGCTGAGAGAACACTGGTGATCTGTTAGTGTTAGTTGACTGGCAGTTGAGGGAAGTAACTTGCATGGTTTTACATCAATAATCAAGGATGTATGTTTATTTCCTACTGGGACATACAACACCAGAGAATACAGTAAGCACAGAATAATCAAAGTTGAAAATTTGTTGATAAAAATCAAAAGCTTACACACTGGATTTCCGTTTGCATGAACACTATAGACATTTACATGTAATCTGGTAAATGCAAAAGACAATACTAGTTTAAAAGACAGTCTAGACACTAGTATCAATGTCCATCTGCTAAAGTGCCCATCCTCTGGATGGTGCCAGATTGTATACACTCAGACGTGGAAGACAGTTTCCTGAAGTATCCATAAATGACGTTTCTTATGACAAAATGGTATGTGTAACATCACGAACAATTAATTTACCACGTACACTCGTCTAACATGTTGTATGAACCCTAAAACCGTTAACAACCCGGACACAAAAGGGAATTTCAAAAAATATAAAGACATACTTTTCGTCCAAGGGACACTTAAATTCGGACATATATACGGTACATGTATAATTATGTATGCTAGACAGTGATATTACGGAAGGAACAGTGTAGATTGGCTATCAGAAAGTACTCATTCACACAGAATGGAACACCTTATCTACCAATTATGTAAAGACTAGAAAACAAAATTGACAAATACCTCAAACTATGGGTTATACATAGGTAAACAAGTTGGACTCTCAATGAGCGAACAGCTTCCTTGTCCACTTTCCATCTGGCATTTATTCATTGGGTGGCAATATTAGTAAATCTTGTTATTTCCCATGCTATTGTGTAGTGGTGCAACATGAACGTATAACAAATACAACAAAGTTAAGCCAAAAGGTGACCATGGCCAATGACCCCCCTAAATAAGGCAATAGCTATCAAATGGGAAAACAAATTTTAAAACCCAAGTCAACATTTCCCTTGGTGCTTGAAGTTAATCCCCAAGGGACAGCTGTTAGTGCTTAAACTAAGGGAGAAATACACACAGAAAAAACATGCCACTGAAAAGTGTGATCAAAATAGTGGGTTTTGGGTATGAGCATGCACACAGCTTGTACTTCTTGCTAAATCCATAACTAAACAATCTAATACATTTATGTATAGTCTACAATGTTGTTTATGTGACTGACAGCACCATCTGGTGGATTGTTTATTACAATAATTCTACTGCAGTTCCCCTGTTAGTCTGCCAGTGTTAGATTGGTCTGCTTTTATTTCAACCCATCCTTTGATTCACTCCAGCACCCTAATTGTCGTTGGGTGACACAAAATCCTAGCTAGTTGTTATGATATTGGCCTTACTCACAAACGAGGTGATTATTTTGCTTTTTTGAACAATGTAAGAGATGGTTAAAAATATTATCCGCATTGGCTCAAGCCACCCCGCCCCACAACAATACATGGTGGGGGAATTAAAATTTTTATGTAAATTTGTTTTAACATGTTTCACTCACTAGGTGGTGCTGCTGTAGCAATTTATTTCACCCACAACATGTGGTGATGACCAACCCCCAAATAATGCTAATATATTGTGGGACTTTTTCACATGATTACAATTACACCATGTCTGGTCTAACTGTGTTGTTACCACATGTATCCTGTCATACATTAAAGTTAATAGTTTGTTCAATTATTTCACCATCATCACCATCAAATCTGCATAAACGAAATAGCATGTCATAGTGGATACTTGGCTTGATTTGTGTGTGAAGTGAGATGGGTGATATAATCTAAGTGGGTGGACCTTTAAAACTAACATTGTTTTATAAGTGTGCAACATTTCCACTCCGGTTCTGCCAATGGACTGTGGTCTCCAGCCATACAATAAAATGACCACAATATCCTGGTCAATCCAGCTGTCGTCACAATGCCCACTACATCTACCTAGGCAACTGAAACCCAGGACTAACCTGGACCAGGCCCACATCCACATACCCTCCAGTTGACACTGATGCACATTTTATAGATGGCTTTCCACCACTCTGCTGAGCCAATATGGTACATGTGTTGCTGGTCATGAAGGGGGCAGGATAATTACCCCTGCTGGGTGTTGGAATTCATATCAGCATTATTGCTGTGCTAATGACAATGTAATGACAAAATAAGTGATGCAGGCTGCCTTTTGCCCGGGTGCCTGGGCTCATGTTGCAAGGACTCTGGATATATCAGGGCTATGTCCATAAAGATTATCATCAAACACTAGTTGAATTATGTCTTAGATGTCATCATCCCACTGACCCCCAGTGACAAGGCTCTAGGAAAGCTTAACCAGGGTATATTTGCTCCACTATTTACTACAGTCCACTCATTACTGTTGCAGTCAGAGGCAATATCTAGCAGGGGTATATTTTCACCTAGTCACCCTACCCCAAACTGTGTGGAAGAGAGTAACTGACAATGACAGCTGACCAGTACAATAAATCAATTGGAATGGAAATCATTGAAATCTCAGGAGGACCGTTAATTACCATTTTAAGTTACTCCCAATCTTTAATTTACACTTACGTAATATGTTCAGCTTGTGTTACTAAAAAAAATCAGTTTGGCCATAACAACTGATTGTGTAATCCTTCTGTGGCCGGCCATTCTAAGAAAAGTTTAATCTTTCGATGTCAGTATCACTGCGACCCATCGGTGGCAGTTGACATATTTGACAAAAATGCATGCACAGTCTGTAATCAATGCAGGAACTCTTTGAATGGCCTCCACAATGTTTATTTACATTTAACATGTTGTGCCTTCTGGGTTTCTAAAAACGGTTTACCCTAAAAATGTCACAAACGTACCAGTTTTCAACATTTTCAATGGCGACTTTTTCAAGAAACTGCACATTTATGCAAAACTACATGTTATTATTAAGGGATAACTTTTTCTCAGATCTAATCATTGTTAACTAGTCACCCGTAAAATGGCAAAATTTGTATATTTAATTTACAACATGATTTACTTAGATTTACTAATTTGTACCAATTGTAATGTTTTGAAACTTATACAGTTTCCTTCATACCACATTACCTGTGTTTTTTTATAGAAGACATTAAAACTGTCTACCCCTTTTATCTGGTGTCTGTGCCTTTAATTTGGTGGCTAAGCTTCCTGAAGAAGTCTTGTCAACATATATTCTGAACATCTTTAGGAAGAAGCTCTGGATGTTTAGTCACTTCACACTTTAAGCTAGACACACACCAACGGACTACCCGGTAGTCGGAGTTAAAATCGTCGCCTGACGTCAGTCGGTTGTGTGTCGGATTTTTGCTCGACGGTCTGCATTATTCCACCGATTCAAATTTTGAATTGGCTGTTGGTCAATGGTCAGGTCAAGTTGGTAGGTGTGTGCTGGCTGGTGTTCACAAGCAGAAGTTGGGGCTAGTCAGCAGAATTAATTGGCGTTTAGCCCGGAACTCCAGTTGGCACCCCCCAGTCTGCATTAGTTGGCTGGTGTGTGCTTAGCATTAGACACATCACACTTGTATCCCCTTTATCCAGAACTATAATGTTCCACTGTCTTTATACAGAACTTAACTAGTTTGTTTATTATTTTAACCTGCACCACCTCCATGTTGTATATAATCAACAAGTCATCCTCAACTGTGTAACAATGCTCCAGTGTGGGATTAAGTAGGCTATTTGAAGGATGAAGGAACTGAGATGTACCCACCAGCTGACAGAGTCTACACCACCAGGTTGCCAAGTAATACACCAGGGCAGTCCTGGGGCCGGTTTCATGAAGCGTACTTAGCCGCTAAGAACGATTACTTAGTGCTAAGATGATTGTCTTAGTAAAATATGCGTTTCATGGCGTCTTCTTAGTTTACGCAATACTTAGCAAACCGTACTTAGTCTACGACACCTACCTCCGTGGCGTAACTCCACTAAGTTGTTCTTAAAAATGGCTGCTCTACGGCCAGTACATCGTTTAAACGGAGCAGTAAGAAGTGCCTTGCGTCGAGAAAGAGTGTTTCGAGATACGACACATCCTTTTGATTTGTACGACGACGTCGAATTGTTCGACAGGTATCGTTTTCGTCAGCATAACATCATGCATTTAGTCGATTTAATCGGTGACGACATCGCGGTAGTTTCTCGGAAGGGTTCGTTAACAGCAACACTACAAATACTAATCGCTTTGCGATTCTTTGCCTGTGGGTGTTTTTAAGTAGTTGTCGGCGATCTGACACAATTAAGTGATAAGACGTTACAATAAGAATATCTTTTACAAATGTTTCTTCAGATTTGTTTAAAAACGGCATGTTTATATTATTGGCACGATCGTCGACAAGACGACGGTCGACAATAATTCACGGTCGTAGCAATACTGTTCCAAATCTGCTTCTTTCGTAGATTTGAAACAGTATTGCTCAGCTTGCACTGTAGTATGGATGCATTTTCCGAATATTGCTCAAGTAAGCATGCGATTTCTTCGTGGGCAAAATTGTCTTTCCGCTCACGCTTCACATGTTCCTGCTGTACTGTTGCCATGTTGTCGTCTGCAGTGTTGATATAAAAAGATGCCGACGGAAGTGATCACGGTTACGATGTTTGCACAGAACTATGGGAAGGGGAATTCTTGGGAATACCCACTGATTAGCATTCATCTAACCATGTGACAGCTTAACGCTCGTTCTTAGCTAAGAAATAGGTCAGACAGGCTCCATGAAACCGGACTTGCTTAATTTTACGCAAATACTTAGCTACGCAAACATAGGAGTTTACGCAAATGCGTAACACTAAGTAATTGCATAGTTTAAGAACTACAGATGTGGACAACCACTAAGTGTCCCCCCACAACTATAACATTTCAAACAGTCCCTGGAGTTACTTTAGGACTGGGCCTAGCCACAGAAATGAGCAATTAACTTCCCATCAATTCCCCCTGTCAGATTTGACAAGGCAATGACCCCTATGTTAATTGGGCATCAGGGTTGAAGGTGTTTAACTCTGGGAGGCTTTTCTGCAAAGAAGGTGAAAGCAGGCCCAGAGGTGTTAGGACCCTTGCAAACCATCACACCATAAATTGACCAGCACTCCATCAAATCAGTATAGCACTAATGTGACAGCATAAACTCCAAGCACATTCTTCCACAGGGAAGTCAATTTGTTCTACATGTGGGCACAATAAAGCAAGTGGATTGTATTTTTTTAAGAGATATGTTTCTTCATCAAACTACAAGTTGTTTCACGGCAGGATTGAATAAATAGGACTTGTTCAATATCAGTTCATTATAAGTAAAAACGAATCTTGTGTCATTATGAAAACAAGGTACATATACCCCAGGACTCAAATGTCATGTTCCATGGAGCTTTCGAGACCTTCACAGTCTATTTTTCACCATCAAAATGACCTGCCCTCTGTTGTCATGTGATATTCCAACAGTGGGCAGCTTATTCAGGAGCCAAAGAAAAGACCATGAAGGTCTTAAAACTCTGTCGAACCTGAAATTTGGATCTTATCTTTGTTTTTATATTAAATCATATTAAAGGGAATAAAACACCTATTGCTTGAATTCATATTATATTACAGCCTGCAATTTATTTCCATGTTCACCAAGCAAAAAACAAAACAAAATTCAATTAATTAGAAATTCTACATTTTATGCTGTGCATCCGGACATTTTCGAATATGCATATTTTTTGCATGCTTTTCGGGATGCCGTGATATGACATCAC
The DNA here is from genome assembly GCA_963995525.1 of Escarpia spicata. Lineage (NCBI taxonomy): Eukaryota > Metazoa > Annelida > Polychaeta > Sabellida > Siboglinidae > Escarpia > Escarpia spicata. The sequence goes on from OZ023206.1 coordinate 15,547,095, forward strand.
ATATGACATATACTTGCGTCAGGCCGACCCTTTCCATGCATTCAGAGCATGTTTACAGACAGATTTTGGGTCGAAAGAACGTCAAAATTAGTTAGTGTGCGATATTCCGATGTAATACAAACACTAGTCATCATAGAGGAACTAACAGTTATCTTACGGTTCCACAAGAAATCCAATTTTATTCAAAACAATGAATACGAATGGGCCTAAAAGTCGAACAGGTTTCGCTGAGCTTCGGCTCGTTTTCAGAATAGTAATATCGATTGTAATCCACGGGAGATAATCTACACCAATAAACATACATAGCAAACAGATATTGTATCCAGCTACAGAAAGTAGCGTGTATAATCTCATAATATCACTAGAATATTTATATATAAAGGAATTGTACAATTTACCAAACAACTTAAATCAGTCAGTGAATTTCTGTCGATGTCAGTAGCTCAATTGGCAGAAATGTTGGTTTCGTGTCAGACCAAACCATTGATTTTCTTGACACTTTTTGGTTTATGTTTAAACAAAGTAATATAAATCAAATAGTTTTATACTATGATGCACTGTTTGTAAATATTTTAAAATTGTTGTAGTAATTATTTATTCGCCACAAAATGAAAATATGGTAATTATATATATATATTAAAATATATAATAAAATGTTTCTAAATGTTATTTATCCAGACAGATCACAATGTGTTTTCAAATATATAATTACAATATATTACCGTACAATATATATCATTAATAAATTATATATCCATTACATTACATTATGTTGAAGGCATAGTTATCGTTAAAATAGGACCCACCAAATTGTGTTAAGAACAAAACAGAATTCTAATTTTGTGTTGCGTTCACGAAATTCCCAAATTGTATACAAAACATTCAAACAGTAAACACAGCTGTACCCAGTAGAGATAACTGGCATTAACTGCAAGTTCCTGGAATTGCTGTTTGAAGATGAGAGCTATGTCAATGACCAGCCAATCAAGACTTCAATTGGGATGAAATATGTATGACTGATTCAACAAAGTTACTGCTAATAATTACCACCCTTGGCTTGAGAGGATGATTCTGGATAAGGGAACAGACAAGGAACATAGTCTGTTCATCTACCTGGAATTAGGAGTAGTAATTTCTAACTGGAAGTCGGCTGTGTTGACCGTGGGAAAGTGAGATTGTTGAACATCAAAGGGTATAGCAGTTAACTCAGCCCGACTTGGCCGTATTGCTAATAAAGCCTGTTTTGAAACTGGATGTTTCGTTTACTATTTGAACATAACATTTGTAACCGTGGTTGTGCCTTCAAATTGCGACCGTTGTAACGGGCTTACTAAACACAATTTGGTGGGTAGTATACCTTCATCACAGTTAGTATAGTCTTAAGAACATTAAATGAATTAATACATGAAAAACTAAGAACAGACTATGTCTTTAAAAAAAGAAACAATATTAAAAACATTTTTGCATGCATTCCAAAATTAGATGTCTTCCCACAAAGTTTGTAAAGCCGTAAATCTGATAGTTTCTGAAATCTAAGACAAATTCGTGTATGTTTTACTGATGGCATTGCAGCTTTAAATTAAAAGACAACCGTCCAAAGTTAACGAGAAACCTATATTCGTGGAGAACTCAACCAGCCTTATGTTGATCAATATAAACCTCAGAACTGCCAGTTGAAGCAGAAACTACGCACTAAGTGTTTGTCTCTCACAGGGAGTAGTAGGAAAACCAAACCACAGGACACGGTGATTACTTGCCAAATAAACAGGAAAACATCAGGAAATGGAGGACAACAAACACAATACAGTCTGAGCTGCACAGACTGCCGGAACAAGCTTCCTGCCTGTGCCAGTCCTGGTGGAGTTGCAGATAGCCCCTTAAGAAAACATATATTGGTCCCCTGGCCCCTGAGCATCCCTGGGACTATTATGGAGCTGGTCAGGGAACAGGCTGTATCAGTGTCTGCCCAGTCTCCCCATCCCAGGGTGTCCTTCCCTTATCTGGGCCCAAACCAAGTCATACAAATCAGACAGGTCACTAATGGGAAATGGAATTGGACTTTTGCTGATCCCTGCTGGGTTGTAGGTAATGAATGATTGGCACATCCCACTGACTGTTGAATGTCATTCACTCAGTCACATTACCATACTCCATCAAATGTCCACAGCAGCACAAAGAAATCTCTACAAAATTACAGTTTAAACCTAACAGAAACTCTCCACCAATTGCAAGGCTGCTAACGATACCACAGCGTCAACTGGTGTCTGCAGTGGGAACTAATAACATATATTTTAATTTTGTGTTTGTGTAAAATAATAATAGTATTGATTAAAATCTGCAGATTAAATACAAATTAAACAAGTATAATATACATAATGTTGAACCTACTGAATTGGGTACATGAAGGTATTTATAACAATATTTTCTTCCGATTTGTTTACTTATTGAGTATTAATTAGGAGCAGTTTTGGAACTAGAGAATACAATGAAGCTTTAGTTAATTAGTAAAGTACATTGTAAACTGAATAAAATGATACAAGAAAATAAATGCATGTAATATGCATACATACTTATTCTCAGAGGATGAACAATTAATGGAATAACTTATCTACTGTGTAATTTTATGCTTGGACACATTATCTGAAGCCACATTGCATTCTGGAGCAGTGTTTGGTCATTTCAAACAACTGCACAAAAAACAATTTAAAACACTGCTATATGAAAGCTTCTTGCATCAACTGAGTACTGATTTAGGACCTTACATTGAAGCCTGACTTAGCAGACATGTTCATAAAGAAAACCAGTCAACAATGGAACTTTTGAAAGTCCCGAATGACAACTGGTAGTTTGCATTGTCCACTACCTGTCCATAGCAGTAATCTGGCCATAACGGATATATTGCGCACTTCTGACGATGACCATAATGGACATGTTTTATAGCACATTTATTCTAACTATCTTGCATCCGATTACAGAGCAACAAAGCAAGGGCTAGACTTATTACCATTACATTTTTGTTCAGCATGCTAATATTTCCAGGTAACGTGAATGAATGTACAATCACAGTAGCGACTCCTGGAGAGTGGTAGAACACTCAATTTGTCCACTGTTTCCACCTATCTCTGACAGATAGAAAAGCATATTTGTATAAGTAAATAACTCTATGTTTAGTATATTGACCTCTCAAGAAACTTTTGTTTTTTCTTCTGATAATTTCGGCCACATATCACAGACTTCTTCAGCAGACTAAATTTACGGTTGTGTTACATGACCTGCGTCATGTGACAAAAGCTGGATATACCACCTTGGTTGATCGATCGTCCTTCAGACATATACATGTGTCTAGAAAGGCTAAGGTGTTGTCATGTTCTGCTTCTACTGTGAACTTGAAGTTACCGTCCATTGAATTCAGATGGTGTGTGAACCTGCCAGTCATGCTCCAGCTTGTGTCACATGATGCAGGTCATATGACACAACCGTAAATTCAGCCTGCTGAAGAAGGCAGTGAGATGCGGCCAAAATTATACAGAAGAAAAACCAAAAAAAGTTTCTTGAGAGGTAAATATACGAAACATGAATAACCAAGAAACAGGATCATCACAACATTCATGGATAAATAACTCTAATGAACTACTTTAGTGTTTTTGAAAAATATTGCCACTTAGTAGAACAGAAACCAAAGATGCAAATGAACATGAGAACATTGGCACATGGGAGGAAGTACTGCCAGAGTGCCCACAAAGTTTGCATTTTAATATACAGAATATTTGCTAATCGAAAACTAAACACTGCAAGCACACAACTGGCGAAGTATGTACAACATTGTCCAACTGAAGATGAACCAAAATAGACATCCACCTGCAATATGCAGCACTGAGTAAAATAGCTAAAAGTCACAGGTGTGTGTTAATTATACTGAGTGTTAATTAACCAGCCTCACTGACATGGTCCATCCCAATTAAGACACCCCAACAATAAGCCAGTGTCTGCAGCCACCCAGGGCTGCAACACCAGCCTTCCACAGAAACACTTCCACTTGGTGTGACATCCTAGTCATACTGCTAGTGCTACAGAGAGAGAGGCTGACAAATTGACTCTACTGACAGACAAAATCACTGCTCAACACCATCAATTGTTGTCAGTGACCAACATGCCAAATCATCTTTCCATATCTCCCTCTTCCTCTTCCATTCCCCTATTGTCTTTGTCCTTCAATTCCTCATTCTTTCCTCCCTCACTCCATCCCATTCCCATATTTCTTTCCCTCTCTCTGCCTCCCCTCCCTTCCCCATCCCTTCCTCTCTCCCTCCGTTCATATATCATTTTGCCCATATCTCCCACCCTATTTCTTTCCCTTAATTCTAAAGGTAGAACCAGCCAAATCTGTCCACATCAACTCAGTGCTGACACATTAAAGGGACAAGTAATTAGTTAACATAACAATATTTATTTGCCCAACCATTTGTTGATCACTCAACATACTTGGTCTTAATAAACCAACACATTCCAATGAAACCAGCCACCTGGGACAGCTAATCAAGCAGCCAGGATTCCAGAGAGGAGCCCCTTAAAACCATAGGTCTGGCACTGGCCAGATGTACCAATACACAAGACCCCAGCCATCTTAATCCCTGAAGAGAACCCCCACCCATTTGACAGTGACATTTGCAGCAGGCATGGGGGCCATAAATAAAATGAGTTGGCAAAGATAATGCATCACTCACCAATTTTAACACCTGCTTTCTTAATTACCACACCTTGATTTTAATTTCACTTCCACTCTGGAAAGCAGATTTGACAAAATATTTGTTGGTACAATTGTTTCGTGTGACACTTAGGGAAAATGGCCACAATGGACAAGGATGCTTCCCCACACTTTACAACCTTGGAGGGAACATGTTCCCAGAAGCTCCCATTCTCTGTCATTTCACAGGAAGGTGATACCCTCAAATCTCCCTTACACTAGCACGCCTCATGCAGTTCAGACATGGAAGGAGAACAATAACTTTTAAACAATTATTACACCTAAGTATTGTCTGGTTTATTTTCACACACAGGTGTATGCATGTGTGCCTGTGTGCATGTGCCATGCATGCATGCATGCATGCAGACATCTACTAAAGTCATAAAACACAGCCAAAAGGGTTGGCAGTTAGCACAGTTATATGACAACTTGTCTGGCAGTGGCACAATTCTTGAAACAGCAGCTCATGAATGCAAATCTGTGTAGCATCTAGATAAAACTACATTGCTTCAATATTTAATTTATTTCTATGATTCTATTCTGAAATACAACTTAATAAGCTCAGATATACACTACATCAAATACAAATACACTGTACTAAACTGTCACACACTTGTAAGGTTAACTTCAAATAGAAATATCCAATACAACCTGTCAATTACATATGTAATACTTTCAACATATGCTATTTTTAAAGCAACTGTTTAAAAAAACATACACAATTAGGCTATTTTTCCACAACATTCAAATAGAAATGATCGTTTAATTCATATAGATCCTTTCTGTTTCTGTGCCATTCATCTTAGTAACTTATTTTCTAGTTATCCGGTTACATATAACTAAAAATAGGTTTGCTCTAATATTGGAGATGAAACAAAAAGACAATTTGGAATGACTACATTAAGTGTTCTAACATGTAGTATAGTTATTACTAGGGACACTGATTTTCTACGATCGTGGAAAATGGGAAGAATTCGCGGAATCAGCGTTTTGAAACCGAATTTGCCTTTTAAACGGAAATTGTGCAATTGCATAAAACGGACGAACTCACAGAATTTGCGTTTTCGAAAGGCTCTTCGGTGATTGCAAAAAAAAGAGCAGAAGCACCGCCTCTTTCATTGATAATGCCTTAACTGGAGATATTTAACAGACGTTTAACATGCAACAATGTTTATTTATTTTGGTGGATTTATGATGCACGATTTTTAAAACGCGCAAGGTATATCGTTGCGAAGTATCATGGCGCCTGTGCTACCTCGTGTCAACCGACGTAAACAAGGACACGTCAAAAGGCGCCAACATAAACCGTTTGGCGATCGTTGTCTGGCTGTCTGCTAAGCGCGTGGAAGACATGTTGCTAATAGCACTCACCAGCATTGAGGCGTAGCGCTAAATATAGCACATGTGTGGTGCTTTTGCACGTGCGCAAACAAAAAACGGGCAAACATTGATGTTTCGGCATTGTTTACATGTTGGATCATTGGTGATAAACGCGATTGTATTGATGTATTTTAGGTCGCCAGTACAACACTGATTGTCCAGTATAGTTAACAAGCATTGCATTCGGCGTTGTGGCGCGCGTGCTAAAAATAAAATGATGTCATGCAGATATAATGCGTTACTGCCTCAATTCTGGCGAGTGCTATTAAATGTAGTTGTCACATTATTAGTACAGGCATAAGTGTTCGAACACAAAACGCAAAGGAGTAACAACAGGCTAGGATACACTGGCTCAAAGTGAGATAGTCCGCATTTCGTAGTTCTAAAAACATTCTGTTGGATGGCGTCATATATAGCGCTAGCTAAAAATTTAATGGTTGAACAAAATGATAAGTGAAACAGCAAACAGTGATTTGCACATTCATGATTGTTCATATGATTGCTTGTATAATTTACATTTGCTAACTTATATATTAAGCACTGCTGTATTACAAACAACCAGTCATTTATATGAAATTAAATGTAATTGTGAGAGAATTATTTTATTATCTAAATTGATCATGTACGGTTGTTACTGTGTTGCAAATATTGCACAAATTGACGTTGTTAGAAAAGTTAACCACATCGTAAAACTGTATTATTTAGATCCAGAGATCATAACATTGTGATATTTTTAATATTTCACAGAATGTATTATTTTTCAAAGTTAACTTTGCAATAAAATATTTCTTTTCTGAACAGAAAGGGTCTTCTTTAGCCAGTATGCCATTTTTAAACGGAAAATGCATCATTTGACACAACAAATATGCGTCATTTGAAATGGAATTTCCCTTTTTTAAATGGAAAATCAGTGTCCCTATGTCATTACCTATGTGCAAACCTTTTCAAGCATGCATATGTTTAACTTCACCAATCTTTGGGGGTGGCCAGAGGCACAAAGGATAGAAGCCACAGCACCAGGGACACTTTGAAATTGGAACCCATTTTACTGACTCTGCTGTGCCTTATAAGAGAGAACACACCTCCCTTATAGTGTTGCACTAAACAAGAAGAATAGACTTCCCTTGTTCTGCCCCCCACACACACGTTTTACACCTCTTCCAGATGGATGATCAGCAAAAATCCCTCTTCCTAGGGAACCTGGTCAGCTTCCCAATTATCCAAGCCCTCATTACCAGAGGGTTGTGTCCACCAAAAGGGGTCCAGACATGTGCCCTGAGGTACACAGCAGGACTGGGGTGGGGGAGGGGACAGCAACACTGTGGGTGCAATTTGGCTAGGCATGGGAAAAATAACCCTTATCTAAGCTGAACCTTTCCCAACATCAGAAATGTGTCCTGCCTGAAATTATAAACAGTAATGAGTGTGACTTTTATTGCTAACAATTAAAACAGTTAATCAGTGAATAGTAATATAATTTTTTTATTATTTAAAATTAAGAGTTTGTTAACAATTTATTGCTAACAATTAAAACAGTTAATCAGTGAACAGTAATATAATTTATTTATTTATTTTAAATTAAAAGAGTTTGTTAGGCCATTCAAAGTGAATGTAAATTGAACAGATCTATAAGAATATTTGGATAGACAATGACTGATTATATATATATATATATATATATACAGCGTATATATATAAGAGTGGGGTTTGTCTAGGGGTAACTTGTTGAAAACTTTAGCAAATTAGCATTATGGGATAAGATAATTAAAGACAGTTACTTGATAAGTTCATATACCAAGACATCTGGATTGCCTTATTGCTAGGTGAGGATATTGAATTAAACTAGTACAGCTGTATATCTTGATGTTAAAAACATCGCCGAACTGTTCAGTGTTAAACATCACTGAACACCTCAATGTTAACCATTTCAGGTCGGCTCCCCGCTATAACGGGCAGCCATACTGTGACGTTTGCTGTCGGCTGCCCGCAACAGCGAGTTCAGGTATAAGCTTGCTTGCATTCAATATAACTTCCATTTCGTTGTTATGTGGCACCACCTGTTGGATATTGAGCACTAGGGGAATAACTCAGGCTTCTGTTTCTGTCAAAACTGTCATACTGTTCTATTGAAAATTCCAAAGTTATTTTGTTTCTTCTGCCGACCAACGATTATGGCTGAGCTAAGACTTTTTGCAGCAACGCTGACGACGACGATGATGTTTTGGAAAGTCTGATGGACAGTTTTACTGACGATTCGGACATAGACGAAAGCATGTTTGCAGAAGCGATAATGTGTGTTTTTGCCAACCTGTCACTGAAAGTATCGATGAATGATTGTGATGATTCGACTGCTGAAATTGACGATATTTTCTATGGGTTTTCTGACGATGACATTGACGAAGCTGGTGACACTGGACCATCGGTAAAATGTTGAATTATCTGTTCCTATGGTAAGAGATTAAACAAAATTGCTTGATCTTATCTGCTAATCATTCTAATTCAAGAATATACCAGGTGTTCCAATTTGAAAATTATTATTTCTTGGTAAAAAAAGCAACTTAAGTGAAATAGGTGATATTTCTAATAACTCCCAGGGAATGCCGTCTGGGGTGCAGACTTGAAATGGTTAAGCATTTTTTGTTACTGAACACCTCAATGTTGAAACATCACTAAACTGCTCGATGATCAATTTATACACAGCATCTTCCAAGTTCAATAAAATCAATCAAACAAACTAAAAAGTAAATAGTTAAAACTATAATATCTTGGCAATACAAATCTAAAATGTACAAGTTACAAACTATCCCTAAACACACATTAAAAGTATTATATAAATTATGCGAAATATTAATTTGTCTCAAGAGTGCAAATTATAAACTATAGATCTGTAAAATATGTCAAGTAAAAACACTCTAAAATATTTACAGACATGCTAAATTGAGTATAAACTATTTCCAGATAATTATCATAATATTAGTTGATAAAGAAAAGGTGGTGAACAGACAGTATGGTCTGCCCTGGAGATGGAGGGTGAAACAAAGCTATCATGTGACTTTCATGATCCATCCTGTTAGCGCTCCACCCCAACCCTGGAGGCAGTAGATGCTATCTCCCTGCCCTAACAAGGTGTGACCAGCCCAGCTTTCACAACCCCAGTAATGTTCTCATTAACTGGACCTGCCAGTGGGCAGGAGAAAGGACACCTTTGTATGGGAGAACATAAAGATTAGTGAGGTGAGCACTGGCCAGAGACATTAAGCTGCCCCAGTGTGCAATGCCTGCTGGTGCTATCTGTCACAGGCAGTGGTTCTAGCTGCCTGGAATCATCAACTTGACCTGAACACACTGTGTCTACTAGATGTGCTCAGGTAGAAACAAGGAGATTCTGAACTTCTGAACACTGTGCTGTGTGGGGGTAGGGGGAGTGTGTTCTGAACTTCTGAACACTGTGCTGTGTGGGGGTAGGGGGAGTGTGTTCTGAATTTCTGAACACTGTGCTGTGTGGGGGTAGGGGGAGTGTGTTCTGAATTTCTGAACACTGTGCTGTGTGGGGGTAGGGGGAGTGTGTTCTGAACTTCTGAACACTGTGCTGTGTGGGGGTAGGGGGAGTGTGTTCTGAACTTCTGAACACTGTGCTGTGTGGGGGTAGAGGGAGTGTGTTCTGAACTTCTGAACACTGTGCTGCATGGGGGTAGGGGGAGTGTGTTCTGAACTTCTGAACACTGTGCTGCGTGAGGGTAGGGGGAGTGTGTTCTGAACTTCTGAACACTGTGCTGCATGGGGGTAGGGGGAGTGTGTTCTGAACTTCTGAACACTGTGCTGTGTGGGGGTAGGAGTGTGTATGGAAGTAATCCCCCAAGTAAAAACTTAATTTTTTAAAGATAAAAGTTAAGCCCTCCTATTGTTTAAATGTAAAGAATAAATAATTCACACCTTACATCAGTTTCTTCGATTTGCATGTACAGTGCTCTGTATTTAAATTCTTCTTCACTCTATTAAAATTATTATGGAAGCTTCTTTCTGTTTTTTTTCTGTTGAGGTTATTTTCATGATTCAATAATTACTTTCATTACTTAATTTTTTCATTTGTGTGTGTCACGTGAAGAGAGGGCAGCTGTGAGAGCACTCTGTGGACATGTCATGGAAGAGACACACTTAAGAAGACATCTCCCTGAGGCACGGATAAACCTCTCCACTCACAAGTCACATTGAATGTGATGTCAATTCACAAGTGTTGTCACCGTGAATGTCACAGTGAGTTTGCCCGTGTCATGGGGATGTTCCCCACTCAACATGTTATCTACCTGAAATTGAAAACTCAGAAACCAGATGGCAGATTAGCCTGCAGGTGTTTACAGGCCTAGGGCTAGATCTGCCTGTCTATCCCTGCCTTCCTGTCAGCCTCTCTATCAGCCCCAGGCCTTCCCACCCAACAGGGGCCAACTGCAGGTGTGCAGGAAGGGATAATGGCTGGGAGAGGGAACAGGACTAGGGAGCAGTATTACAAACAACACCCGCAAGGAAACAGTGGACACACTCAACTGGAAGGTGGGAAAAGGCAAATCTGTGACTGGACATGTCATTTGTGTCTGCCTGAGTGGACACAAGCAACTTCTCTGTGGGTGTCCACTGGCCTGGTCAGTGGGTGGCTCTACCCATTGTCTGGACCAACACTGACTACTGCAATGCCCAGGAAGCAGGCACAGATTGCCTGTGTGGGTGACATCAGTGGTCAAACTGAGTTACAATGTACCAGGAGCAGATAGTGCTCAGACAATGAGAGCTGACACCAGTTACAGCAGATATTACAGACAAGTGGGAGCATATATATCAATTATGTAACAGTTTACATGGAGCAGATATCAATTGTGTAACAATTTACATGGAGCAGATATAACAGACAAATGGGAGCAGATATCAATTGTGTAACAGTTTACACGGAGCAGATGTAACAGACAAGTGGGAGCAGATATCAATTGTGTAACAGTTTACATGGAGCAGATATAACAGACAAATGGGAGCAGATATCAATTGTGTAACAGTTTACATGGAGGAGATATAACAGACAAGTGGGAGCAGATATCAATTGTGTAACAGTTTACATGGAGCAGATATAACAGACAAAGAATGTATGATAGACAAATAGCAGTAGATATCAGTTATATAATGCATGAGGAGATATAATAGACAAATGAGAGCTGATATTGATCAGTTACAAAATAAAGGGAGGATATATAATAGACAAGTGGGAGTAGATATAAATTGTGTACAGTGAGCAGATATCAGTTAATAATAATGACATCTTATATAGCACCGGTATCTGCCGTAGAGGCGCTCATGGCGCTTGCACAGTATTTGACCATTGGTGACTTTAAAGTAGTAATTTTAAGAATTGTAAAAGCACCATTCTAAAATATAATAAGAGCAACGTTCTAGAAATTGTAAAATGAGTATCATTAATAATACATCATAAAATAAATAAAAAATATCGTTATCAATGTAATGTAGACACGTTAATACAACCTTTCTAAAAATCTATATGTATATATAATAAATGTTACAATATTATAAGTAATGTAATAAATAATAAATACAAGAAGATATAACAAACAAGTTGGAGAAGGTATCAGTTACAATGTACATAGCAGATATAAGAGACAGGTTTTTCAACAGGATATACATATATCTCAAAGCCCTAAAATGTTGAACACATACACCAGATGGCAACTCATACAACTATAAAATACATTGTATATATATACTTATCATGGGCATAAGACCAAGTGCTATGTATCTAAGTTGGAGATATAACAGGGTTTTTGTTAAGAGCCGGGACCTGGTTAATTTACCCGGCTTTGGCGATCCATGTACCCGGCTATCGAGAACGGAACCTTTTTTAGTAGCACCCGTGTGTGATTCGCGACGCAAGACAATGTGTTCTGCTTTTCGTGTGCCTTTACGTTACAAATAGTTCAGCGTATGATGATTACGACATTTCGCAGCAAACCCGCACGGTTGGCAACGATAATTTTTGCATTAATAAATGGCACAGTTCATGTCGTTCCTCTGAATTTACTTCCAACAATTTTTAGCGTTATTTGTTATTCCCGATAGAGTCCGCCACTACGTTTTTTCATAGAAGGGCGCCCCTAGCGAACTGTTTAGCAACAATGTCGGCGTAGTGACATTATTTCACAAATTAAAATAACCTAAGACTAAATTAAGGAGCAGAAATGTTAGAAGTCGTGATATGTAGCTGCATATGGGTATTTAATGATTACGGGAGTTTTATGGGACTGCTTAACGCTACGCCGATGAAGCACGGCATGTTCGCTACCGTCGACGTCATAATCCCGAAAAGTGAATATGTATTTCTTTGGCTTGTATGATACATTTCTGATCTTTTCCAATTCGGTTTATAGCCACACATTTTGTTATATCAACATTGGTTCAGTAGGCCCAAATATCGCTCCGGTTTGCATCAACTTGTGCTATTATATCACTCTTTCCACGCACGTTGCGCACCTAAACCACGGCCACAACGGCCCACGGACACACTGACACAAACCGGAGCGCTTTTTGGGCCTAAAAGGTGGCATAGAACGCAATATTTTATTATTATTTTGTAACATTACATGCCTGTGCAATGTTCAATGTCGGAAAGGACACATTGAGGTTTAAAATGTAGACAAACATTTAGGTCTAGTTATATATAACGGTGGCATCCAGGTGGGCTTGGTTTCTACACAACGTATTTAAATAGATTCCCATTCAAAGCTACAGGCTCCATATGGCATGTGGACTAGGAAGCTTTAAGTTTATCAAGAGTCCAACGATTTTCACCTACATAATAATCTGCCCCTATCAGATATTTATTAATTCTATTGTTAAACCTATTCACACTGCTAGAATTAGCACAAACAGCTGGATCCATTCAAAGTATCGTATTTGTATAGTAGTATATGTAATTTATGAAGATTTTACTATGCCTAACGACAAACACAATCTTACAATCTCGTTATGTTGGAAATAATATTGATGTTAAGAATCAATCTTGTTTTGCATTAAAGAAATGATAGACTGACAGTGTGTGTGTCACCTCAATGAAAAGGGATGGGAATTCTGCTAGCAGTTATTTTTATAATATACATTAATTATTCCCTGACTTATTTCAATTATAAAGCTTATAATGATACTATTGTGAAATACTTAAACATTATGTTAAATATTTATGTTGATAGTTATTAATAATTTTATTATGAAATCAACGTGTGAGCACTTTAGAAAACAGCCCTCCTGTGCTCCGACTTGGATTTCATTTCCACCATAGTGGTTAGAGAATTAATGTCCTCTAGCATTGTCTACAGATAGCAGTGTTTGTAAAGTCAGAGACACGTAGGCCTACATTGTATGTTAACTTGTATTTTTAAAGAACTAACACAGTTGGAACTGAACTTACATAAATCAAGCAAAATGTCTATGATTTAATAGTGTTACACGTCCAGTTGTATCCATAGTGGTCCGCGACTCCGCGACACGCTGTCACTTGGTCAGGGCATGTTGTGTGGTCCCTGCTTTGGGGGTTATGGTCCCTGCTATCGGGACACTTAACAAAAACCCTGTATAATGTGATATTTAAATAGTTGGATGGTATGAACAACACAAATGTCTTATTGAAGGTTTTTTGATCTTATAATAAAAAATAGTTTTGATCTCATAAAATGAGTTAAGTGTGAAAGCTTAAGGCTATTATTAACTTTGGTAAGTTGCCTGATCAAAGTGAACTATACTAAAGGTATACGGAAGTTTTTAAAAAATATTTTAGATCATACTTATATTAGTGAAACCAATGTCTGCACAGATAATTATTTAATCTGCATTTTTTTTACCCTAAAAATTACTGAATTCTACATAGTTCAAAAAGGGCAGTTAGTGAGTTTCTGGATGTTTAGAACTGTACTTCTGGCCCAAGTTTAGCCAGCTTTTGCTAGCTGTTGCACAGTTATGTACACACATTTTCTGAATGTCATCTAAGAATGTATCAAATTATGTAAATTTACTTTTAAAATCCCTGTATGAATGCACTATTTGTTCACACACACCAAACGGTAAATAATCGTTCCATCAGTTTTGTTACATTTGTGGCTAGCACCTATTGGATGGACTTTTTAAAATAAAAAAGATCACATTTTACGAGATGTTTGCAAATGCAAATGTCAAACAATGTCGCATTTAGGCTGAATCTTTGAATAACAGTTCCATTGACTTTTAAATGAAAGAAAGTTTAATTTACCTGATGAACAAAATATCATTCTTCTTCTTGGTTGTATACATCCTACAAATGCATAATAAATTATAGATAATTTACGAATAATAAGTAAATAAATCATAACTTTTCCAGATTGGGTCGGTGACTCCTATTAAAGCAAAATGTCACTCTCATAGGGGCAACCCCTTTAACATCAATACTTATCATTTTACATAGGTATTCTTAACAACAATAATGTTTATCTCATGTGTACTTGTGCATGTGTGTAAACTTGTACATGTGTGTAAACTTGTACATGTGTGTAAACTTGTGCATGTGTGTAAACTTGTACATGTGTGTAAACTTGTACATGTGCTTATACAATGAATCCAGGAGACAACTTTGCATGACTGATACTGAGAAGATGAAGACAGAACTGATATGGGAAGATGGGAATAGAACAGATATGGGCTGCACTGGACTGAGGACATCAAGGAAGGACATCACTAAGGCTGTATCCTTCAGCAATCCCTGGTGACTAGGACTGTGGGAGCAGGTAGCTCTCCATGTCATCCCATTATGCCATCTTGGGCAAAAGCATAATTTGGTGGGAGGCTTCCTTTGAAGCGGAACTCATCTGTACACAATGCTCCACAGTGACCTTCACTGGAGGGTGTCCTCATTATGGATGTAATTAATAATTTGCATAAACCTAATGCATCTTTAGCCAAGCAAGAATCCATGTCAAGGGTCTGCTGGTTGGGGCTGAAATCTGGGTGACACACCCATTGCATAATTATGCAGTCTCCAGTACCCTAATGAGAAGAGCAGGCACCCTATGAAAACAGCCAGGCAGAGGGGGATTTGAGATTACTAAGGGATTGGGTAACTAGGCCATTGCTTTCTCCTCCTTTCATGTTTGGGTTAAAACACAGTAAGATCCCTCCCACAGGATTCCCTTGTGATGGTGGGCTTAATTAAAAGTCTCCTAACTAGTGTCTATTGAGGCAGATAACAAATCCAGAATGAAACATCCAACACAGAAAACACTTCATTAAATCTCATCAGGGCTCATTGAAATCTGTGAAAGTTTCATCCACACAAAGACACAAGTTCGTTAGTGATTCAAGGGGATTAAATATGAATAATCCAGAAATTTTACATTTGTATACATGAACTTCAGGATATTTGCTGGCATTCAAAAAAATCCTTTAGTAATATATTTGACAGAAAAAAGCTGCTAATGTAAACTGTTTTTAGAATAAATATTTAAAATGACTAATAAGCAACAGGCAATAATTGAACTAAACTGTGTATTTAAGTTAATATTGACTAATACACAAATGGTACTAGCTGAATTAAACTGTATATTAAAGTTAAGATTGTAGAAACTTGTAACTTAAATTAAGATCATATAACTTATTAAAATTGGCTGTGTACTATGACATCTACCTATTGAAAGATGTACATGGAAATATGTACTAGAGGCAGAAAGTTATGTCAGTCATAAATTTCCTGTTCAAATCAGGTGAATAAAAGTATATGGCTAGTAAAAGTGGTATTTAAAGTTATGTCAATCAGTCACAATAAGATTTTTTTATTTAGTAACATAAAGTTTAACACAATTAAACCAAATGAAGAATTATCACAAAATCAATCAGAACTGAAGAAAATTGACTTCTTCTTGGCAGCTTGGTGGGGTAATACCCACTCCAAGCAGTATTGCATAAGGAGCATTTTCCAGTGACTGGGCCCAGTATACAAGTGCCCCTTGGCCTGCCCTTTGAAGGGAGGAACACAGGAGCTGGGAGAAAGTCTCCAGTGATACTCAGGCACCACCAATCAGCTGTCAGGGTATTCCTGCTATGAAACTACTTTTCTTACACTGATTCACAAATTCCGTAGGTACAGTTTACCTTTCAGACAAAACATTGCCAAATCTGATTTAAATCCTGTTGCTTTGTTAAAGCTGAAGTTAGAATTTAAAGTCACTACACAGCGTCTGCATTGTATACATCAAGGTATCTGTAGAAAATATTGTTTATTTTATCATAGGCAAAACTTTAAAATAATTACCTTAAAAACACAAACAATTATTTAACTACTTATAAATATACCGGTAGTTATCTTTCTGAAGATGCACCCACACATTGACACAATAACAGATTTGAAGAGAATGGTGTAGTAATTATACAGGATTTGCAGTACTTAACACTAACAGACTTGCTAGGCTTATAACATGCACTCCAATGAGCATAATCCAAGCTGTCAGCGCACCCAGGTGCACCCACACATGCATGGGAGAGGAAGCCAAGCTTCCTGAGTGCATCCTCCCATGAAGGAAGAAGGGGCTGTCATAGATTGTGCAGACAAAGGCCACCCATTGCCCGACTCATTATCACATTACCCATACACGCAAATCCCATTTCGCTGTCTAATGTAATTGGGAAATGATTCCGTCACTCAGTAATATGACGTTCCTCTCTCCGGGACAACGGATTCAAGAACGCAGTTGTTTCGCATGGCCGAGATCCCTATGTCGTGGTTGGGCGATCACAGTCAACTGTAACATGTGCTTTATTAAGAAGTCTGACCAGGGGACATGTCCACTTACTGTCCACTTTAACCAGGCATCACCTCATGTTAGTTAGCCTTCTCGATGACCACATGCATAGATTTGTTTCATGTGAACCTCACAATTCATAATTGTAATAATAAAATTACTTCTTTAGCACCAATATCCTTTAAGGATGGTGACATCCAGTTGCCTTTGAGGCAGTTGATTTCTAATCTGGACGTGTAGTTTCTACGGTTGATTACTGTTGTTTTTGTTGGATTGAGAATAAGTAAAATCACAAAATGAAAGTGAAAAAGCATGTTTACAAACATTATTTCTATGTCGCACATGTACACTGTACCAAAGCGTTTAAATAACCAAGCAGAGTCACTCAACGATACGCCATTTTGATTTTGAACTGGTAGCGTATACACTATAATGACGTGACACCTGAATAACACAAGGAGCTGCGCGAGTGCCTAGGCTTGGTTATTTAAATGTTTTGACTCTACATATACATATGTAACTCTGTTGATGTTTGTTAACTATTAAGATTACTATGATATCGATTGTACACACTACGGACACATAGAAAATCATGTGCATTAAAAGTTTGATATGCCCCTAATTAAGAAGTTTGCTATAGAAAGCAACAGTGAATCAAGTGAACAAGGAAGCCAGTATATAAATGTCACAGCAATTTGTTTAATCGATACATGTGTAAGTCTCTTTTGTTAGGAGTCTTGTCAATTCTGTTTCTAAACAACTACACTATCAGTTGGCACTTATCAGGCTTTATCATAATATGGAAGACACAGGCAAAGGTGGATGAACAATGTGGCCCTTGAAGTTGAAATTTCAAAACAGAGTTGGTAGACTTAAACTGTGGTCTTCTTGAATGTCAGTCTGGCACTAACCCGATATGCTACTGCGTCCCACTAAAACAGACTTTAACTCTCTTTGATTCCACTATACCATTGACAATCTTCCAAAGATGACACAGCCCTACAAATATGTCTGTACAATTTGCTGCCTGTAGACAACACAATGGTCCAGGTGAGAAATTCCTGATGTATGTTCTAATTGCAAGCTGAATGAGAACAGTGTGCAGACAACCTCTTGCTGACATTGCAATGACAACATACCTGGGGGTAAGAGTAACCCTCTGTGGGGTGCTCTAATTAACCCTCAACCCTTTGTCTATGAGTTGCACTACAAGTAATGTAGCTACTTTGGAAAAACAAAACATATTCCCTTCCAAACAAAACCTATAAGTCCCTAACAGGTGGGTCCACTTGACATCTCTGGCAATTCTACATTATCAGAAGATGTCATCACATCACTTATCTCTACACACAGAGTAGTGGAATTGTACAGTCTGACACTGACAGTCTAAGTCTACATGTGCACAGTGTTCTAATGGCACCCAAGCTCTCAAGGTTTGTGCTGACTGCAGTGATGCCTTTGTCAGAAAGTTGACTTTTAATTAAAGGTAGAAAATGTGGCCATGACAGTGGTCACTTTCATAGTAAAGTGTTTGGGCCCTGGCAACGCTCCATGAGTGGTTTCACTAGACTTATGATAACAAAGTGCGTAGCGGTTTAGCTAGGCAGAATGGAAAACAGCCCACTATTTAAACACCAGGAAGAATGGACTTAGGTTCTGCAAAACTCTACAGTCGTGTAACACTAAATAAGGAAATAAGCTGATTGCTTCGTTTTCCATTCTGTCTGAAAAAATACTATTTAACAGATATATGTCAAATTTGAAACATATAATATATTTGGTAAGTTTGATTTATGCTAAGCATATGTCACTAAAGTAATCAGCTCTTGCATTGCAGAAGACTTTTTTGTTGTCATTGTTATGATGATCATGAATCTTCATTACTATCATTACTACATCTTTTTCTGTTTCATCCATGGACTATAGTGACCAGAAGGATGGGAATAAGGAGCCAACCCATGTGAAGATTCCATCCCAGCCTGCCCAAAGTTGCACAACGTTGCACAAGCCAGTCTTGACCAGGCAGGTGGAAGAGTTACCTGCCCCTTTGCAAGTCTCTTCTCATTAAAGTCTTCCCTGAGAGTGCAACACCCCACCCCTGGGATAGGGTGATAATGCTTGGCAGGGGTTGGGGGAGGGACTGGGATGACCTTAGAGTGTGGGAGAAGTTAATGACAGGGGTTAGTTAGGAGAAGGGAAGGAAGCAGTGGAAGTGGACAACAGTGCAAGGGTGGGCAGAGTGCAAAGTAACCTGCTGTCCAAACCAGAGGGGTGTAGTTGGTCATGGTAGTGTGGAGATATATATATATTTTAATAAAAGGTAAGTTCTTATATAGCACAGTATCCAGTCCTCAGGAGTACTCAAAGTGCTTTACACTTTACTCCCTGGTAGACCTGTTCAATCGAACACCATCTAGACTTTTCTGGGAAGCATCCAGCCATGTTGCAATTAATGCGCAGACTATTCATACACAAATATCCACCAATGTCTATAACTAGGTACTCATTCATACAGCAGAGTGGACTGGAGCAACGTAGAGTGAAAGAACTTGCCCAAGGTTCGACACTGCAGCACAGGATTTGAATCCTGGTTCTCTCGGTTGAGAGCCCAACACTCTAGCCACTGCGCACCACTAATAAATAAATGACGATTAATCTACGCACCATAATATACAAGTTTATGATATGATCATCGATATGCAACTCATCATGTATATCGATGCACTGCCAAAATACTGGTATGACAAATGCTGTATATATTGCGGAGTTCCATCCAGCGTTTTCTGGTTACATTATTTATGTTACCGAAACAGAAAGTTTGTTCAAAGAATAGATCTATCTATCTTGAAATCCAGTCATTACAGGAAAACAGTTATCAACAGAGGTTTATTATTATTTTGAACAATACATATTATGTGTGGAATGTACACATAGATCTAATGTTTGCTGGCCTACAATTAATTTCAGTTTAATTTCACTTAAGTATCATGATATGTATTATAATTTGTATCATGAAAGTACTGCCTGTGTTGTTGTTCTTCCTTTGATTGCGTGTAAATCTTAGAGCTACATATGGGATGTTTTACATAGTACAATGTGTTTTGTTAAAACACACACCCTTAAAAACCTTATTACCGGTATATATGTATTCAAATGATTTGGAAACTTGGCTGAAGACCTCAGTCTGATCTGACTGATTAAAGAAGATCACCATCCATGATCCAATGTAACTTACTCCATGTCGTAAAACAGAAACTATGAAATGAAATAACAGTATGACAATATGAATAAAATAATAAGTTTATTAAAATATGTGCAAAGTCATGAAGAAATGGAACATTTGTGCACAAATTTGGAGTAAAAAATTTTCTTTCCCAAAATAATAGTTTTCCTATATGGTGTAGTATAGGGTTGAAAGTGTACCAACACAATAAGTAGGAGATAACTTATTGCCTGGTGTTTATTATATACAGCATGATGAAACAGATCTTTCACATTTTTGTGTCGCACTTGTCTGTCGCACCTATAAATCTGTGTCCAGCAAAAAATTCTACCATAGTAATTATTTTGTTGCTTGTAGAGGTGTATTGTGATGGTACTGGCCATGGAAAAATAGAAGTATTAGGTTTTCCATTGAAATGGTCGAATGATAGTGCTGACATTGCAAAATGTTGTCCCGTTTTCAAAATCCGGTTTGAAAAGTTCCACCCAGATTTGCTTTTCCCCTACCCCTCACACCTAACTCAGCATACCTCTCATGGGGCGCTGAAACCCCTGTTTGACTGGTTCGGCAGCGATTGTGACAGACGCGACATAAACAACAAGGTAAATAAAACAAACCTGTATTTTTAAACTATCTCTTTACTTGGTTGGGCTGTTGGTTTACATGATCTCAATCACTTTCTTTATGCAAATTGTGATAATTTTAACATAGTATAACTGAAGATCTGACTACATGAATTTCAAAATGGCTACCAGACATGTGATTACATAAAGCTTAATCAAATACAACATTATGACCTGTCCTGTTTGTAGTGAATCTCAAGTTTTACTTTCAAATGTTATTCTTGATGATCTGATGAGGTGGAACTACTAAATACCCTCCTATGAGGTTGAGTGGGTTATGGTAAATAGTAGATGGGTGGAAACAAAAACAGTTAACCCCCTATCCATGTGTGCATGCTAGGAACAGGCACACTGAATACAATCACTAAATGTTGGAATCTCCACATACGATAGATGTAATGGCTTAAATCTAAGAAAGTTCTACAGGGAAGGCCAGATTTTCATCTGGAAATATTTTGCGGGGAAACCTTTCCTTTCCTAAACTTGGCAATCCCAGAGAGCATGCTAATATACTTGAACTCTGCTTAGAACTAGAAACTGCCAATGACTTAGCCGTTTTTCAAATATCTTTGTATTTTCCTTTGATCATGAGTGCTTGAGTTGCTGATATTTTTCTGTCAATTTCCCTGCCAATAACCGTCCTTTTAAATGCTTATATCAAACTACATTAATTTGGTTTGTGGACTTATTTGAGCTATAATCCCATATTTCTTGTATGGTTTTCTGGAGAGATTAGCAGATTATTGACAGTCCTGTGTGTTACTGCTAGATGTGTGTTCTGTGTAGTGGCAGTCAGAATACCAGATTTCTTTAATTTGTATGAATTTACATGACATTCAGATACAGTGTGTGTATATGTGTCCGCTGTGCGTGTGTACTTACGTGCTTACTTGCGTACAGTGTGGGTGTGTGTGTTGCACCCTTAGATGATTACAGTACAAAAAGCCTGAATGGCATGAGTCAACATGTGCAAAGAAACTGGTGAACAGCCAAGATTAAGATTATATACAGGGGTAGAACTACCCACTAGTCCGCACATTAGTAAAGATTACGGCGGACTAATAAATCTAATCTAGTAAAAATCAGCATGTTTCATGGCGCCACCATCCGTACCATTGACAAACTAATTCTTTACGTAATGAGGCGACAGCAAAACAGTGCTTTTGATTGGCTGTTTTGTGAATTCTGAAATGACAGTTTTGTTTGGTTTAGTGTATCTGGTAGAGGGGTAGGGCTAATGAGTGTAATTGGTGGCCATTTTCAATTGCACGGTTTTCGAATACGGTTTACATCTACATTGCTTTATTAGTCTACGTTTACGCATGATGTATCGTTACTTGACTGGGGTTGCGAAACCAACAGAAAAGTGCAAGTTGGAAAAGCGTCAACGGCACTGCAACTGCCCACCGAGCCATTCAAGCACTGAACACGGTCACCATGGACCGTCTGATGCATTTGTTGCGATCTAAATTTGTGTTATGTTTTGATATTTTCAGGACTAGTAAACCTTTTGGCGGACTAGTAAACTTTTGTTTTTACTAGTCCTGCTGTCCAGTAAAATAAATGCTGAAGTTCTACCCCTGATATAGATCTAAATACAGTTTTGTTTTATAGGGGTAACTGGAATTGTCTGTGGAGCCATCTGCATGGCAAAATTACATTAATAAAACAACTATGCAATGTACTCTACTCTTAGTAGATTGCCAGCCAAGTGTTGGCAAAATGGTGCTCTTTACAATGGTGGAACCTTTCCAGAAGTAGGCATTAATACCAAACAGGTAGATAGGATTATTTTTAATAAATGCAAATAGTGCATTTTTTTCTGCCCTAAATATAGACTGGGTCTTACCGAGTAAAAAATGTATTGAACTTTTTCACCCATACCCCGTTTCCATGGTAACAAAGATGTCTGCCATTCAGCGTGACAGACGCGACATTTTGCCTGACGGAATTGATTAATGCTTTGCTACTTGTTAACTGCAAATCGCAGATGATTTTGTGTATATATGTGAATTGCAAATAGGTCAAGTACTGTATGCCATATTTTCTCCTTACTTTAAAAAAAAGGGTGTGACAGACACAACATAAGGGGACAGAATGTTTTCAGTTTTCCCAAAATAATTTTTCTATTAAATATAATGTTTGCTAAATTTCTTTTTCTAGAAATCAACTGAGGAAGGGTTCTTTTGCATAAAATATTTTTTTTAATGTTCATTTAGCTAATTTCCTTTTTTCAGAGAGACTTTGGTACACCTACCGCCCAAAGCTACTGTCTTAAAAACAATGCCAGATTCTCACCTCAATAACTAGGCAATGGGTGAGAGTAGACGGTTAGTTTTTTCACCCAAATATACCTTGGAGTATATATCCAATATAAAAAATTTAAGGCGGCCTCCAGATGTTCCCGTAATTTTTGTTTTTAACTTTGAAATGCGTCATCAAAAGTTTTTACATTTTATGCCAAAATACCCCCATTTTAGGTCTTCAAATAGCTACAGAAGAAGCAAATCTTGATGAAACTTGCTAAAGTTATCCTTCCTGACAGATAAGACCACGTTTTATCCCTAACAAAAATTGGATATTCATTTTAATAACTAAATGGCAAAGCACAGAAGTTTTGAAAATGAAAGTGTTCTATTTTTCATGACTTCACTCATATAGATTTTGTTTGTATTCAATCTTGTAACGTTTACATAATTTTGTTAGAGTGCATCCGCCATACTGCCATGTCCTCAAAAATGCAAATTTTCCCTCCACAATCCACTGGGTTAACCCTGATTTTGAAACTCTCAGTTTCTGCCACAGGGAAAGTCTAGAAATCAGCACTGGTGATTGATCAAATGGGAGCCACATTTTCTAGAGGACCCTGGAGGGTGAGCCAACAAAAGAAGCCTAGCCCCAGGTAGTTGCCATTGTGCCAGTGCCCAGGGTTCAACCCCAGTGTCTGAGGGCAGCTTTACACCAGGGTGACAACAGATGGTGGTGGAGAGCAGCATTCAGGAAACAGTGCTCAGTGAGTTCCGAGATTCAATCACTGCTGACAATGACAGCGGGTGACAAGGCTGATTATGACAACCTGTGTCCAGAACTCTCTGAGAAGGTGACACCATACAGAAGACATATGCAGGTGTTGAAGGTGCAGCAAGCAGGTGGGGGAGGTGTGAACAACAGAGAAGATGAGCTGACATCATAGCTGATATCACTGCCATGTTTCAGCGCACAGTCATGTGTCCAGATTAACAAGCAGTGGTGTAAGCAAACCACAGCGCTCTGCTTAAAAAGGTTCAGAAGAGAGTTTTGTACTCATAGCTTGGGAATGGTTAACTGGTATTTTAATGGAAAGGTGTACTTTGATAACAATGACAGAAAAGTTGTGTTCATGGTAGAAGAATTAATTGATTGGAAGAAGTTATGTTTCCTCTGCCTATGCTAAGTATCGGCAGTCTCAAAACCAGAACTGACAAGGGCAACACACAGATAAAACATTGTGAACTCTCCTTGATTTTAAGTCAAAAATGACTTCCTTGTATGCATACCAACCACAGTTATTTGCCTTGGATGACAATGAAATGATAAAGGGCATAGAACAGTTTTGGCATGTATAGAATCTTGAATTAAAGGTAATTAATTATGGAAACTGGACAGGTCTGTTTGAAGCAGACACAACACTTATCACAATTACTGTTTGACGTTAAACAACCACATTAAACACATTATAGTTTGGTGTCACACAGTAAATTACACAAAGAATAGTTTTCCACAAGGTAGAGTACAGCACATTATGTAATTTGTACTGAGTAATGAAACACAAGAACATGAGTTATATTTTTTTACATATTTCACAGTCAGTTTACCTTTTCCCCCATGACATTTCCCCTGGTTTCAGCAGTCTTCCTCAGACGGCTAAAGAAATGTCATGGAAAAAAGGTAAAATGATTGTGAAATAAGTAAGTTTCATTTGTTTGAACCATCCAGTCTAATGAACCTCTTCACTGAAACACAAGAATATGTTCTGATTTCCAGTGACAGTTCCAGATCCATGAAAATGTCATGTATATAGATTTATTTTTATTTTTAGGCATAACAAGGGACATTTGTTAAAATTCCACAAAATTCTGGTCTATGATTTTTCTGTCCAGTGTGAACCACAGGATAATAAATATAAAGACCTGTCAATTTTGTCCATACCTACAATTGTTAAAAGAATATAATATATTTAAGATATATACTAGTTGATAAACAGTACATTGCTACTGTACGTTCATTTAACATATTTTATAATATATACATAACATTTTATAAAGGCAACGTTCCCTAATAAAAAATGTGCTTCAATCCTATTTAATTTTGTATACCACAATGTCAACATAATTTTGAATACATGTGGCAGTTTGGTAAGTATTCAAATTTGATTATAAGATGAAGATTAAAATCTACCCATTATCATAAAGACCTGCTAAGACGTTTGTAATTTACCACTGTAGATAAAATAAGTACTGCACTAAGCTATAAACTGTCTTCTGTATTATTCAGCTCTGTGCCCGGAAGCTTTCTAACATATCATATCACCAAACACTATTCACTGAGGTGATTTCCTGATAGCATCAGACATTCAAATAACTGAAGAACCACCATATCTCTTACATTTATCATACGCCCATCACTAAAACCCAGCGTGCCCATTGATAGATTCTTCTGATGTATGACAAACACCACTTACACCAGGCATCAACAACTGGAAGGAGTTATTATTGTAAATGACATTTCAACACTCGAAGCCTTGCCAATCACTATAATTCTCCATTACATTTTCCCTGCATGCATCAGACACCACCAGGGTTATTTAAGCCACATGCACACAATTTTGATATCGCTGATGACGAATGCATTAGTTTCTACTATTACCTGCTGTGGTGCAGCACACAAATGAACAGGGCCTGCCTTTGATCACACCCACCCTTAATTCAACGCCATTACATCACATTAGCACCACACAATAGGGGGACAATCAACAAATGATTTCACCCCATCAAACACTGCACACTTTTGGCAGGAGGCTTCAAAGGGAACTAGAGCATTATCAGGGATTACAGCTAGCACCTTTCCATTCACTACACTATTTGATTATCTACAGGGTGTTTATTAGGATATAATTTCCTGCTATTTCCACTGGCTGCTAAATAGACCTATTTTGTTACTGGTGCTAACATGATGCCTGCTTTCTGCCTAAAAATAAACCATGATCAACTGTTCGGGGATTTGCAAAATGAAGAAAGCAGCATCAGCACGCAACAACTATAGGCTGCATTAAAGGCTAAGCGAAATGAAATTTTAAATTGTTTTGAAACTTTGTATATGTAAACCTAATGCTCTTGTCAATATACCAAATATGAAGTCTGTTCATTGCGAACTAAGCCCGGTCAAACATGGTCATTTGTGTGTCGCAAGAAAACCAACTCGTCAGGTATTGCCGACGTTATTGCAGGCAATGTGTCGCTGAGCATGCCCTATTCTTTAACATGGTAAACGGTGGTGCGGCTAGTTGTTTCAGGTTGTACATGAAATTGCAACCATAGAATGTAATATTTTTTATATCACTGTTAAGATAATAATCTTACCTAAAACTTTGTTGCCAGATGTACCCATGAATTTTCTTTACTTTTCGAATTATTGCCATTTGAACAGCGCGATTGCATAATATTATCCGCTGTGTCGTCAGCTTTGAATGATTACGGTATACTGGTCAGGGCACAAATCGGGCGTCCTAATGTTTTATGCCGTTTTAACAAAAATCTGAACACATTTTTCAGTACGCTATCTATGTAATAAATCTCTAACACATATTCTGTCACACCTGTGCCAACACTGTTAGAAAAGTTGTTTTTAGTGAAGTACTTATGAAAATAAACAGTCCAAATCTTGTAAGACACCCATTTCAAAAACCGCCCATAATGTTTGACACAAATCAGTGCGACATCAGACAGAGTATTAAAATAGGCTAAGAGTAAGGTTGAGAATGCAAGATTTCAGTGGTACGGTTTTTGACATGGCACAAAGTTTCTGGTTATACCTGGGTATAAGTGTATACATTACATGACTAATGCCGGTTATGGTGCTGGCGCATTTTGCAGTAAGGCAGTTTCGCAGTTTTTTTTTATTGTAAGCACTTCACTGAAGCAACTTTTAAATTTATAACAATATGTTAGCACAAATCAGATTCTAAAGGGTTATTCAAAATTATTGATATCATCCACAAGCATTTTTCACACCAGGGACAATTTACATCACTGTCATCACTCCATATAAACGAAAAGAATTACCACAGCATCGTCATTGCCAATGCCAGGTAGATCTGGCATCTCTTTCATCTGTCACGACATCAGCATCTGGTTCATGCAGATACGTTGCAGACCATAATAAACCTCTTTATAATCATCTAATTCGTTGATGCCATGAGACCAGCATGACTAGATTCGTCACTACTATCCGACATGATTAATTTTTTTAATCAGCCAGCAGAGTCAGCTGTTCAAATGGCAATAACTCGAAAAGTAAAGAAAATTCAGGGGTACATCCAGCGACAAAGTTTTAGGCAAGATTAATATATTTATGGTGATATAAAAAAATATTACATTCTGTTGTTGCAGTTTCACATACAACCTGAAACAACATGTTAAAGAATAGGCCGTGCTCAGCGGCATTACCTGCGGTGTCGCAAAAAACTGTGCAGAAAATCGCGACCTTGAACAGAGGGGGTTAAAAAATAAAAAAATAAAAATTAAATACCAGAACATTATTTTTAGAGTATATTTCATTCAGATTGGGAATAAAAAGGTTAATTTCGCTTGGTGTTTAACAGTAATTAGCTACAATTTATATATAATTTGCATCCATCGCAAAGAAAAAAGTACAAACAAAACTGTCCCATTTCCTCCATTTATTTAATGTTAAGAGGGTCAAAAGAAAGCAACATAAATGTTGTGCTAAACCTTCTACAGATCTTCATGGGGTGAGGATATCAGCCAGCTAAAACCACGGACAAATTCCATTTGCTGCCATATCATTACTGCTGAGTATATTATGCTTTATCATTAAGAAAATGGTTCATTGTCCAGAAAATTATGCATTTCCTCCCAAGCTATTGAACATTTGATTCATCCTGAGATCCTAAGTTTCGCATAAACGATTTTAAACATGATGTGCAAACTTTTTTATTCAGTTGTGATTATTCATGGCACATGATATATATACCCTCAGTATCCCCAACATCACGGATTATTTACTTCAATTTATTTTACTTACACTCTGTGTGTGCCACTGTATAGAAATATAATGTCCAAGTCAAAATATTAAATTATCCTTCAAGACATGTTCCAGGTAAATTTCAGAAATGTTTTCCATAGAAAAATACTCACATCACAGTAGACTGCTTTGGAATTCTGATTTCATTAGGAGCAAGCCTGAATCAAATCCAAATTAAATATGGGTTGTATATTAGATGTCACCTGAGTACTTGGGGTAGGGTAGGATATCAGTTAGATTGTTGTGAAGTGATTGTCATCCAGGTGCTTTGACTGTTCAAGTGGACTCAGCTGCCCATGGGTGGACAGGCATGGGTCACTGTCCAGTGCAGAGGTGCACAATGGCCAGACTACCACAGCCACCAGATACTTCACTTTGGTTCTGGAGATATTTTTCTGAGTGAAAACATGCACATAGGTAGCACAAAGGCCAATACATGCTGTCATGTGTGGTGCTGTACTAATGGGATTCAATGCTTTATTTAAAACCTAACTAGTCATTTTGTTGATCAATAACTGACTTTATGAGTGTTTCTCATAAAAAAACTACTGTATACAAATACTTCAAATAAAATCAACACATTATAAAAGTAAAGGTAAGTTCTTATCTAGTGCAGTATCCAGTCCTTAGGACTGCTCAAAGTGCTTTACACTTTATTCCTGGCAGACCTGTTCAATCGAACACCATCTCAACTTCTCTGGGAAGCATTCAGCCGCGATGCAAGTAATGCGAACGAACTTGCCCAAGGTTTGGCAGCACAAAATTCAAACCCGGGTTCTCTTGATTGACAGTCGGATGCTCTAGCCACTGCGCTCCATTATGTGCCTTCCTCTTATTACAAAGTGTAGTGTAACAATGGAAAGGTTTTGGACATGTTTACTATGTTTTGCGTATATATTTGTCAACAGTAAAAAATACAAAAGTTCTGACTAGATATCTACAAATTCCAACTAGGTTACCTCACAAATATACATCAACGTCTTACTACATCCGAGTTTATGATATGTAAATATAATCATTAACTGCAAAATTAAAAAAGAACACTATCTGTTGGGCAAATTCTCAAGATTGATCATGGGGTAATTACATTTACATTTTTACCTACCAACTTGATTTTGCACGTACAAAGTAAAACAAAATGGGGTCTGCAATTATTATATAAATGTGTCTAGATGGTACATGTTATAATCCTTAGTTATTTGGAACAGGTAACACGCAGCAGCTGACATTCTTCCGGCAGATACTTTTATCATGAAATCGCATCTGATCAAGTGATAGTCAATGTAGCTGCAGTAAGTACTTAACCACAAGGTGTGTACTAGTACTACCATGGTGCCACCTTCTGTTCAGACAGTTATTTAAGTGATTATAACTGTATGAATTTGGTAGGCAGTACTTGCCAATGTGTCATGTACCTGGAAATAGTCTGTACATAATACATGTATGTATGTAGCCTACTTTGATTTTGAAACGATTAGATACCAATTGACTTCCACTCCTAAAAAAAGACTAATGACTAGATCCATCACTGTTAACAGATCTGTGTCATTTCCCACCTCAAAGCTAGATGCAAAGTGTTTTATTTTGCAAAAATACGGAGGGCTCGAAACACTTGTCACTTATAAAACTGAATCACTAACTATGGTACTTAAAGGGAGATGACTAAATCATTCAGCATTTTTATTAATATAAGTAAATAAATTGACATAAAATGAAATAATGTCTCATCTGGGATAAATTTCAGATTAAAAGAAAGACGGGGGGGGGGGGGGGGGGGGGGGGGCAACAGACAAAGCAGATGACACCAATGATGATAGAAATGTTTGAAACACAAATAAATGGCAACACAACAAGACATGTAACATTATACAATCAGTGACCAGAAACACGTTTTCCAACAGTGTCATGCATTACACTCAAGATTTCTAAAATAACCCAAACCCGTCTGGGGTGACTGGGAACGTCCGCTGGGGCAATATAAAGGATGCAAATGCACTGGCTTTATATCCAACGGACGCCCAAGCAAGATCTAATGATGGATGTTTAATGTCTCCCACAAACACAGGTGGATATATAATTATTCCTCTAAATGCTACGACTGATGACAAGAATGCCCATTTGTGTGGCAACCGCTTACGGACAATGCCGAAATAGTGGTGAGGACGGATGTGAGGTATGGGATGTTTATCTCCTGTCTCCTATTTATGGCGCTCTGTCTCAACTGGCTGATTCATCAAGTACCAGTTAAGGAACTTGAAAGGAACTCAGCAGGCAGGATTTATGTAGCTCAATTGAAACTGTCACACATTTTCATGAGAACCTGGCACTGTAAATGTTTGTTGAACAATCAAATGTGGGGCAGTACAAAGCCACAGCACACATCACTAGACTTGTACATATATATATACAGGTATTTATAAAATGCAGATTTATCCTAATTGTTATCTGACAAATCTTGTATGTAAATGTGGGATTCAAGAAGATTGTGGTAGAAGATGGTCCGTATGGCACTTGAAGACACAATCACATACTAGCAGACACAATCACACCTGGAATATTTTACCACACTATCACCTATAAAATACAATGATGAAGATATTAATTTCTTTTGATGTCCTACAAAAGTGTGATCAGTGTGGACCAGATGCTTTGATGGTCCTTGAACCTTGACCAACTTATGACAGGGTGGACTGGACCTAGCCCTTCATCTGGACATTTGTCAGTCAACAAAGGGTGAGCCTTACTCAATGACCCCCAACTCTGACCTGCCAGGTGGGCGTTCAGAACTGGACAGGGTGAGCTCTACCCAATAACTCTTCACCCACACCCATATTTGGACAATGCTGATATTTGCCATTTGTCCAACCAAGTATCACATTTAACTGGGAAAATGTTATTAACAAACAAAATGTTATGAAATTGCTGCTTTTTTAATCTTGATGATCTCTTTAAACTGTTCAGTTTTAATGTGTTTCCGTTGTAGAAAATGATAGGTTTATTGAGCTGAATAAAATGTCCTATTTTAAAGATTTGATTTATATGATGTGATATGTACATTGACAGGCAGGAATTATCTCATTGTGTTTTACATTTGAAGAATTATACATTTGAAGAATTATATACTTAATTAATCTTGACATGTATAGAAACTTTTTGGTTTAAAACTATATAGATGCTCCCACCAGTAGAATGTTATCTGGGAAGCTTCTCATTAACTTTGGTGTTCAAATTGAAGCGTACATTTTAATGTTTCTTAGTTACTATTTACATCATATAATACAATGACGATGATCAATACGTTGTAGCTTCAACATTGTGTAATATGTAAAAAAATCATGTAGACGTCTATGAACAGCATTATTAGTAATCTACTTTTCAGTTTAGACAGGATTCAAAATTTGAAAAACAGGACAGACAATTGACACCATTAGAACTCATTTCCATATTCAGATTCTTGATATACACACATTAAGATAGAAATCTTCAATAGTGACATGTGCCACTAGCTATTGGACCTAAACACCACCTGCACTCCAGGGAGTGGAGATACATACAGGAGGACTTCTATTCCACAGACAGATGGGCAGCATTACTAGAGGCAAAGAAGATCCCCAGGGTGGGGCACAAATTGGGGTAAAGGTCCTTCTGCAGCTTGGGTCCACATGTTAGCCATAGCACGCACTCATGTATATCCAGTAAGATGCCCTTGGGAGCAAGCTACTCCTAATTATAAATAAATATCAACTCTTCTCCTGGTCATAACCTGTAGCTATTGCTAGAGAAGCAACATAATAGATTCATAGCTTCAAGCAAAAGAAATACATCATGTCAGATATATGTCTTGATAGCAGACTGCCTTTAAATTGTCTGCCTGAATAATAATGCAGTTGTTGCTGTCAATTTTAATTGTTTTAGCTGACATCAGTCTGTTCCACATTATCTAACAGTGATGATGTTAAACAAGATAACTATTGTGAAAGAACTTCTGGAAATACATCGTTCACATATGTTTTCCACATTTAGAATGATTGTCAGATGAGCATAAATATGTTTTAGTTGTTTGATCCTGAGATTTGTTGGTAAGTTGTCTTTGATTACAAGATAGCTGGGGGTGTAACAGAGACTATCCATTGTTGCAGATAAGACAAAGAACACAATGGCATTAGCCATAAGTGCCACACAAAACATCTGTTCACTTGGATGTCTACCGTTATCCAGTTGGAATGGCATAGGCCATGCATCCTGTTGCTGGAATACCTGCCCTGCAGCTACACTGACAGTAAGCACAGTCACACTCCTATGTTCCTTGAACAATTGGTGGATAATTAGTATTGCCATTGATAATGAACATATAATTTGTAACTATTATATATATATATACAAGTTATTACAACCATTATTTTTTTCAACAAAACAACACGTTTTAAGTGATAAAGCTTCTTGTGTGGTGTTGAAGTGTCAAATAATTCTTGTGTGGTGTTGAAGTGTCAAATAATTCAAAAAAATAGTATAACATGTACATGTTTGGGGGTTTTCTAAGGGATTTTTTCTTTTAAAAAGTGCATACAAATAATTTGTGATAAATGCAAATATGCATTATTTTAGTAGCTGTCGTGTAGCACTATCACAATTTGTTGAATTGATTGCAAATCGTAGGAACGGCAGGGAACCGTAACTGTAAGTTTAAGAGGCTTCCGTGCATCGAAGTGCAGTGACAAATCACTGCTTGGAATTACGGTTGTTTTAGCAGCTGCTGTTGACTGTCATGTTAAAACAAAAATTCAAATCTAAGCGATTCACTGTGCACGGTTAGTTCACTGTAAAATAACAGCACCACACGAAAGCCAACCGATCTGATCGCTTGACCGCGTTATCCCATTTAATAGGCTTATTACGAACCGCACAAATCGTTCATGCAGACAACCGGTCAGCAGTGCTTTTATTTGAAGGGCAGCGCGGTGCCACTGCTAGCCCGTCGGCGATTTTTTAACGCGAGCAGACGGCTGTTGGGGAATCCCAACATCAAACGGCGGCGACTTGGTTCTTGGGCTAGAAATGGATGACATTGACATGTCCACATTAATACATAACATAGTTTTACCTGTATCATTCAACTGTGAATCCGATGATACCCGCTGTGTCATCGCACTCTTCCACTTATTAGCGCCGTTTGCTGATAAGTTTGCTAAATTCATTTTGGATATGGCGGTGTTTGCTGTTGAATGTGCAAGCGCGATTCTCATTGGTCAATGTTGGCATGTCGTCTGTTTTTATTGGCTGAATAGATACGTCGTCGATTAAACGCTGTCCTTAACTTTTGCAGAAGAACGTTTTATTCAGCAGGTATTATACTTTAATAAGCGGGTATATTCACTGTACTCTTGTGTGATGTTTTTGGGTTACAGGAAGCTACGAACTGTATTGTAGCTTAATGTTGTTGTATCTGTGAATGAACGTCGTGCATCTTTCCCCTAATATCACTCACTATCATGTAGTGTCAACGCGGTACCCTGTCAGTGTCAACGGCGCGGTGTCACTTCGACTTCATTTCAAACGTCATCTTATCTTATGAATCGCCTCGGTATTTTCTACAACATGCAATTGCAGCACTGTTCGGCGGTTATATCTGCATATTCATATTTGACTTGCTGCTGTTCTTAATTTCTAGCAACCTTTTTCAGTGTGCCACCCTGCCAGTGGGTGAAATTATGGCCGAGATGGCGGGGTGGGCTTTAACCTTTGCCTTTGGCCTGGGTTTGGCCTTTGAAAGCGCTGATAGGAGATTTTTTTAGATTAGCTTTAAAATTTTGCATAACAAACAAGACTACTTATAAATGCAGTAATCATGATTGATAAAAGTCAGTAATCATGATTGTTTCATCGTGTTGAGGTATGGTTTCCACTGAAATGTCAAATGGTGTCCTTTTTTATAAAACAGTATACGTTGTTTAGTATATCCAATTTCTGTGTAAACATTATCATTGTCTAGCCCAAGTTATTGATAACCCATTAGTATACACGGTTTTGCGTAATAGGCATCTTTTATGAGATGTGAACTTCGGTGGTTTATATACGTAAGTACTTCACTCAAATAAATTTTCCTAAAAGTTTGTTTGCACAACTTAGTCAGAATATGTATTATGTATTTAGCACAAAAATATCTTACGAATCACATTCCTTATTTTGCAAAAAAAAACCCGGCATAGAATATTGCCATTAGTTGAATAGACTTGTCATCTTGTGGGCAGTTGTGTCGAATCCGAACCCACCTCGATTTCACTGTTATAACTTGAGTTTTGCCTAACTTAGATACCTCAGTGAGATAGTTCCATCATTCAACATTATCTTCGGCATGTTTACCTTTAAGAATATTGCGTCTTATATCTATTTGAGGCATAAATAGCATCCCGGTTTGTATCAACACACGCTGCTATCTCTCATTTTACGCGCTGTGCGGTAACACAGCGGCGCAAACTAGCGCAAACCAGGTCGCTATTTAGGCTTCAGAAGCTTCCGGATTTGATACACGTGCCGACTAGTGAATAGGATGCACGGTTTTTATTTGAGCTTCGAAAGGGTCCGGATTTGACACAAGTACCGACTAGTGGCGTTTTGTGCCATCAGTCTGCATGGTTTTTACTCCCACCACCGTCATAAACCAAAATGCAGTTACTATTTGGGCGCCATGTTACATGAATGTCTAGATTTCTAGTACGTCGAAACACCGCAAGGTGTCACCATTGGATACACCGGGGATCCCGCGGGAATATTCCGTGATTGGACAATTGACAAGTGATGTCATTTACATTGTCCGATGGAGTTAATTCCAAGAGGTAAATCCTAACCGGCCCTGAGCGACGTTAAGACGACTAAACGATGTTGCTACAAATCTGCGATTTTGCAAGAATATAAGTGACTTTGTGGTGTAATTTTGCTCTGCTCACCGACGCTGAATATATCGCGAAAGAAGGAACAAAATGGGCTTACAAAATAGCTACGAGGCGGCAATTTCAGCATATTTTGAGTGAGGCGGCATAGAAAAACGGCGAGACGGCCTGCCTCGCTTGTTGTATACCAGGGGAAACACTGCTTTTTCTTCATTAATGCAAAATGTTAAGTGTAGCCGTAGGCCTAAGTTAGCCCCTTAGGCTACTCGGACAGTGCTGACACTGACCTGTCAAACTCCAACCTCCGGCTACAGGCAGATCCTGAGAAGTCGGTAAATTGTTTTTCCGCTGTCTCGGCTGTGAACTTATGACATCAGCATGGGGGGGACAGTGCTGTTGAAAATGTTATTTTATGTCGTGCCACTGCTGTCAATTTACCTTCTCCAGCTTGTCTCGGCTGAAATGATGACATCCAAAGACACGGGTGGGGGTGTGCTTTGGAAATTTGTTTGACGCCTCGCCATCTATTACTGGGAGTGGGTGCAGGAAGCCATATGTCTGCCCTCCAATTGCACACACCTTTCTCAGTCGTCAAAAACTACACATTAATCGTCTCATAAAATTTACATTTCTGCTCGCCACAAAACAAACATTCATGCTCACATTTAATGGGGGGCAGGACCATAATATGTCTGCCCCCCCCGGAGAAATTCCAAGGGGGCAGGTGCCCCCCATTCCCACGCCTATGGGTACAGTCGCAAACCGGCTTGTTATTTTGGCTTCAAAAGTGTGCTAAGACACATTATTTTCATAATATAAATATGCCTGAGATGATGTTGAATGATGGAACCAACGCACTGAGGTAATAAAAATAAGGCAAAACTCAAGTTATAACAGCGAAAGCGAGATTGGTCCTGATTCGACACAAGTGTCCTTAAATGGCCTAAATTATTTGTCTTCCTAATGAACCTAACATTATATCGGCACTTGTGTGAAATCTGCACCCACCTCAGTTTCGCCGTTATAACTTGAGTTTATACTAACGTTGATGTACATTAGTGTGTTAGTACCATCATTGAACATAATCCCAGGTATATTTGTGTTACAAAATGTTGCATCTTAGAACACTTTTGAAGCCCGAATAGTGACCCAGTTTGTGCTAGCCTACAGACTGCACTGCTGTGATATGGAGCGATATGGAGCGATATGTTGGTGCAAACCGGGATGCTATTTATGCCTCAAAAGTGTGCTAAGATGCAATAATATTAAACGTAAATTATGCCTAGGATGATGTTGAATGATGGAATTAACCCACAGAGGTATAACATTTATATAAAAATGTAGTTACAACGGCATAATCGAGGTGGGTGTGGATTCGACATGAATGTCCCTATATCTCAACCAAGGTGTGTATGCGCGGATGCTGGTAATAATTCAGTCCAGTTAAGTAAAAGATTGGCCAGGTCTTGCTCATTGCAGCTATAACCACACACCTCAAACATAACAACCCTGATATCAGATTGAGTGACAAATGGAACGTAGTAGACAATGTTTAACCTACATGTTCAAATGGTCAGTTACCAATGGACCTTTTGCGCATCATTTGAGCAGCATACAGACATCCGAGCACTGGTCACTATTTATACTGACTATGTTATACAACAACAGATAGAAGTAGTCTTGGTGGACATAGTGGGGTAGCTAGATGTCTGGCCTGCCTTTTGTTTTGGCAGGTTTTGACCATATTTTAACCGGTTTTGACCTTTTTTAACCTGGTTTTAACCGCTAAACTGGTTTCGACCGGTTAGAGTGCAACCCTGCTATACAGTCATGGCTACTTGTGTTTTCACTGTCTCATAATTCTTCAGTCATGTTGTGTAGACAGACAAGTGGCTAGAGATGCCTGAGAGAAGTCCCTTCAAGCAAGTGGACGAGAAGCATGTGTCGGCGGAGGTCACCTGCATGCAGTGGTCACCCAAGATGGACCTCATAGTTGTCGCCAACGTCCAGGCAGAGGTATATGAATGGGAGGCAACTCAATCTCGTCAGTGGTCAGCCACATTGATACACTCGGATAATATCTTTTCTGGTAGTATGTTTCTGCTGCAGGATGTCATTACTTCTAGTATTCAATACAGATTGTTTAAAGAAAAACACCAATGATGACGGAATACAATACAGTGATTATAATAGTCACAAGTAGGTTTTATTTGGAGTTTCATAAAATAAAGTGTGTCTTACGTATATTATGTAAGGATAAATTTTTAGTACATATCGATTAAAAAAAAATATTGCATATGTATTATTGTAGATTTTTTGAAAATTTTACTTTGCACATGTTTTCTTCAGCAAACTGGCCACTATGATCCAACATAACAGGTGTTTTAATGTTTCTTCCAAACTCTTGTTCTTGCAGTGCCCAGTTAAACAACACTGTGACTGTTGTTTTAGGTCGTCCTCTATCGGTTGTCTTGGCAGAAGGTCTGGACCCACCCAGCCCCCTGCGAAGACTGCAATGTGACATGTTTGGCATGGCGCACTGACGGCAAAGGTTACACCCATGTTCAGTGTTTAGTAAATAACTACTTCGTACAAAATGGGTAATCTTGTTTTACTTATTTCTCAGTCAATTTACCTTATTTCATGTGACGCTTCAATTGCTATCAGCAATCTTCACCAGCCAACTACCGCTAGATGGAAGCACAGTAGTCATTCTGCACAAAGACACAGTGATCTGGATACGGAAATACAGACAGATGTGCAACTAAGATGAGAGAAACTACGAGCTTCCACATGTCTATGATGACATAATCCAATCAGGAGTCTCTATGGGTATTAAAGACCAGCATAAATGCCCATCTTCCAGATGGTGCACAGATTTTGGTTTCCCGGAGTATTCCTAAGTGATATTCATTATGACGCAAATGATCGCATTTAAAAAAAATGCATGTTACAATAAAATGTCCCCGCCTGATTACTGGGCCTCGGAGAAACTGCAGAAAACATGTAACATTATGATGAACAATAAATTTGGTAACACTACAACTGGTGAGAACTGTTAAAAACCAGCAGGGAATTTAGAATAAAATAAAGCATTTTTCTTTCAATGGATCATAGATGGATGTGTAAAAGTTTGGTTCCCGAGATGCAAAGCATCTAAGAGGAAAATGTTGACAAAAGCAGACGCACCATGCACACACGCACGCACGCACACACACACACACACACACACACACACACACACACACACACACACACACACACACACACACACACACACACACACACACATAATAGCTTGATTCTAGTTAGATTTGGATATGCTAATTAGAATTGACTTTTGAAAATGAATACAATTCACTGGCAATGATACAGCAGCCACTTTTTTCAATTTGAAAAAGCTCCTTAAATTTTACAGTGAATTCTGGGTAATGATGAATTTTCTTATCAGCCCATTATCCTAGTTAAACAGTGGTATAGACTGTCACTAACAGTGGATGTGACACTTTCAGTGGTTGCCATCGGTTACGACACGGGTCAGATGCAGCTGTGTGACGTGGAGAACGCGAGTTGCCTGCACTCAGTCACCCTGCCTGCTGCCCTCACTGCCATGTGCTGGGTGGCAGGGGCGATGCTCGAAGGGGGTGGTACGGAGGCTGGCGATGCAGGTGAGGATGTCTTCCAAGACATGTCGTCTCACTACCTGCCAAGACTCCCAGTGTTCTCCAAAGGGTGCGTCTTCTAGCTTCTCTCTCGCTCTACATTTGTATGTTTCTTCTGACTCCTCTTTACACATTTATCTGTTTCTCTTGTCCTTTTCCAAAGGGTGAATCTTAAGGCTTCTATTTATTCATTCTTCTCTTTCTATTGCCCTACTCTAAACGGTGAGTCTTCAAGTTTCTATTTGTTCAATCGTCTGTTTCTATTGACCTTTCGATATGTCACTATTAAGTTTTGACAATGTACTGTCCCTAAATTTGTTAAGTCCAAAATATTCTTTTAAATTTATAATGTATTACATTATTAAGCATAAGCAAATGAATAGTTAATTTTGATTTAAAACTTGGCAATTTAATGATATTTTTTCTACAGAATAACAAAAGATTGCGTCTAAGATGAGGTACTACAAATTTGTTGCAGAATAAACAAAAGTTTCACGGGCAGAGATGAGAATGTGGAAGACTCAAAACGACTGAAAGGACAAAAGGAGTATGTATTAAATTTAATACAGCTGCTTAGGGGCCATCCCAAAATATCAATGTTTAACACTTTTTTTAATTGGTTTCACTGGGGAGGGGTGATACCAGCTGATGTGTTTAATGTCAAATATTGATGTTTGTTTTCTGAATAAAGACCAAATATATGACATTCTGCTACAATCATGTTATACTGGTTTACACCCACAGAACAATAAACACGGGCAGCAGCTATCACCATTACAATGTTTTGATCTTTTAAAAATAATTCCAACAGCCCACTGGAGGAGATTGGTTCAATCAATTCACTCGGGCAGGAGAGATAATTCTACATAACTTTCATTGTGTTTTCTGAAATACATCGACCATTGGTAGACCAGAGGCCAATGGTTCGAGGAAGAAAATGAACGTAGAAAGAAGCGAACGGATCTCAGTGCCTGGGAGGAGATACTGTTACAATGATCCAAGTTAGCGTATTAATATATCATATAAACATAAAGTGCATGAGTGCAAAGGCTCGGGTGCCGTTTATGAATTTCTAGTCAGATATAAATAGCACAAGCTGTCAGTGGTGGTGGATGACAAATTGCATACACATCACGCAAGTGCAACCCTAATCCACGCAACATGTAGCAATGGCAGGTTTAGCTCATGAATGTCGTGTGTTGTGACAAATTTTAGATAAAAGTCCTATAATGGTGGTGTCCGCTGCCCCTGGTTTCCTGGTCATGGGGTGGTTATTTGTTGAGTGCATCGACTCGTCGGAAGAATGCTGGACCATCAGTCTGGGAGTCCAAGTCCACCTACACCCGTTTAAAAACTTGCCTTAT
Organism: Escarpia spicata; assembly: GCA_963995525.1. NCBI lineage: Eukaryota > Metazoa > Annelida > Polychaeta > Sabellida > Siboglinidae > Escarpia > Escarpia spicata. The sequence goes on from OZ023206.1 coordinate 15,587,091, forward strand.
TTCATTCATCCTAATTTGTCTGTATTGTTTCAGAACATACATTAAAACCATCGGTACCTTCTACTTGGTGTCTACGCCAGAGGAAGTAGAAGTTCCCATACAGGAAACTAGAAAAGCATGTTGTAGACTCATGGAGCTATTTTTCTCGAGCTGTGGAAAACCCATGCGGGATACTACATTAGCTTCTGCCGACACACTTGCTCTGATAATGATACTGGAGCATGTCCCATAAGCACCATGTCTAAGCATGTAACAACGTTATACATGACAGCACATGGTTATTATCACCCGTGGAGCATCCAACAAAGGCCAGCCATTGCCACCGTTACAGTATTCTCAACTTATACTTGTTCCAGCTGTTCTCATGACCATTTAATTTCTGTACGTCATTGCCCTTATTTGGTGTCCAGTTGTCAAGGTGATCCGCCATCTTGGCTGTATACAACCAAATTTTTTGCATTGTCTGCCATGTGATCGAAACGATGCAGCGGTGTTTTAATGAAAAAAATAGTAGACTGATTCCTTCGCTTGATTGCAATAAATGCTGACACACCTTCTTGCAGTTATTGTGTATAGCCTGACAAGGGCGGTTGCTATGATATGAGACCGGATGTCACGTAATCTCTAATTGTGTCATACAGCCAGCAGATAATAATATTAATGCAGTGGTGCCACCTGGGGAATGACTGACTAGTCACAGAAAAAATATAAATCTCAAAACAACTAACTTTATGTTTCTTCAAATACATCACCAATTGGTAGAGCAGATTTTGATTACAACTGTTTATACATATGATTTGTTTCAGTTTGAACATCCTTGTGACTGGCACGGCGGGGGGTCATGTGTATCTGTATGCCTACGGAGTGTTTCCAGTGGGGGATGTGAATGTGAATCACCACGGCACAGGCAAGGTAGTACAGTGTGATCTCATTGATAGCGCTACAGATCCTGGTTTTAAATCACAGCAGGAAGTTAAAGAATTAGTATAAGTCAATGTCAAAATTTCAAGGCATTTAGAGCATGGAATTTAGCTAAAGACCTAGAGTTGAAACAACATAATAAGGAAACATACTAAATGTAGTTTGCGGCCTGTGTAAGGTACCGTAATGACTATGTATTGGGACACCGTATGTTTGGGACACCCTAAAAATCTAGAAAAATTAAATTTTTTCTGTACTGTATGTTTTGGGACACCATTGTAAATGTAATTATTTGTTGTCCCTAAGTATTGGGACACCAATTATTCATATTTCTGTCGAGTGCGTACACACTTTTTTCCCAAATGTAGATGCGTAAAAACAGTGTATCAATCAAATGTATGTATTACAATCGCAGTTGCTCTGATGTAAAAGAACACAACCTTGGGTGATGTAAATTACTGTAGCACCAGCAACGATGCGTCACCCTTCTCTCAGCTACCAGCTGGCCTTTATACATTTAGGAAGTGTCACAATATGCATCTAAAATCCTAGTTGCAGTCCCCCAATGTTTGGCTGTAATGTACAAAACTGCGTGATCTCTCGACTGCATTATCCCAAGAATTGCACATCGTTTCACGTATAGTTGATGTTTTAATCTGCATATATGGACATTTATCCAGCAAGTAATTAGTTGCTAACGGTGTAATGGACGACATCCTGTTAATACCAGAGGTATTTCAATGGAGATTACATGTCGTTTTGTTGCTATTCTGCAAGTTTATCTTCTATATTTTAATAACAAATATGGGGGTGGGCAGTACTGCGGTCAAATACGGTACAACCTGTCACTCAGTAAATAGTCTTCGAACAAGTGTGGGAAACTCGTGTCAAGCAGACTAAACATGGCTGAGGCTGTAGTCCCTACATTTAATATTTATTTCATGGGATATAGGGCCATTCAGCCACTCAAAAAGTAGTTAGTAGCAGGGTAATAGCCGATTTAACCATGGTGAAGTTACAAAGCCAGGCTAACACCAGGGTAATAAAATGGGGGTGACATGATATCAGGATTCGTTCGTGTCCCTAAGTATTGGGACAGTGAATCTGAGAACTATTTTTGTGCGCCCTATGTTTTGGGACAGCTGATAATTAAATTATTTTTAAGTGTCCCAAAACATACGGTCATTGCGGTAGTGTGAGAAGATATACTGTAAACATTCTATCTCTGTGGCTGTGTAGACAGACGGACGTAAACAGTTAACTGGAATGGCTTTGTTATGTCATAAAACTATTGTCACATTGTATGTCTTAAAACATTGTTGATCTGTGTCATTTCTTTGAAAAATGCCTCACTGTATTGGTAACGTGACTGTTCCAGGGTGGTCATATTAATGAGGTGACTCAAGCAAGGTTAAACTGTATAATTATATATTCTAGGCTCAAATGATCTCTATGGCTATAAAGAGTACTTTTTTGTGGAGATAGAGCTTGATGTATGGAGATAAAGAACTCTCTGTTTTGAGATTAAAGACCTTTGTGTGGAGATAAAGATAATTCTATGTGAAGATAAAGAGATCTCTTTATTGAAACAAAGCTAATTGTGGGGAAAAATAAAGAGATCTCTGTGTGGAGGTAAATAGCTTTCTGTGCAGAGATAAAGAGCTCTGTGTTGAGATAAAGAGCTCTCTCTGCCACTGTGTTTCAGCCTGGACAGATCCTACAAGCCAGTTTGTCGGAGGATCTCTACGTGCTATCCCTTCTCCTGCAGACTAGTGGGGAGGAAACTGGCAGCAGGGATGTGTATCTCATGTCTGTGAGTAATTCCACTGAAAGGTCTAGTTAGTGCACTGGTAGACACCTTGTCTGTACCATAGTTGTAGGGCAATTGCCATAGTATAGGTGAGGATCCAGCTAGCTTGGACCACAAAATGAGTCGATACAGTGAAAGGTCTAGTTAGCAGGCAGGGCCCCTCACTCCGGTATAGTCGAGGGGCCTTGCCTATCAAACTGGTTCTATGGACTGCATTGCACTTTCACATAAAGCCTAGAGGCTCATTTCATATGCAGGTGACTAAGATTTTATGAAACCAGTTTTGTAGTCGAAAGTAAATAACACAACTCAGTATAAACAGTTCTAATAAAGATATTTCCAGTAGTCATTTTCGAACGTATCTCATTTTATAATTTGTTTTTATTTTCATAAATGTGACATCTTCTAAAACTTCATAAACAAAAGCTTTTGATAATAGTGATATGGTTATAACAAAGAGTGCTCCATCCCATGACATTTTCATTACAGACGACCATCACTGTTGCATTTACCTGATGTATGTAGTCATTGTGATAGGGCGGTGGTCGTTCATTAGAGGTTCAATGGTAAACTAAAGGTGGTCTTTTGTTGTACACTGGGGTTGGGGTGGTAGTTCATCAGGGATTCCACTGTACACTTGTATGTTGTAGTTTGATACAACTCTGTTGGCGTCACGTCACACGCAGCTACAGACTCTGGCACTCAAGTTTGGTCAAGTTCTCTCTCTCATGACGGTGAGTTATCTACTTAAATCTACAGACTCTTACTCTGAAGTTTAATCAACTTCTCTTATATGACAGTGTGTTATTTACTTAAACCTACAGACGCTAACTCTGAAGTTTGGTTAACTTCTCTCTCATGATACTGAGTTATTTACTTAAACCTTCAGACTCTCGCTCTGAAGTTCAGTCAACTTCTCTCTCATGATGGTGAGTTATTTACTTAAACCTACAGACTCTCACTCTGAAGTTCAGTCAACTTCTCTCTCATGATAGTGAGTTATTTACTTAAAACTACAGACTCTCACTCTGAAGTTCAGTCAACTTCTCTCTCATGATAGTGAGTTATTTACTTAAACCTACAGACTCTCACTCTGAAGTTCAGTCAACTTCTCTCTCATGATGGTGAGTTATTTACTTAAACCTACAGACGCTAACTCTGAAGTTTGGTTAACTTCTCTCTCATGATACTGAGTTATTTACTTAAACCTTCAGACTCTCGCTCTGAAGTTCAGTCAACTTCTCTCTCATGATGGTGAGTTATTTACTTAAACCTACAGACTCTCACTCTGAAGTTCAGTCAACTTCTCTCTCATGATAGTGAGTTATTTACTTAAAACTACAGACTCTCACTCTGAAGTTCAGTCAACTTCTCTCTCATGATGGTGAGTTATTAACTTAAACCTACAGACTCTCACTCTGAAGTTCAGTCAACTTCTCTCTCATGATGGTGAGTTATTTACTTAAACCTACAGACTCTCACTCTGAAGTTCAGTCAACTTCTCTCTCATGATGGTGAGTTATTTACTTAAACCTACAGACTCTCACTCTGAAGTTCAGTCAACTTCTCTCTCATGATAGTGAGTTATTTACTTAAACCTACAGACTCTCACTCTGAAGTTCAGTCAACTTCTCTCTCATGATATTGAGTTATTTACTTAAACCTACAGACTCTCACTCTGAAGTTCAGTCAACTTCTCTCTCATGATAGTGAGTTATTTACTTAAACCTACAGACTCTCACTCTGAAGTTCAGTCAACTTCTCTCTCATGATGGTGAGTTATTTACTTAAACCTACAGACTCTCACTCTGAAGTTCAGTCAACTTCTCTCTCATGATGGTGAGTTATTTACTTAAACCTACAGACTCTCACTCTGAAGTTCAGTCAACTTCTCTCTCATGATGGTGAGTTATTTACTTAAACCTACAGACTCTCACTCTGAAGTTCAGTCAACTTCTCTCTCATGATGGTGAGTTATTTACTTAAACCTACAGACTCTCACTCTGAAGTTCAGTCAACTTCTCTCTCATGATGGTGAGTTATTTATTTAAACCTACAGACTCTCATTCTGAAGTTCAGTCAACTTCTCTCTCATGATGGTGAGTTATTTACTTAAACCTACAGACTCTCACTCTGAAGTTCAGTCAACTTCTCTCTCATGATGGTGAGTTATTTACTTAAACCTACAGACTCTCACTCTGAAGTTCAGTCAACTTCTCTCTCATGATGGTGAGTTATTTACTTAAACCTACAGACTCTCACTCTGAAGTTCAGTCAACTTCTCTCTCATGATGGTGAGTTATTTACTTAAACCTACAGACTCTCACTCTGAAGTTCAGTCAACTTCTCTCTCATGATGGTGAGTTATTTACTTAAACCTACAGACTCTCACTCTGAAGTTCAGTCAACTTCTCTCTCATGATAGTGAGTTATTTACTTAAACCTACAGACTCTCACTCTGAAGTTCAGTCAACTTCTCTCTCATGATAGTGAGTTATTTACTTAAACCTACAGACTCTCACTCTGAAGTTCAGTCAACTTCTCTCTCATGATAGTGAGTTATTTACTTAAACCTACAGACCCTCACTCTGAAGTTCAGTCAACTTCTCTCTCATGATAGTGAGTTATTTACTTAAACCTACAGACTCACTATCAAGCTTTGTAAACTTCTGTCTCATGACGGTGTGTTATTAACTTAAACCAACAGAGTCACTCTCAGGTTTGGTAAACTTCTCTCTCTCTCTCTCTTCCCTCCCTCACTCCCTCCCTCCCTCACCATGTCGATGTTTGGTTCTTAAGTATGATTGCTAAGCATCTATGTTGCTCTCTGCAGTATCTCCACACAACCATAGAGCAGATGCAGGAGGCCTGGGAAGACATTCTCCTTGAGATGGACTCGAAACTACAGAAGTTTGCTGAGGAGAAAAATGTGTGTATAGTGTAGAAAAGCAGCTTTGGTGCAAAACTAGCCTCAGAGCAGAGGCTGCCTCAGTGCAATGGCAGTCGTAGTGCACATGCAGCCTCGGTACAATGGTAGCCTCAGTGCAAAGGTAACCTCAGTACAAAGGCAGCCTCAGTGCAGAGGTAACCTCAGTACAAAGCTGAGTACAAACATAGTCTCAGTGAAATGGTTCCCTCTGTGCAAAGGTAGCTTCAGTAGTCTCTGTGCAAAGGTGGCCCCAGTACAGAGGTAGCCACATCAGAAAAATTAGCTTGGTGCAGAGGTAACCACAGTACAAATGTAGTCCCAGTGCAATAGTTACCTCGTTATTAAAGGAGCATCAGTGCAAAGGTAGCAGTGGCAACAATAACCTCAGTGCAAAGGTAGCAGTGGCAACAATAACCTCAGTGCAAAGGTAGCAGTGGCAACAATAACCTCGGGGTAAAGCTTACCTCTGTGGAAAATAAACATGGTGCAAAGATAACTTGAGTACAACTGTAGACTCGGTACAGAAGCAGCTACAGTACAACTGTAGACTTGGTACAGAAGCAGCTACAGTACAACTGTAGACTCGGTACAGAAGCAGCTACAGTACAACTGTAGACTCGGTACAGAAGCAGCTACAGTACAACTGTAGACTCGGTACAAAAGCAGCTACAGTACAACTGTAGACTCGGTACAGAAGCAGCTACAGTACAAATGTAGACTCGGTACAGAAGCAGCTACAGTACAACTGTAGACTCGGTACAGAAGCAGCTACAGTACAACTGTAGACTCGGTACAGAAGCAGCTACAGTACAACTGTAGACTCGGTACAGAAGCAGCTACAGTACAACTGTAGACTCGGTACAGAAGCAGCTACAGTACAACTGTAGACTCGGTACAGAAGCAGCTACAGTACAAATGTAGAATGCAATTAAAGCAGAAGAGTAAATTTGATACAACTTCCTTCCACTTGTTTTACGGTTGCCAATTTTCCACTGCTCTGTGGGTGTATGATGTGCACCCAAGTCAGGTGAACACAGCAGTGTTTGCTGTAACGTAGTACTTTGGTTGCAGAAAGTGTGCGGAGGTTCTGTGAGCAATGACTTCCTACAACTCCTCATGTTTGGCATTCCCAGGTGAGACATGCCTTTATTGATGCACTCTCTTGTCACCTTGTTATCTCTCCACTCACCACATGCAGGTTCTCTCACTGTTACACCCAACTTGTAAAGGTATGTTCGTATACACTTCATCCCCTGGCAGACTTGTTCACTCATGCATGACCAATCACATGCATGACATGAATGTGCTTTCACACACACACATACACCACATGTATGCACACACGCACACACACACGCACGCGCGCACACACACACCCCATTTACAAGGTAAGCATGACACAGTGAAACCTCACTATTGGGACTGGACAAAAGTGACCTGAATAGTAAGGTGACCTTATTAGTGGGACTAATATCCTATACGTTACTGTGTGTGGAAATAATTTGGGACTGTCGTAGGGTGACCTTAATTGTGAGGTGGCTGTATTACTGAGGTGTCCGTAACGCGAGGTTCCACTGTACTACATTTCTCTTTAATGTCTATTTATTGTGGATATGTTCTATGAAGTTACAGCCGTTGCAATTATGATAATATGGTTAGGAATAAACAATCATTTCTGTATCCTAAAATGAGTAATTCACAAGAGCTTGTGTCTGTTCCAGTGATGAGCTGCAGATGTTTCTACTGCATGATCTTACAGAGAAAGTAAGTCTCGGTGATGCTTTGATGCGTCTTGTGCTTTAAATTTAGAAGTTACAGTGGTGTAATTCTGTCAACAGGTGGCACTGCTGGTACCAGTGCAATATTGGCCAATCAGCTGCACTCAAGTTTCTGTGTGCGTGCAAGCTGGTTGATTATGAATTCTGATTGAATAACAATACACTTCTACAAGCAAAAAGTAATTACCATTGTAAAATTGTTTGCTAGACACATAGATTTATAAGTGTGACAGACGAGACACAAAAATGTGAATGATCTATTTCATTATCCTGTATAATAAATGCCAGCCAATAAGTTATCTTCTGCTTATCATTTTGGTACACTTTCAACCCTACACTACAACATCATGTAGGAAAAAATTATTTTGAGAAACAACATTTTTCATTCCCAATTTGTACACAGTTTTGTGTGACTTCACTCATACGCACATACGTACATATCATACATACATGCATACCTATTGATTCTCACAGACCATTTAATTCCTGCTGTCGATTGCATACACAAAGCTATAATTGTGCCATCTGAAGACTCCACAAAAATAATACAACCGTACAGTCACAACGTTAGTGTAGCTAATGTAGATAATGGTTTTAGTTGTATTTTATTTGCAACGATCATGCACACATGCATGCATGCATGGTAGCACCCTGTGAGCATCAGGCTGCTTGCAAACGTGGAAGTCTGGTTGAGTCTTGTATAATATCTGCTTGCTTATTATACAATTCACTATTTCACTATAGGACCGAATGAGTGGCAGTTTGCCATAAATACTTTCAGGGTCTAAAGAAGCTAGGTCACTCCATTGAGACGTCCTATTCCAACATACAGAAATTGGTTCTTAAACACCTGCACAGGTAAGATTAAGTGTTTTTGTGTTTGTGACATAACATGTTGTAGTAGTTAAATAATTGTAAGAATAACAATATTAGTAGACTTCTGTATAGTGCCTGTATCATCAGAAACCTCAGCTCAGAGGAGCAACAAACAAGAATCTCTAGGCAAAATCATGAACAGGGCTGTGTAGGTGACAGACGTATACCGTGTTCATTCTTTTTAGCGTCCATGTCCTAATTAGCGTACACTCCATTTTTCCAACAGGGTGTGATGTCCGTCTGTGACAGGATCCATCATTTATTGTAATTCCCAGTCAACCATTGACAACATGAGAAAGAAAGTTCCACCTGCATCCACACTCGACAGCCTTTGCAAAGTTCCAGTATCTCTTTGACCACAAAATCACCATCATGTGGATATATTTCAGTTAACTTCAGTTATGTTGACGTGTCATCCCGACTGATCTAAAGTCTAAACTAAATGTATCATGCAGAGGATGGCATGGCCTGCTCTATGACTTTGTCCGTGTCTTAGCACCACTGTCATGCTGATCGTTTTTCTTCTGCTGTCCACTGCTAACTTATCTCTCCAATGAGAAGTAGTTTTAAATACATGGTAACCATAAATCATTGACCAAAATGTTTTTCTAATTCAGAGTGTCAATGGCGCCATGTTTATTAAAAAAAACATAAATTAACGATCTAGTGGTGCCACACAGTGGAGTACAGTAGAGACAGTAAAACTACACATAATTGACACCTTGTGGCGCCACCATTTTGTCTTTCTCACTGGTTTGAGAAACACATTTTTTGTAACCTTAAGAATATTTCATAAGCGTACTGTATGATAAAAAGAATGAATACGGTAATTATGTTTCCTGTCTTATCTTGGAACCTGGTAATATAAAGCTAACATTGGCACCACTTAATTAATGAAGAAGCATTTGTAAGTTGGGTGTGGATACAAACAGTTGACCTATCCCACACTAGCGGTGCGCCACCGTCAATTGCACTCGAAAGCGACGCTACACGCACAAACCTCAATGAGTTGGCTAAGGATCAGCCAGGAGCAGAATGTTGGAGTCGGTCGTTACACAGTTTATGTGAAATATTGCATGATGACACACAGGCGAATTGCAAGAGAATTATCATAGATGAACAAGAAGGCTGTTTTTTCTGGGATTCCTACGTCCACAACATAGAAAGTACACACAACCTTTCAGCACCGTCTTTCGAAACTAGTTTAATGTCATGTTGCAATATATCTTGTTAACTATCCTTAGCATTAAGTTAGTGATAAAATGTTAGGGCATAATTTTGATTAGTGGTGAGTGGGCAAAAATACACTCGATTGCTATGTAAAACATAGGATAGTCCTGGGGGTCTGGCTTCCTGCGGGCGTAGGTACGTGTTCTGTATTACAATTTCCAAGTCATTCCCGAAAGGGTAAATAAATGTAATGCATCATTAAAATTGCTTCCATTATTTAAGTGAGGGCACAATATGCGGGTTAGATCAGAGAATTATTAAGAATAAAACTTACACCTATCACCATTTCTGGTCTTGGTGTTTTATTCTCGTAATAAGTCGTGTCGTACTGCATAACTAAATGTTTCACCTTGCAGTGAGATCACATGCCAATGACAGTGATGGATCATCTGTTCGAACTCTGTGCTACAGAAGTCAAAAAAGAATGAAATACCTTTATTTATTTAAAGTTTATGGACACAGGACACTGTATTTGTGATGATAATATGACACTTTGTGAAACGATGACTTTGTTTCAGTATTGTAATTATTTAATTTCATATACCCCCTGGGTACTTGTATTTACATTTGACACTTTGCAATGATAATATTGATTGATAAGTGCAATAGTATATTTATTTTTCCAATTTTTTTGTTTCTCTAGAGCATTGTAATTATTTAATTCCACGGGTAGTTGTATTTATTATTTTAAGTGAATGACAACAATTAAATATGGCAGTAATGTGTGACAGCTATATTTATTAAATAAAATGAAAGAGACATAATTTAGAATTCCAGTTGATTGCATTCAACTATTCTCTCAGTATCTATGTGTTTGAAGTTGTCATAGTTAGTTGGCAGAAAGTGTAGAAAGCACACCTTTGTATGAACAGTGCTGAACAGAACAAATCATAACCCACCATTAATATGAGTATTCATGATACTATAGTGTAATCCTCTCTCTCTCTCTCTCTCTCTCTCTCAAATCGTGCTGCCTCTAATGAATTCAATAAGTAATAATGCGAAAATACTACCGTTATCAAAATATACCAATATCACAGTTTCCTTGGAATCCACATACCATTTGTGCGCATAAAACGTTTTTAAACATGCCGTAATTAATAACATCACTACTACTGTACTATTGTTGCCAATTGCCGGTCGATGCCATTTTAAGTAATTTAATTACCATAAAAGCCGTTTCAGATTTGTGCCGAATCATCATCAACACCAGGAATCTTTGTTTGTCTGTCACTTTGTTGGAGAATCAGTGAAAACCTACAGATACAGTAATACACATTGACAGCCAGGAACACAATAGTACACCATGAGCCTGTTAGGATTAGTACGTACCTGTGTTTTTGATCTAAGATGGCGCGAGTGTGGGATAGGTCAGTGACACCACACAGTGAATGAACACCCATTATTTGTAACTTGTCAGTCGATACAAACTTATCAATAGCTGTGTGTGACATGATGCCAGCAGAGTCGTATCAAACTACACCTTTGTCTTGTCTCTAGTGTTGGTCTGGCTATCGTGTACCACTTGGAAGACATCCGTGGAATGTCCTTGTGGTATGACAAGTTTGGGGTGTTGGGACTGTCAATGACAACCATACAGGATGCAATTGCAACGGCCGGATCATTCATGCTGAAGGCTAGCGAACTCCAACAGTAGGTTGAAGGGAACATACCACTATTTACAACTCTAAATTTCTTTTGGATATAATTAATCGTCCTAGGTACACAGAATTTTGCGGATAGAAAATATATATTATGTTTCTTATCTTACTTTTTATTTTTAAAAGCCGCACCTTAAAAAGGTGTTTTAATGTAGAATGCTTTAGTTTTCTTGTATGTTAAATGATGAAAATCTAAAGACATGTCAAAATTCTCATGGCACTACAGTAATTATCACAAAATGATAACTTTGTTAATGTACTGATCTTAATAGTGTCTAGAATTTGTAAGTTTACACATGTTCTGTTGACAGGGTCATCGATGGAAGCATGAAGAATCTGAAGGCGTTCTTCTGGTGGTTGTATGTAGGTCTGTACATATCTTTGTTTTGCCGCAAAACAGTTTATATTAGCAGCCTTGAAGAACGCATCACAATAGTTCACCCAGGATAAGTTGTTTTTGAGTAAAGTACAGTAAACAAACTTCAAAAAAAACGCTTACATAACAATAGTTTCATAAATCCCCAGAAAGTATTAAATATTTTATTCACTCTTCATTCAGGTCAGGATCCCGCTATGACCTTGTCGAGACTCGCATTCTACACATGGCGCTAAACAACTGGTTTGCCACTTGCGGTTATTTACATTTTGAACTAAATTGAAGTTTCAGTACTAGATTAATGAATGTTGCTTCCATTGTAGTGATCCAGCAATTATCAGATGAACCTGTTCCCCCTGAACTCAGCAAGGTGAGTCTCCAACATGTCTACAATAAATTCTACCATACGAACCTTTGAACAAAACTGATCAGTTCATGCCAACATATCAACGGATGGGTTCAGTGAACAGTCGCCAGCATGTGTACTGTACAAACCTTCAAATAAGTGTTCTCAGTTCATAAAATTATTGACGTTATTAATTACAACTTTCTTTGTGTTTTTCCATGGTTTAGGTTGTTAGTGTTCCTTCGTACAGTGTGACTGCATCGTAAAACTGGCCCCAGATCAATTCACTGTCCGTACATCCTCATTCTGTTCAAGTTGTCTACTTTTCCAGCAAGGGGAGTGTCATTGCTACTCCCCGTTATTACCCATGCTCGCATTAGCCTCAACACTGAGATTTGAAAACATTGCAACTTAATTTAATATTGCTGTCAAATATGGTATCTCTGTTTGTTTCTGCCATGGAGGGAGGTTTCACTGTTACTGTCCTGCTGCAGATGACAGAACAAGACCTGAACTTTGTGGCACATTTTCTGAAGGAGAACTTTACTGAGGTAAGTGACATGTCTTGAGCCAGGTGAGTGACCTGACTGCCTGAGACATGACTGTTGGAGACATGACTAACAAAGACATGACTACCAAAGACATGATTGTTGGAGATATGACTGTTGGAGACATGACTGCCGGAGACATGACTGCCGGAGATATGACTGTTGGAGACATGACTGATGGAGACTTGACTGCAGGTTTAGGCAACGCCATCTCAATGTATCTAGGAATCATCCAGCCATGCTTCAATTACACAAATATCAAAGACTGTCTATTGCCTCATTCCTAAAGCTTAATGAAATGTGGCAAGATGGAGTGAAAGAACTTGCCCATGGTTTGAAACAACAGCAAGGGGATTCAAACCTGGAATCTCTCAGTTGAGCCCACCGCTCTGACCACTGCCCTACCACACCCCACGTAGTTGATGGTGTTTTGTGATAATTATGACCTCAGATTCAGTGTCACTTGGACAGATTGGCATCTGATACAATGAAAAAAGGTAAAATTAAACCCATATATAGATGTATGAGCCACACAAAAATGTGCAGCTCAAAGGCAGGATAGGAACGTTAATGAACTTTGCACAAGCCTTGTTGTGTCGAGCATATACCCGAAGTGTGTGTTTGTTTCAGGAATTGGACGGAAGACAGTCGGGATTCAAACTGGAGAAAGTGGGTCAGGTAGGGATGGTGGATGTGCTGTCTGGGATGATTGGAACAAGTGGGACACTTCCCAGGTTATTTCATGGAAGCTCTGTGGAAGTTCTGTGAAGACAATTATTATAACATCGCCGACAGATCCCTGAAAAACATCACAAAAACGAACTAGAAATTTATGTGTTTAATGATACAATAATTATTATAAGCCTCACTTCCACCAGTCTTTGCCGCACCAAGAATGTCTACACAATATGTGCATTACCTTACCAGAATAACATGGCACCTGTCAGATCAACCTTGCATACTTGCAGTTCTTAAATAACAAAGACATGTTCTATGCATCATATTGCTGATGTTACAGTGTTCCTTTTGCTTGGTAATGTTCTATCAGTTGTGAATTCTGGACATATTGTGGAATGTGTCCTCATATAGTGACTAAGCAATAACATCATCATTACAGGCACAGAGACTGATGTCTTTTTCTCCTGCAGTACTTGAAGAATGAAGAGCTACATGACCCGCCAGATGGAAGCACAAACCCATGGGTGGATTTCCTCGAACAGAACCCAAAACTGCAAGGTCAGGACAGTACATTGATACAACTGGTATGGAAGAACATTCCCTCTTTACTTCTCTCTTGTTGCGCTCATTCTCTCTCTCCGTCCTTCTCTCGCGTGCTCTCTCACGCTGTCTTTCGTTCTCTCCCTCACCCTCTCTCTATCTCTCTCCCTGTCTCCCTATCTCTCCCTCTCTCTCCCTCTCTCCCTCTCTCCCTCCCTCTCTCCCTCCCTCCCTCCCTCTCTCCCTCCCTCTCTTCCTCCCTCCTTCTCTCCCTCCCTCCCTCCCTTGCTCCCTCTCTCCCACCCTCTCTCCATCTCTCCCTCCGTCCCTCCCTCCGTCCCTCCCTCCCTCCCTCCCCTCCCTCCCTCCCTCCCTCCCTCCCCCTCTCTCTTGTGCTCTCCCTCTTTCCCTCCTGATATCCCACCATCTCTTCCATCCCATCTCTCTCTCACTCCCTCCTCCTGCTATGTCATGTTACAGAGAGCTCCCTGCTATATCATGTTTGTCTATGATTTTACAGAGAGCTTCCTGCTATACCATGTCTGTCTTTGATGTTACAGAGAGCTCCTTGCTATACCATGTCTGTCTTTGATGTTACAGAGAGCTCCCTGCTATACCATGTCTGTCTTTGATGTTACAGAGAGCTCCCTGCTATACCATGTCTGTCTTTGATGTTACAGAGAGCTCCCTGCTATACCATGTCTGTCTTTGATATTACAGAGAGCTCCCTGCTATACCATGTCTGTCTTTGATATTACAGAGAGCTCCCTGCTATACCATGTCTGTCTTTGATATTACAGAGAGCTCTGTGCTATACCATGTCTGTCTTTGATGTTACAGAGAGCTCTCTGCTATACCGCGCCTGTCCAACCAAGTCTCTGGTGCAGATGCACAACAAGCTGAAGAAAAGTGTTGATGTGACGGTGCAACATAGTGCGGTAGGACACACGTTTGTAGTGACATGGCAGTGCAACATAGTGCATTGAGGACACATGTTTGTAGTGACACAATGGTGCAACATAGTGCAATAAGGACAAGTGATTGTAGTGACACGACAGTGTGGTAGGACACACGTTTCTAGTGACATGACAGTGCAACATAGTGCAATGAGGACACGTGTTTGTAGTGACACAACAATGCAACATAGTGCAGTGACGACACAAGTTTGTGGTGACACAGTGGTGTAACATAGTGCAGTAGGACACATGTTTTAGTGACATGACAGTGCAACATAGTCCAGTAGGACACATGTTTGTAGTGACATGACAGTGCAACATAGTGCGGTTAGGACAAGTGTTTTTAGTGACACGACAGTGCAACATAGTCCAGTAGGACACGTGTTTGTAGTGACACGACAGAGCAACATAGTCCAGTAGGACACGTGTTTGTAGTGACACGACAGAGCCACATAGTCCAGTAGTACACATGTTTGTAGTGACACGACAGAGCAACATAGTCCAGTAGGACACGTGTTTGTTGTGACACGACAGAGCCACATAGTCCAGTAGGACACATGTTTGTAGTGACACGACAGAGCAACATAGTCCAGTAGGACACGTGTTTGTTGTGACACGACAGAGCCACATAGTCCAGTAGGACACATGTTTGTTGTGACACGACAGAGCCACATAGTCCAGTAGGACACATGTTTGTAGTGACACGACAGTGCAACATAGTCCAGTAGGACACGTGTTTGTTGTGACACGACAGAGCCACGTAGTCCTTTAAGCATATATGGAAACAGTTATGTTTGGAATCATGCTGATTGTCAGAATGTGATGACATGGCCCATGTGCAAGCCTTGGTTAATCTTATTACGGAAATTGTTTTTGTGAGGTAGGCAGCTCTGCCCTGTGTATATTTGTGCGTGCAAGCATGTGTGCATGTGTGCATGTGCACGTCACTGTTGCATTACGTGTCACTGGGAGCAAATACAAATAAGTGAATTCTTTCTCACCATCCTCCCTCTAGCTGACTGTGAAGTGAGAGACAGTTTGTTCCACCGTATTGATCTGGCAACTCATAATGCACATGTGAACCATGCGTGTGTGTGGTTGTGATTGTCCGTTGAAGACTCACAAAGTTGGTGAAGATGGTTCTTTCTCTGTAATGTTATGTTTTGGTCAAGGCAGTGTGTTGGTTGGTTCAGAGACTCGCACTGTGCCAGCCGCATCTAAAGAGGACCAGTGCAGCGACTACTTAACATGTCTGTGTGTCTTTGTTGGTAGTCAGTCATTGGACAGTCTCTGCAATGTGTGTCCACAAGTCATCTCTTCACATTGTCACACAGGTGAGTGTCCACACATTGTCACCACATTGTCACACAGGTGAGTGTCCACACATTGTCACCACATTGTCACACAGGTGAATGTCCACACATTGTCACCACATTGTCACCACATTGTCACACAGGTGAGTGTCCACACATTGTCACCACATTGTCACACAGGTGAGTGTCCACAAAATTGTCACCACATTGTCACACAGGTGAATGTCCACACATTGTCACCACATTGTCACACAGGTGAGTGTCCACACATTGTCACCACATTGTCACACAGGTGAGTGTCCACACATTGTCACCACATTGTCACACAGGTGAGTGTCCACACATTGTCACCACATTGTCACACAGGTGAGTGTCCACACATTGTCACCACATTGTCACACAGGTGAGTGTCCACACATTGTCACCACATTGTCACCACATTGTCACACAGGTGAGTGTCCACACATTGTCACACAGGTGAGTGTCCACACATTGTCACACAGGTGAGTGTCCACACATTGTCACCACATTGTCACACAGGTGAGTGTCCACACATTGTCACCACATTGTCACACAGGTGAGTGTCCACACATTGTCACCACATTGTCACACAGGTTTGTGTCAACACCTTGTCACCAGATTGTCACTCAGCTGAGTGTTAGGGTTAACACATTGTCATCACATTGTCAACACATTGTTATCACATTGTCAACACATTGTTATCACATTGTCAACACATTGTCAGCACATTGTCAACACATTGTCAACACATTGTCATTACACTGTCAACACATTGTCAACACATTGTCAACATGAGATAAGTTCAGGCACCAAGCACGAGTTAGATAATTGTTGATTCTAAAGATGAACACATTTAGCTATAATCGAGGTAGCATAGTCATGTTATGCTACTCCACGTAGACACTTTGCACTGCTGGTGCTGGTTTCATGGTTCCATCTATGAACCCTTTAAAGATCTGTAATGCTTTTATTTTTTCTAAATCCTACTCTAAGCAGGAATGCATTTTTTTTTATGTTTAGTTTTGCTCTTTGGTTGAATAGTTTGAGGGAATGTCCTCTGTTACTAGCCACATCCTCCCATTTAAGGAGGTTTGGTGCAGATTTGTTATCATATAAGTTATGCATTATTTTATAGACTTCAATAATGTCTCCTCTTAATCTATGATATGCTAATGTGGGTAATTTAAGTCTTTCAATATATGATAAGTCCCTTATTCAAGGTAGTTCTTTTGTGGCTCTTCTCTGGACATTTTCTATAGATAAGACATGGAAATGTGCACAAAGAAAACATGGGGGATACCATATTAGGTAATACAGTAAAGGAAAAGGGTTAAGGAGTGACGGTTTGTGCTGACATGAAAGTTTCAGAGCAATGTGGAATTGCTGCTTCAAAGGGTAACCTAATACTATGGCTAATTAGAAGGAATATCACTTATAAGGACAAACGGTTGATTGTACCACTGTACAAAGCAATAGTTAGACCTCATTTGGAATATTGCATACAAGCACGGAGGCCATATCGTAAGGAGGACATAGATAAGCTAGAAAGAGTACAACGAAGAGCAACTAAGCTGATTCCTGAAGTGAAAGATCTTAGTTATGAAAGACATCTGTTAGAATGTGGGTTGACAACATTAAAGACGAGGAGACTAAGAGGAGACCAAATAGAAGTTTTAAAAATATTGAATTATTATGAAGATATTGATATAAATATTTTCTTGAAACTTAAAGAAGGCAGTAGGACCAGAGGGCACAATGCAGCATTAGTAAAAGAACAGTGTAGGTTAGATGTGAGAAAATACTCATTCTCTCAGAGAACAATAAATGACTGGAACAAATTATCTGATGATTGTGTTGATGCTAACAGTGTGAATATGTTAAAAAATAAAACTGACAGCTATCTGTGGAGGGCGGGCTAAACGTAATTGGAAAATTGTTGGACTCTCGATAAGCCAAAGGCTTCCTTGTCTGCATGCTTGTCTGGAGCTTGTAGCCTTGGGTATAAATCTTGTTAATATGGTCACCTTGCTATTGAGGTCACTTGCCCAGTCCCAGGGGTGACCTTAATAATGAGGTTCTACTGTATGTGAGCAAAACAAGTGTCTTATTAAAATGAAGCTAATTTATGAGTTACATATCGGTTGATTACACCCCCAGTTATAATGTCTCTCTATGTTGGAAATGTGGTTTCTTTTGATGTGAAGTGGGTAAATGAATGTTGGTTGAACTCGTGGTTGAATTGTGTGAAGACAGGGAAGTTTAGTGGGACTGGAATTGAGGATCACCAGTGCTGTTCACAACAGTTATAATGTCTCTCTATGTTGGAAATGTGGTTTCTTTTGATGTGAAGTGGGTAAATGAATGTTGGTTGAACTCGTGGTTGAATTGTGTGAACACAGGGAAGTTTAGTGGGACTGGAATTGAGGATCACCAGTGCTGTCCACAACAGTTATAATGTCTCTCTATGTTGGAAATGTGGTATCTTTTGATGTGAAGTGGGTAAATGAATGTTGGTTGAACTCGTGGTTGAATTGTGTGAACACAGGGAAGATTAGTGGGACTGGAATTGAGGATCACCAGTGCTGTCCACAACAGTTTTAATGTCTCTCTATGTTGGAAATGTGGTTTCTTTTGATGTGAAGTGGGTAAATGAATGTTGGTTGAACTCGTGGTTGAATTGTGTGAAGACAGGGAAGTTTAGTGGGACTGGAATTGAGGATCACCAGTGCTGTCCACAACAGTTATAATGTCTCTCTATGTTGGAAATGTGGTTTCTTTTGATGTGAAGTAGGTAAATGAATGTTGGTTGAACTCGTGGTTGAATTGTGTGAAGACAGGGAAGTTTAGTGGGACTGGAATTGAGGATCACCAGTGCTGTTCACAAGAGTTATAATGTCTCTCTATGTTGGAAATGTGGTTTCTTTTGATGTGAAGTGGGTAAATGAATGTTGGTTGAACTCGTGGTTGAATTGTGTGAACACAGGGAAGTTTAGTGGGACTGGAATTGAGGATCACCAGTGCTGTCCACAACAGTTATAATGTCTCTCTATGTTGGAAATGTGGTTTCTTTTGATGTGAAGTAGGTAAATGAATGTTGGTTGAACTCGTGGTTGAATTGTGTGAAGACAGGGAAGTTTAGTGGGACTGGAATTGAGGATCACCAGTGCTGTCCACAACAGTTATAATGTCTCTCTATGTTGGAAATGTGGTTTCTTTTGATGTGAAGTAGGTAAATGAATGTTGGTTGAACTCGTGGTTGAATTGTGTGAAGACAGGGAAGTTTAGTGGGACTGGAATTGAGGATCACCAGTGCTGTCCACAACAGTTATAATGTCTCTCTATGTTGGAAATGTGGTTTCTTTTGATGTGAAGTAGGTAAATGAATGTTGGTTGAACTCGTGGTTGAATTGTGTGAAGACAGGGAAGTTTAGTGGGACTGGAATTGAGGATCACCAGTGCTGTCCACAACAGTTATAATGTCTCTCTATGTTGGAAATGTGGTATCTTTTGATGTGAAGTGGGTAAATGAATGTTGGTTGAACTCGTGGTTGAATTGTGTGAACACAGGGAAGTTTAGTGGGACTGGAATTGAGGATCACCAGTGCTGTCCACAACAGTTATAATGTCTCTCTATGTTGGAAATGTGGTTTCTTTTGATGTGAAGTAGGTAAATGAATGTTGGTTGAACTCGTGGTTGAATTGTGTGAAGACAGGGAAGTTTAGTGGGACTGGAATTGAGGATCACCAGTGCTGTCCACTACAGTTATAATGTCTCTCTATGTTGGAAATGTGGTTTCTTTTGATGTGAAGTAGGTAAATGAATGTTGGTTGAACTCGTGGTTGAATTGTGTGAACACAGGGAAGTTTAGTGGGACTGGAATTGAGGATCACCAGTGCTGTCCACAACAGTTATAATGTCTCTCTATGTTGGAAATGTGGTTTCTTTTGATGTGAAGTGGGTAAATGAATGTTGGTTGAACTCGTGGTTGAATTGTGTGAAGACAGGGAAGTTTAGTGGGACTGGAATTGAGGATCACCAGTGCTGTCCACAACAGTTATAATGTCTCTCTATGTTGGAAATGTGGTATCTTTTGATGTGAAGTGGGTAAATGAATGTTGGTTGAACTCGTGGTTGAATTGTGTGAACACAGGGAAGATTAGTGGGACTGGAATTGAGGATCACCAGTGCTGTCCACAACAGTTATAATGTCTCTCTATGTTGGAAATGTGGTTTCTTTTGATGTGAAGTGGGTAAATGAATGTTGGTTGAACTCGTGGTTGAATTGTGTGAAGACAGGGAAGTTTAGTGGGACTGGAATTGAGGATCACCAGTGCTGTCCACAACAGTTATAATGTCTCTCTATGTTGGAAATGTGGTTTCTTTTGATGTGAAGTAGGTAAATGAATGTTGGTTGAACTCGTGGTTGAATTGTGTGAAGACAGGGAAGTTTAGTGGGACTGGAATTGAGGATCACCAGTGCTGTTCACAAGAGTTATAATGTCTCTCTATGTTGGAAATGTGGTTTCTTTTGATGTGAAGTGGGTAAATGAATGTTGGTTGAACTCGTGGTTGAATTGTGTGAACACAGGGAAGTTTAGTGGGACTGGAATTGAGGATCACCAGTGCTGTCCACAACAGTTATAATGTCTCTCTATGTTGGAAATGTGGTTTCTTTTGATGTGAAGTAGGTAAATGAATGTTGGTTGAACTCGTGGTTGAATTGTGTGAAGACAGGGAAGTTTAGTGGGACTGGAATTGAGGATCACCAGTGCTGTCCACAACAGTTATAATGTCTCTCTATGTTGGAAATGTGGTTTCTTTTGATGTGAAGTAGGTAAATGAATGTTGGTTGAACTCGTGGTTGAATTGTGTGAAGACAGGGAAGTTTAGTGGGACTGGAATTGAGGATCACCAGTGCTGTCCACAACAGTTATAATGTCTCTCTATGTTGGAAATGTGGTTTCTTTTGATGTGAAGTAGGTAAATGAATGTTGGTTGAACTCGTGGTTGAATTGTGTGAAGACAGGGAAGTTTAGTGGGACTGGAATTGAGGATCACCAGTGCTGTCCACAACAGTTATAATGTCTCTCTATGTTGGAAATGTGGTATCTTTTGATGTGAAGTGGGTAAATGAATGTTGGTTGAACTCGTGGTTGAATTGTGTGAACACAGGGAAGTTTAGTGGGACTGGAATTGAGGATCACCAGTGCTGTCCACAACAGTTATAATGTCTCTCTATGTTGGAAATGTGGTTTCTTTTGATGTGAAGTAGGTAAATGAATGTTGGTTGAACTCGTGGTTGAATTGTGTGAAGACAGGGAAGTTTAGTGGGACTGGAATTGAGGATCACCAGTGCTGTCCACTACAGTTATAATGTCTCTCTATGTTGGAAATGTGGTTTCTTTTGATGTGAAGTAGGTAAATGAATGTTGGTTGAACTCGTGGTTGAATTGTGTGAACACAGGGAAGTTTAGTGGGACTGGAATTGAGGATCACCAGTGCTGTCCACAACAGTTATAATGTCTCTCTATGTTGGAAATGTGGTTTCTTTTGATGTGAAGTGGGTAAATGAATGTTGGTTGAACTCGTGGTTGAATTGTGTGAAGACAGGGAAGTTTAGTGGGACTGGAATTGAGGATCACCAGTGCTGTTCACAACAGTTATAATGTCTCTCTATGTTGGAAATGTGGTTTCTTTTGATGTGAAGTGGGTAAATGAATGTTGGTTGAACTCGTGGTTGAATTGTGTGAACACAGGGAAGTTTAGTGGGACTGGAATTGAGGATCACCAGTGCTGTCCACAACAGTTATAATGTCTCTCTATGTTGGAAATGTGGTATCTTTTGATGTGAAGTGGGTAAATGAATGTTGGTTGAACTCGTGGTTGAATTGTGTGAACACAGGGAAGATTAGTGGGACTGGAATTGAGGATCACCAGTGCTGTCCACAACAGTTATAATGTCTCTCTATGTTGGAAATGTGGTTTCTTTTGATGTGAAGTGGGTAAATGAATGTTGGTTGAACTCGTGGTTGAATTGTGTGAACACAGGGAAGTTTAGTGGGACTGGAATTGAGGATCACCAGTGCTGTTCACAACAGTTATAATGTCTCTCTATGTTGGAAATGTGGTTTCTTTTGATGTGAAGTGGGTAAATGAATGTTGGTTGAACTCGTGGTTGAATTGTGTGAACACAGGGAAGTTTAGTGGGACTGGAATTGAGGATCACCAGTGCTGTCCACAACAGTTATAATGTCTCTCTATGTTGGAAATGTGGTATCTTTTGATGTGAAGTGGGTAAATGAATGTTGGTTGAACTCGTGGTTGAATTGTGTGAACACAGGGAAGATTAGTGGGACTGGAATTGAGGATCACCAGTGCTGTCCACAACAGTTATAATGTCTCTCTATGTTGGAAATGTGGTTTCTTTTGATGTGAAGTGGGTAAATGAATGTTGGTTGAACTCGTGGTTGAATTGTGTGAACACAGGGAAGTTTAGTGGGACTGGAATTGAGGATCACCAGTGCTGTTCACAACAGTTATAATGTCTCTCTATGTTGGAAATGTGGTTTCTTTTGATGTGAAGTGGGTAAATGAATGTTGGTTGAACTCGTGGTTGAATTGTGTGAACACAGGGAAGTTTAGTGGGACTGGAATTGAGGATCACCAGTGCTGTCCACAACAGTTATAATGTCTCTCTATGTTGGAAATGTGGTATCTTTTGATGTGAAGTGGGTAAATGAATGTTGGTTGAACTCGTGGTTGAATTGTGTGAACACAGGGAAGATTAGTGGGACTGGAATTGAGGATCACCAGTGCTGTCCACAACAGTTATAATGTCTCTCTATGTTGGAAATGTGGTTTCTTTTGATGTGAAGTGGGTAAATGAATGTTGGTTGAACTCGTGGTTGAATTGTGTGAACACAGGGAAGTTTAGTGGGACTGGAATTGAGGATCACCAGTGCTGTCCACAACAGTTATAATGTCTCTCTATGTTGGAAATGTGGTTTCTTTTGATGTGAAGTAGGTAAATGAATGTTGGTTGAACTCGTGGTTGAATTGTGTGAAGACAGGGAAGTTTAGTGGGACTGGAATTGAGGATCACCAGTGCTGTTCACAAGAGTTATAATGTCTCTCTATGTTGGAAATGTGGTTTCTTTTGATGTGAAGTGGGTAAATGAATGTTGGTTGAACTCGTGGTTGAATTGTGTGAACACAGGGAAGTTTAGTGGGACTGGAATTGAGGATCACCAGTGCTGTCCACAACAGTTATAATGTCTCTCTATGTTGGAAATGTGGTTTCTTTTGATGTGAAGTAGGTAAATGAATGTTGGTTGAACTCGTGGTTGAATTGTGTGAACACAGGGAAGTTTAGTGGGACTGGAATTGAGGATCACCAGTGCTGTCCACAACAGTTATAATGTCTCTCTATGTTGGAAATGTGGTTTCTTTTGATGTGAAGTAGGTAAATGAATGTTGGTTGAACTCGTGGTTGAATTGTGTGAAGACAGGGAAGTTTAGTGGGACTGGAATTGAGGATCACCAGTGCTGTCCACAACAGTTATAATGTCTCTCTATGTTGGAAATGTGGTATCTTTTGATGTGAAGTGGGTAAATGAATGTTGGTTGAACTCGTGGTTGAATTGTGTGAACACAGGGAAGTTTAGTGGGACTGGAATTGAGGATCACCAGTGCTGTCCACAACAGTTATAATGTCTCTCTATGTTGGAAATGTGGTTTCTTTTGATGTGAAGTAGGTAAATGAATGTTGGTTGAACTCGTGGTTGAATTGTGTGAAGACAGGGAAGTTTAGTGGGACTGGAATTGAGGATCACCAGTGCTGTCCACAACAGTTATAATGTCTCTCTATGTTGGAAATGTGGTTTCTTTTGATGTGAAGTAGGTAAATGAATGTTGGTTGAACTCGTGGTTGAATTGTGTGAACACAGGGAAGTTTAGTGGGACTGGAATTGAGGATCACCAGTGCTGTCCACAACAGTTATAATGTCTCTCTATGTTGGAAATGTGGTTTCTTTTGATGTGAAGTAGGTAAATGAATGTTGGTTGAACTCGTGGTTGAATTGTGTGAAGACAGGGAAGTTTAGTGGGACTGGAATTGAGGATCACCAGTGCTGTCCACAACAGTTATAATGTCTCTCTATGTTGGAAATGTGGTTTCTTTTGATGTGAAGTGGGTAAATGAATGTTGGTTGAACTCGTGGTTGAATTGTGTGAAGACAGGGAAGTTTAGTGGGACTGGAATTGAGGATCACCAGTGCTGTCCACAACAGTTATAATGTCTCTCTATGTTGGAAATGTGGTATCTTTTGATGTGAAGTGGGTAAATGAATGTTGGTTGAACTCGTGGTTGAATTGACAGGGAAGTTTAGTGGGACTGGGATTGAGGATCACCAGTGCTGTTCACAACTGATGTTTGTGCTTCGTTCTTGCAGTGAGAATGAAGAATGTCTACCCCGGATCACACAGTAAGTTCTTCCTCCAGGTTCACTGGCTTCATACAGGGGCACTTGCAGCTCTTCTGCTGAGCGTCATCAGTTTAATAGTACGATGGATGAAATGCATCCTGACAAAGTTAGCAAAGTTGCATACATGTCTACGCATTTCAAAGAATATGCATGCATGCACACAGCAATAGGCTTACGTGTGTGTGTGCGCATGCGTGTCAGACTGTATGCACATAAACGTGTGCGTTTTGCAGGGATGCAAGCGTGTGCATGTATATGATATCTTAGTGTTGTGATTCCCACCAGATGGCAGCACACACCATTGGGTTATACACAAGAATGCAGAACAAAATTTATTTATATTCCTTGCAATCTGTTGACTATATCTTTGTTTAAATTGAAATAGGGAGGACACAATAATTTATTTGCGACATTGTAAAACATATTTACACATTGTAGTACGCTAGATGTTATCACCAGCTGGCACTTTCTAATGCAGTGGCTTTTATCAACATGTTTATATAAATGTGAATGTGTCTGGTTATCTTGCAGATTCAGCAGGAAGCATGACGGTCAGGTGTACATGTATACGGCCTTCACCTGTGACCCTTCACCTTGTGAGAAATGTTACATAGTTCGACAGAAGGTAACAGGCGACAGGTGAGGTTACTTGCAGTTAGACTGACTACAGCTGAAGTATAACGCATTCAGTCATCTAGTGTCTTAGGCATATTTAGCACTGACCAGCACATGCCAACTCTTGGCAAATAAAATTAACAAAGGCTATTTCTATATAATATATAGTCGGGAACCAATTTAAAAAAAACGTGTACCCCTTAGGCATTTCATAGTAAAATATGCTAACAGACATTTGTATGGTAATTTGGGTGTGCTGAATCTGAAATCCAAGTTGGCAATCTGTGGTGGAGTCCTTGACATCCTAAATTTGAAGAAAAAAAGCATCTGATTGACCCCAGAATGTAAACCAACATGTCTACTTAGTATAATATTGATTACATAGTAAAAACTAACCCATTTTGGCAATGAGTGGGAGGTGTCCATGACCTAAATAAAAAAATATGAAATAATTTCAGTGTTACCCCCAGAAACAAACAAAATATATGAACGCTCTTCTAAATACATAATATTTATAACGTAGTCTAACTATAATATATTTAATATCAAAGAGACTACATATCTAACTACAGCTCACACATACTTTACCAACACTAATTAACAATATCCAAAAACGAATTAACTAACATCAACAAACATTATGCGACATTCACTACTTATCAGCAAGACATTGCCTAAACAAAATGGTTTAACTTTCTACAATGTAATTTATGATATGACATGAACTCTTAATGGCAATGTCCCTCTGATTGTATTTGAAGTTAGAATTATCACAAAGATGGCCACACTACCATCTACAGCCCTCATTGGCTGGCAGTCGGACAGTCTGATATGTCTACTGGTGTCAATGGCTGTCTGACAGTCTGACACATCTACTGCCCTCACTGGCAGTCTGATATGTCTAGTGCCCTCACTGGTAGTCTGACAGTCTGACACATCTACTGTCCTCACTGAGTCTGACAGTCTGATATGTCTACTGCCCTCACTGGCAGTCTGACACAAGTGGCAGAAATGTCCATCTAGATGACAGTTGTAGGAACAGCTGATTCAGATTCATAGAAACTTGATTTCTTACTTGTATGATTGTGATTGGATATAACGAGATATTCGCTAACCAAACAAGTTTGTACAAACAGTAAAGCAGATGTGATTTCCTATACTCTTTCCAACTGTGTATGTATGTATCAGAGTTGTTTAATTAGTTTAACTTTGACAATGTGCACACTGCTACACTTGTTGTAGACGTGTCTAACTTGACAGTGGTCATCTCGCTGTTGCAGGACGTTGGAGTTGACAGCACTGACCATCGGACAGATTGCCGTTTACAGTCAGGATGACAGCAATGCAGCCACCAGGTGGGAACTATTGAAGTGTCCATGTCCTTGTCGTGTCCAGAATGAAGTTGTAACTATACATACCAATAACCCCAACAGTGCCATTGGAGTGAAACCGAGACCGTCTCACTGACAGTCTGATAATGCAGCGTCTCACTGGCAGTCTGATAATGCAGCGTCTCACTGGCAGTCTGATAATGCAGTGAGTAGGGCTGGAGTATTTGTATTGAATGGAATCACATGCAATAAGAATGAAAGTGATAGTGATCATGTTTGAAGAGATGGCACTTTGGGAGCTGTTGCATTGACACAACTAGAATGTTGCTGAAGTCCACCCTGCTCAGTGCCCTAGTCTGAAACCATGCCTAGATATTGTAATATTTGTATTCATTATCATAACACATGGTTGAACAACTGTTTCAGGTGACATTTCAGAACTGGTGTTTATTGTGTTTTGTCCTGACACCTTCCACATGTTATTTGTCTAATTGTTATTTTAGATTGCAGATATATAAGATTTTTTAATCAACACGTTATTCCTTTCTAGCATTCCCTTAGACTGTTTGTGTCAGTGAACAATTGTACAAGTAGATTTGTTTGAATAACAATTTCTGTTTTGTTAGTCTTACAGCACTTGTTCTTTGTTGACAATGTTCCAGACATTAACACATATCTCCTGCTTACTGATGTCCAAGACACTGTGCAGACACTTAACCCTTCCCTCCTGCTTGCACATGTCTGACACACTGTGTAATGACAGACATTATGAGATGATTTGTGAGATGATTTAACTTTAACATAACTTTTTTTAAACTGTTGTAACTTATTTAACATATTTAATTTATTTATTTAACCGATATAACTGTTATTACTTTTAGTCTTTTTATTTTTACATTGTGTATATTGCATGTACATTTGTTTTATATGTCTTAATATGCTGCTACACTCCACATGAATTTCAATCACAAGGGACAATAAAGTATTGTGATTGATTGAACCCTTTCCTCCTGCTTACAGATGTACGAGACACTGTATAGATACATTAACCCTTTCCTCCTGTTTACAGATGTCTGAGAAACAGTGTAGTCAGACATTAACCCTTGTCTCCTGTTTACAGATGTCCGAGACACTGGTGACATATTAACCCTTGTCTCCTGCTTAGAGATGTCTGAGAAACAGTGTAGTCAGACATTAACCCTTGCCTCCTGCTTAAAGATGTCCAAGACACTGTGTATACGTACATTAACCGTTGTCCCCTGTTTACAGATGTCGGAGACACCGTGTAGTGGACATTGCCTTCTACGACAACAACACTCTCTCGATGTTGCTCACAGAGACACACGAGGATGGCTGCGCTGTCCTACTGCAGCTCCCCCTGGCGGTGCTCGAGCAAACCACCTGGAGCCGAACAAGTACAGATTCGCTGCAGCCACTCCTGCAGCAGACAGCCATGTGAGTGACACCTGTAGTTACCAAAGTACTCTACAGGTGACGTTAGTAGTGCTACACTGGTGGTGTATCAACTGTTGATGTTCTCAGTTTCTGAAGGTTTTGAGTCAACTTAAAAATCTAAGAGTTGTAGTTTTTTTTTAAATTACAGTTAACGTGACTTGGTTATTAATCAACAACGATGTATATTATTGGGTTTCACGGGAGTCAAACCAGGCCTGTAGTGCCTGAAGTAAAACAACTTTCGATTAGCGTCACTGTCTGCATCATAACTGTGATTAGTATTTTATCATTTTGTAACTTTATAATTGCAAACAATGTTTCAGGCTTATTAAAAGCAATTTGGCAGGTGGGGTAGTTACTCTAGTATTACAAACTTTATATTATCAATGAGGAAGTGACAAGATCGGTTTAAATAATAGTAAATAAAAACACTGACATGAATAAAAAAACGACATCATGATGAATAATTGTGTTATTATTCCCGCAGACCTTGTCTTCACATTGGCAGTGAGGTAGAAGATCTGCACTTGCAGCGTCTTGAACACATGAAGGCGGCTCAGTTCGCAGTGAGCGGCACTCGCAAGGTCGCATGTGTGGTAAGTCAAGGTTATGGGGGTCGCGGGTCAGACATGTTTGCATGTGTGGCAAGTTGAAGGAGGAAGTGGAATGTTGGACCCAGAAAATGGTTACGGGAAACTTACAGGTGGGATGTTGGCCTCTAAAAGAGGAAGTAGATTGAGAACCATGTCTGATTCCCCTCTCATAGTCCTACTAGGTGAGGTGTGGTTGGGTGTGAAATTATTTAGTGACCTGTGGTCAGTCAAGGTTGTGTATGTGTTAAGTCAGTCATTTTAGTTACAAATCTGTTGAGCCTCTCTAGTAGTAAGTATCAACTACGACTTGCTACCTTGTTTCTACAAATGTGATGTTTAGTTTGGAAAAAATTGTTGGTCCTATTGCTGAATGATTTTTGACTGGATCTAGTCAAAATTAAGTGGAAAGAGCAATAGTGGTCTGACCTCACACTATGACAAAGGGAAATAGTGGTCTGACCTCACACTATGACAAAGGGCAATAGTGGTCTTACCTCACACTATGACAAAGGGCAATAGTGGTCTGACCTCACACTGACAAAGGGCAATAGTGGTCTTACCTCACACTATGACAAAGGGCAATAGTGGGCTGACCTCATACTATGAGAAAGGGCAACAGTGACCTGACCTTATACTATGACAAAGGGCAATAGTGGTCTTACCTCACACTAATACAAAGGGCAATAGTGGGCTGACCTCACACTATGACAAAGGGCAACAGTGACCTGACCTTATACTATGACAATAGCGGTCTTACCTCACACTATAACGAATATAACTTTACCTGAACTGACGATTGAAGTTGATTCATGCAATGATTTTGATATAAGTTTGCACTCGTATATTAAACAGACTACACATATTAGTTAAGGCCAGACACGCTGTAGATAAGATTATTTTTTTAAATTGTGCAATTTTGTATGCCCCTAGTATGGAATGGAGCATACTGAGTAAAAATATATTGAATTTTTTTGCCAGACCCCCCAGGTTTCATAGTAACAAACAAAATGGCTGCCATTTTGAGCCAATATTGGCAAATTTGGAAACACTGACATTCTTTTTTGAGCGCATATATAATTATAATTCTTGGAAATACATGTCCTGTATACATTCTATTGTGAACTAATCAGAGCCTTTTTCATGTTTTGTTTTTATTTTTAAATAATTTTTTTAGAAAGTGTAAACAAACTAATTTGTGTAGCATAATTGCTCCCAGAGATATCCCGTTTCCAAATGCAGAAATTTCAGAGAAAAAATTGCTGTCAAAGATTGCATAATGGATTTGATTACTTGATATCAACATGCTTGATCCAAGACTAAAACTCACTTAGAGGTGTTTAATTGTTGTAGAAGGGAACTATTGATATGCATACAAAGGTATCATAATCTGGAAGAAAACCATTTCACCTGGGATGTCTGGCCTTTTAAACTATTCACTTGGTATGATTTTAATGAACCAGATTTGCAATATCATCAGTGATGAGTGGAGGAGGGAACAGAGAGTGAGTGATATATAGACTCGGCATCCAGCAGACAGAGCCTTAGACAAAACACAGTTATCTGATAGTGTACCAATGGGGGTGTAACAATACAGCAAAGTATTGATGTATCGCGATAGTAAATGTTACAATAATGTGCTATCAATAGTAAATTTAACTATCAATAGTTATGACATGGAACTAGTGATAGTAGAGATACTTGGTAAACAGATCAGCATGACTACTTTTTTCAATTTCCATTTTTGTAATTTTACTTACCGACCTAACACCAACAATGGCCGACCATAGCAGTGTCATTCAAGATTAATCTTTTTCTGATTTCCCTGCGTATCCCCTAAACAGTAATGCTATAGTGATACTATTACAATAGTTATGACATCATCGTAATAGTATTACGATAATAACCTATTGCAATAGTAAAACTATCCCCAATAGTCAGCTCTGACAACTGTGGCGGAGTCGAGTGATTTTGAGTTTTGTCGTTGATGTCTTTCAGTTGTTCTCCTCACGTCGGAGAGTGAGGCTGTTCCTCATGGACGCTGAGGAAGAGGAGGAGGACGAGGAGGAGGAAGATGTGACAGACATGAGTCGGGGTGAGGTAACTGAAGACAGAGATACGACAGTCGGGGACTGTGTCAATGACGACGAAAACAAGGAGAACACGAGTGTCGTGTCGGTCAACTGAATCATCAGCTAGTCAAATGTTGTTCTTCCTCCTTGTTCCCTGTTGCACAGGGGCGGGGGTGATACCCTGTATTGTTCTACAGCTCTGTCTGTTCTTGCCCTCCACTGCATCTTACCTCTCTCAAACTTTCATCTTCCTCCGACTTTCTCAAATCCTTTTATACGCAGTCCTGCTATTTCAGCATAACTGCGGCTTTGACATTTCTATGCCCCTATTCACTCTCTGCTTCCATTCTCCCATCTCGACCATGGTCGTCCCCTTTTCCAGCTGCCTTGATGTTTCTCCACCTCTGCTTGCCTGCTTGCATCCATTCTCACCAACTCGCCTGCCCACGTCATCTCACTTCTCACCAACCTTCCTGTCAGGCTGCACTCCATCCTGATCTCTTCCATCAGGTCACTCCTTCTCCTTCTACCCAATATCATCTCACTTCTCACCAACCTTCCTGTCAGGCTGCACTCCATCCTGATCTCTTCCATCAGGTCACTCCTTCTCCTTCTACCCAATATCATCTCACTTCTCACCAACCTTCCTGTCAGGCTGCACTCCATCCTGATCTCTTCCATCAGGTCACTCCTCCTTCTACCCAACATCATCTCACTTCTCACCAACCTTCCTGTCAGGCTGCACTCCATCCTGATCTCTTCCATCAGGTCACTCCTTCTCCTTCTACACAACATCATCTCACTTCTCACCAACCTTCCTGTCAGGCTGCACTCCATCCTGATCTCTTCCATCAGGTCACTCCTTCTCCTTCTACCCAATATCATCTCACTTCTCACCAACCTTCCTGTCAGGCTGCACTCCATCCTGATCTCTTCCATCAGGTCACTCCTCCTTCTACCCAACATCATCTCACTTCTCACCAACCTTCCTGTCAGGCTGCACTCCATCCTGATCTCTTCCATCAGGTCACTCCTTCTCCTTCTACACAACATCATCTCACTTCTCACCAACCTTCCTGTCAGGCTGCACTCCATCCTGATCTCTTCCATCAGGTCATTCCTTCTCCTACCCAACGTCATCTCACTTCTCACCAACCTTCCTGTCAGGCTGCACTCCATCCTGATCTCTTCCATCAGGTCACTCCTCCTTCTACACAACATCATCTCACTTCTCACCAACCTTCCTGTCAGGCTGCACTCCATCCTGATCTCTTCCATCAGGTCACTCCTCCTTCTACACAACGTCATCTCACTTCTCACCAACCTTCCTGTCAGGCTGCACTCCATCCTGATCTCTTCCATCAGGTCACTCCTTCTCCTTCTACCCAACGTCATCTCACTTCTCACCAACCTTCCTGTCAGGCTGCACTCCATCCTGATCTCTTCCATCAGGTCACTCCTTCTCCTTCTACACAACATCATCTCACTTCTCACCAACCTTCCTGTCAGGCTGCACTCCATCCTGATCTCTTCCATCAGGTCATTCCTTCTCCTTCTACACAACATCATCTCACTTCTCACCAACCTTCCTGTCAGGCTGCACTCCATCCTGATCTCTTCCATCAGGTCACTCCTCCTTCTACCCAACATCATCTCACTTCTCACCAACCTTCCTGTCAGGCTGCACTCCATCCTGATCTCTTCCATCAGGTCACTCCTTCTCCTTCTACCCAACATCATCTCACTTCTCACCAACCTTCCTGTCAGGCTGCACTCCATCCTGATCTCTTCCAACAGGTCACTCCTCCTTCTACTCAACGTCATCTCACTTCTCACCAACCTTCCTGTTAGGCTGCACTCCATCCTGATCTCTTCCATCAGGTCACTCCTTCTCCTTCTACCCAACATCATCTCACTTCTCACCAACCTTCCTGTCAGGCTGCACTCCATCCTGATCTCTTCCATCAGGTCACTCCTCCTTCTACCCAACATCATCTCACTTCTCACCAACCTTCCTGTCAGGCTGCACTCCATCCTGATCTCTTCCATCAGGTCACTCCTTCTCCTTCTACACAACATCATCTCACTTCTCACCAACCTTCCTGTCAGGCTGCACTCCATCCTGATCTCTTCCATCAGGTCACTCCTTCTCCTTCTACACAACATCATCTCACTTCTCACCAACCTTCCTGTCAGGCTGCACTCCATCCTGATCTCTTCCATCAGGTCACTCCTTCTCCTTCTACCCAACGTCATCTCACTTCTCACCAACCTTCCTGTCAGGCTGCACTCCATCCTGATATCTTCCATCAGATCACTCCTTCTCCTTCTACCCAACGTCATCTCACTTCTCACCAACCTTCCTGTCAGGCTGCACTCCAACCTGATCTCTTCCATCAGGTCACTCCTTCTCCTTCTACCCAACATCATCTCACTTCTCACCAACTTCCTGTCAGGCTGCACTCCATCCTGATCTCTTCCATCAGGTCATTCCTTCTCCTTCTACCCAACGTCATCTCACTTCTCAACAACCTTCCTGTCAGGCTGCACTCCATCCTGATCTCTTCCATTAGGTCACTCCTTCTCCTTCTACCCAACATCATCACACTTCTCACCAACCTTCCTGTCAGGCTGCACTCCATCCTGATCTCTTCCATCAGTTCATTCCTTCTCCTTCTACCCAACATCATCTCACTTCTCACCAACCTTCCTGTCAGGCTGCACTCCATCCTGATCTCTTCCATCAGGTCACTCCTTCTCCTTCTACACAACGTCATCTCACTTCTCACCAACCTTCCTGTCAGGCTGCACTCCATCCTGATCTCTTCCATCAGGTCACTCCTTCTCCTTCTACACAACATCATCTCACTTCTCACCAACCTTCCTGTCAGGTTGCACTCCATCCTGATCTCTTCCATCAGGTCACTCCTTCTCCTTCTACCCAACGTCATCTCACTTCTCACCAACCTTCCTGTCAGGCTGCACTCCATCCTGATCTCTTCCATCAGGTCACTCCTTCTCCTTCTACCCAATGTCATCTCACTTCTCACCAACCTTCCTGTCAGGCTGCACTCCATCCTGATCTCTTCCATCAGGTCACTCCTCCTTCTACTCAACGTCATCTCACTTCTCACCAACCTTCCTGTCAGGCTGCACTCCATCCTGATCTCTTCCATCAGGTCACTCCTTCTCCTTCTACCCAACGTCATCTCACTTCTCACCAACCTTCCTGTCAGGCTGCACTCCATCCTGATCTCTTCCATCAGGTCACTCCTTCTCCTTCTACACAACATCATCTCACTTCTCACCAACCTTCCTGTCAGGCTGCACTCCATCCTGATCTCTTCCATCAGGTCACTCCTCCTTCTACACAACGTCATCTCACTTCTCACCAACCTTCCTGTCAGGCTGCACTCCATCCTGATCTCTTCCATCAGGTCACTCCTTCTCCTTCTACCCAACGTCATCTCACTTCTCACCAACCTTCCTGTCAGGCTGCACTCCATCCTGATCTCTTCCATCAGGTCACTCCTCCTTCTACCCAACATCATCTCACTTCTCACCAACCTTCCTGTCAGGCTGCACTCCATCCTGATCTCTTCCATCAGGTCACTCCTCCTTCTACACAACATCATCTCACTTCTCACCAACCTTCCTGTCAGGCTGCACTCCATCCTGATCTCTTCCATCAGGTCACTCCTTCTCCTTCTACACAACATCATCTCACTTCTCACCAACCTTCCTGTCAGGCTGCACTCCATCCTGATCTCTTCCATCAGGTCACTCCTTCTCCTTCTACACAACATCATCTCACTTCTCACCAACCTTCCTGTCAGGCTGCACTCCATCCTGATCTCTTCCATCAGGTCACTCCTCCTTCTACACAACGTCATCTCACTTCTCACCAACCTTCCTGTCAGGCTGCACTCCATCCTGATCTCTTCCATCAGGTCACTCCTTCTCCTTCTACCCAACGTCATCTCACTTCTCACCAACCTTCCTGTCAGGCTGCACTCCATCCTGATCTCTTCCATCAGGTCACTCCTCCTTCTACACAACGTCATCTCACTTCTCACCAACCTTCCTGTCAGGCTGCACTCCATCCTGATCTCTTCCATCAGGTCACTCCTTCTCCTTCTACACAACATCATCTCACTTCTCACCAACCTTCCTGTCAGGCTGCACTCCATCCTGATCTCTTCCATCAGGTCACTCCTTCTCCTTCTACACAACATCATCTCACTTCTCACCAACCTTCCTGTCAGGCTGCACTCCATCCTGATCTCTTCCATCAGGTCACTCCTCCTTCTACACAACGTCATCTCACTTCTCACCAACCTTCCTGTCAGGCTGCACTCCATCCTGATCTCTTCCATCAGGTCACTCCTTCTCCTTCTACCCAATATCATCTCACTTCTCACCAACCTTCCTGTCAGGCTGCACTCCATCCTGATCTCTTCCATCAGGTCACTCCTTCTCCTTCTACCCAACGTCATCTCACTTCTCACCAACCTTCCTGTCAGGCTGCACTCCATCCTGATCTCTTCCATCAGGTCACTCCTCCTTCTACCCAACATCATCTCACTTCTCACCAACCTTCCTGTCAGGCTGCACTCCATCCTGATCTCTTCCATCAGGTCACTCCTCCTTCTACACAACATCATCTCACTTCTCACCAACCTTCCTGTCAGGCTGCACTCCATCCTGATCTCTTCCATCAGGTCACTCCTTCTCCTTCTACACAACATCATCTCACTTCTCACCAACCTTCCTGTCAGGCTGCACTCCATCCTGATCTCTTCCATCAGGTCACTCCTTCTCCTTCTACCCAACGTCATCTCACTTCTCACCAACCTTCCTGTCAGGCTGCACTCCATCCTGATCTCTTCCATCAGGTCACTCCTTCTCCTTCTACACAACATCATCTCACTTCTCACCAACCTTCCTGTCAGGCTGCACTCCATCCTGATCTCTTCCATCAGGTCACTCCTTCTCCTTCTACACAACATCATCTCACTTCTCACCAACCTTCCTGTCAGGCTGCACTCCATCCTGATCTCTTCCATCAGGTCACTCCTTCTCCTTCTACACAACATCATCTCACTTCTCACCAACCTTCCTGTCAGGCTGCACTCCATCCTGATCTCTTCCATCAGGTCACTCCTCCTTCTACACAACGTCATCTCACTTCTCACCAACCTTCCTGTCAGGCTGCACTCCATCCTGATCTCTTCCATCAGGTCACTCCTTCTCCTTCTACCCAACGTCATCTCACTTCTCACCAACCTTCCTGTCAGGCTGCACTCCATCCTGATCTCTTCCATCAGGTCACTCCTTCTCCTTCTACACAACGTCATCTCACTTCTCACCAACCTTCCTGTCAGGCTGCACTCCATCCTGATCTCTTCCATCAGGTCATTCCTTCTCCTTCTACACAACATCATCTCACTTCTCACCAACCTTCCTGTCAGGCTGCACTCCATCCTGATCTCTTCCATCAGGTCATTCCTTCTCCTTCTACACAACATCATCTCACTTCTCACCAACCTTCCTGTCAGGCTGCACTCCATCCTGATCTCTTCCATCAGGTCACTCCTCCTTCTACCCAACATCATCTCACTTCTCACCAACCTTCCTGTCAGGCTGCACTCCATCCTGATCTCTTCATCAGGTCACTCCTTCTCCTTCTACACAACATCATCTCACTTCTCACCAACCTTCCTGTCAGGCTGCACTCCATCCTGATCTCTTCCATCAGGTCATTCCTTCTCCTTCTACACAACGTCATCTCACTTCTCACCAACCTTCCTGTCAGGCTGCACTCCATCCTGATCTCTTCCATCAGGTCACTCCTCCTTCTACCCAACATCATCTCACTTCTCACCAACCTTCCTGTCAGGCTGCACTCCATCCTGATCTCTTCATCAGGTCACTCCTTCTCCTTCTACACAACATCATCTCACTTCTCACCAACCTTCCTGTCAGGCTGCACTCCATCCTGATCTCTTCCATCAGGTCACTCCTTCTCCTTCTACCCAACGTCATCTCACTTCTCACCAACCTTCCTGTCAGGCTGCACTCCATCCTGATCTCTTCCATCAGGTCACTCCTCCTTCTACCCAACATCATCTCACTTCTCACCAACCTTCCTGTCAGGCTGCACTCCATCCTGATCTCTTCATCAGGTCACTCCTTCTCCTTCTACACAACATCATCTCACTTCTCACCAACCTTCCTGTCAGGCTGCACTCCATCCTGATCTCTTCCATCAGGTCACTCCTTCTCCTTCTACCCAACGTCATCTCACTTCTCACCAACCTTCCTGTCAGGCTGCACTCCATCCTGATCTCTTCCATCAGGTCACTCCTTCTCCTTCTACACAACATCATCTCACTTCTCACCAACCTTCCTGTCAGGCTGCACTCCATCCTGATCTCTTCCATTAGGTCATTCCTTCTCCTACCCAATGTCACCGTGCAGTGAAATATGACGAGACAAAATGTGTGATGTAACAGCTAATATAAGAGATGTGCCACACACTGGTGATATTTCAACCCGACGTTTTTATTAGAAATAAATGTACCATTCGTATGTGCCTATTAGTTGTTTTTTCCATTATGGTGATGATGATTAGTTGTTTCAGAATAATATGTATTTTAGTTGACCCTGTTAAATGTGGCCAATGCCAGAAGTTCTTACAACAAGACTAGGAGAACACATCATTTATGTGTGATTCTGAGTGAAGGGAAACACAAGAAGAAACTTCATAAATGGCATAAAGTAGTATAAATATTGGCATGAAAAAATTGTGGGTGACAACTCTGCAAAAACAAGAATATATTAAAATGCTTACCTATATTAAAAGAAGGCAGTCTGTTCCTCTGCCCAAAATTAGCCAGCGTAGTAACTAGTAGCAGGACGTCTGTTAAATAGGCTGTGTTGAAAGTGGGAACTTGTTGAACTTCAAAAGGTAATTGCTGCTAACTTAGCCCGCTTATAGTTTAGGCAAACTAAAGTTTAACTTGGAACAACTTGCACCATAATTTTTTACCATAGTGGTTTTCTATAAGGTCTCCAGAACACCAGACCTAAGAAAGTTCTAAGAAATCCCTGCATGGCAAAGATGTAAAATTTGCATAAATCCAATATGGCTGTCACAAATCAATATCTTGTCATATCTTTGCCGTCAGTTGATATATTTTGGTAATTTAAAACACTAGAATGAGGGTTTTAGACATAGGGATTCAATTGGAATATATTAAAATGTGATTGGATGAGTAGTTCATTTGCATAAGTCCAATATGGCCACCACAAATCATCATGTTACCATATATTTGCTGTCGGATGACATATTTAAGTAATTTTTAAATCGTAGCATGGTGCAGTGATGCATTTGGAATAAATTCACGCATGACTGGGTAAGTAGTTCATTTGCATAAATCCAATATGGCCGCTACAAAATAAAAATGTTGCTATATCTTTGCCGTCAAATGACACACTGGAGTAATTTTAAATCCATCCATCTAATAGTAGACGGAGGTTATTGTTCATGGTAGCTGCCGAGATTGGTGGTCGTTGTGTTTGAGGTTCCACGTGTGGCGTGTTCTTAGAAACTATCACAAAATGCATATAATGACATAAATGTTTTCCCCCTGCCATTGTGTGTGACTTCAGTGTCAATATCTTTCAAAATCCAAACAGGCGAGAGGGTGTGCCACAATAAAAAAATGCATGAATAAAGATTATAATATAATTACACACATCCAGACCATGAAACTCCTTTGACTGCTTTATGCATTGTATTATAGAGAATCCAAAGTATTGATGAGGTGTGGGTGGAGATGATAATGGCAGCGGGGAGAATGGAGTCGGCTGGACAGAGGCTGTTGAATACATGCATGAGACAAGGTGATACACCAGAGAAGTGGCGGACAGGACTAATTGTCCTAATATGGAAGTGGAAAAGGAGATGTGCAAGACCCAGGTAAATACAGGGGCATCACACTTTTAATTCACATCATGACGCTGCTAGAGAGGATATTGGACGAGAGGATTCAAAAGAGGGATTCAGTGTATGTGGGAACAAGAGTTGTGGTTGGATCTGGGATGTCAGAAGAGTTTCCAGGTAACATCACTTTGAAGGAAGTTCCCTCAACCATTTTCTGTTGATCAGTAATCAGCAATGATAATGGAAGTAACCAGTAGAAAGATCAGCACAAAGGATGTTCTCATGAAGATGATGTATGCAGGTGATCTGGCCATAATAGCAGAGAACAAAATATGTAAGAACTAGTGGAAGGTGGACAGCCTGGATAGGCAGGACATATCCAGACTGTTACCTTCCACACAACCTGCCTCAGAAAGATCCTCGGGATCTTCTGGCGAAAAGCGATATCCAACCAGGAGTTGCTTGCCCAATGCCAGCAAGAGGACATGTCCACCGTCATTCAGAGAAGACACTGGAGGTGGATTGGACATGTCCTTCGCAGACCCCATCACAAAAAAAAAAAAATTGACACAATATATTATCATAAAAGTCATTGAGTGACTAAATCATATAACAAGTTGTAACTGCAACTTACTTAGATTCATAAAAAATGTGGTAAATTCTTCTTTCTGGTGCACTGTAATCTGTGATGGAAAACCACCTTTGGTGTTACCAATATCCACAGACGCAATACTCTTACAGAGGTCTATTAACAGTCAACTGTTATTGGGTTAAACTGAACGTTATTACTGTAAATCTACATACCGAGATTAACTCGCAATGCGCATTGTCATCATAATTTAATTTGTGCCATTACAGTATGTGCTATTTTCATCATCAATGCAATTGTGTTAACAATTCTGTAATTTTTCAATGGAGTCATTTTCGTCATCAATTCAATTGACCTATCCATCACGTCACCTGTTCCCTAGCAAAATCTCTTGTCAAGCCACCAAAAGATGGATGCCGAACGCCTGCTGTCTTCATGCATCCCATCGTATATTTTGTTGAAATTCTGGCCACAAGTGTATTTTATGACAAACATAAGAAAAAGTTTCTAAAGTGACAACAGTATGTGAGAATTTGTTGTATTTACAAGATGTCACCCAGCAACAGCAATTAATGCATTTAACTGTTATCAACATTATTGGCAGAGGTAAAGCGTGACGGAGGTCACACGCAAAATTGTTATTCTCACAAATGCAAAATGTGACATACTAAATACATTAATTGTACCATTTTAGTATGTGACATTTTTGGATGCGCATTGTTGGTACGTGCCAGTTTGTTGGTACATGCCAGTTTGTTGGTACATGCCAGTTTGTTGGTACGTGCCAGTTTGTTGGTACATGCCAGTTTGTTGGTACGTGCCAGTTTGTTGGTACGTGCCAGTTTGTTGGTACATGCCAGTTTGGTGTGTGCCTTTTTCAGGTGCCTTTATCTGAGATTAATGACACAAAAACAAAACAAGCCATTTGGTGGTGAACTTAACTCGAACCAAATACCCTTTAAAATGTTACTTCCGTCATATTATAGTGACTGGAAAAACAAATGATGTACTACAGTCTGTGTTTTGCAAATGTTTATTACTGCAGCAAATAGCAACTTATATCAACCATAAATAAACGATGATAAACTACAACACCATCTTGTTACAACACAAACACACCTCATCTAATTTCTTATAAAGAACATCACAGGTTTCTAAACTGTAACATGTATCATAATACGTTATAATATAACACAGTGTGACATGTCACTATTCCTGTAGTGCCATTCTCAGCACAAACTGCTCAAATGCGCTTCCCAAGTTGGAATGCCAATATTAAGTTTACAAATTAAAATGAAAAAAAAAACGACACCGCATCATCCAAGAAGTTGTAAATTAGTATCACAAATGGAGGAAACAACACAACAGCAATGGACAAACTATTATCTTCATAACCAGACAATCTATTACATCCATTATCTTGTAAACAAACAATATTTAAAACTAATTGTTAACGCAAGACATTGTGTGGAATGTTTGTTGCACCTGTTTTTTTCCAAACAGATGTCATTCTCAGCAACCACACCTATTGCCAGCAAGTGACAAGATTGAGACTGACAAAGGAGATAAGCAAATTTACAATACAAATAATACAAGTTCCTGCCATTTGCTTTAGTGTCCAGAAGCTGCATTGTTATTGTAATACTTTTGTGTAGTTTTGTAACTATTACAGTAGTTAGTACTACCACAAAATAGGAAATAACCACAAAAGCAGATCCAAATCATAACAGACAGGTTTTGCCGAATATCATATCTATTAACAGATCACAGTATTATTGACGACAACTAACAGTAGTATAAGGCGATATCCCTAGTGTTTATAGGCCTACATGTTCTTGATCACTCGGAATATAAGGACAGGATATGTACAGCTAATTCTATCTCCACTACGCAGAAGATTTGAAACGCCTCAAATTAAACATGTGATTAACTTGGAATGTGTTTTAATAGCAAACTTATTTAACAAAATATTTAAAAAACATGTTACATTGCAAAGTTGCATCAATATATAAAATATACGTATACTAACCACTATTATTACATCACTTTTTGCAGCAGAAACATTAATTTGAATAACTTATTGGACGGAAGTTGAGTTAAATATGAAATCCTCTTAGCTGCTCCAATGTTGGACACTTCGTCCAAGCAAACACCAAGAGTCTGTTGGCTAGAGATCATCCACTATCAATCAAATAGATTGCGATGGTCTCTATACAGAAATCACGATGGCCCAGTGCAGTCCAGGTGGTTTTCAGTGCAGGAAATCGTAACAGGTCCTTCTCAGTTGAATAGATCATGACGGTTCCTTCTCAGTCAGAGATCATGATGGTCCCTTCTCAGTCAAAGAGATAATGATGGTCCCTTCTCAGTCAAAGAGATCATAATGATCTCTTCTCAAACAAGGAGATTCTGACAGATCCTTCTCAGCTGAAGAGATCATGATGGTCCTTCTCAGCTGAAGAGATCATGATGGTCCCTCTCAGTCAAAGAGATCATGATGGTCCATCGCATCTACCTTGGCATTGTGCAGGGCGACCTCTTTGTTGACATTGTCCAAATACTGGAGCAAAAACTTCTCCAGATCTAAGAGACAAGAAACAAAGCCACCAGTACTAAATAAACTTGCAAAAAATGTCCATCCTGTAGATGGCGCTACATACACAGAGACGCAGAGAAGATGATTTCCTGAAGTAATTTTGAAAGGTTTTCACCATGTCTATGATTGTTGCAAGTTATATTTTATGTTGTGGAGAATTAATTTAAATCGGTCTAACATCTGATACAAACCCTAAAAATTAGTGAGAACCCTTAAAGGGAATAAAAACATCTATTGCTTGAATTCATATTATATTCCATCCTGCTGTCTATTTCCATGTCCACCAAGCCAAAAAAAAAATTCAATGAATTAGAAATTCCACATTTTATGCTGTGCATCTGAACATTTTCGAATGTGCATATTTTTGGTGCGCTTTTCGGGATGCAGAGATGTGACATCACATATGACCCATACTCACATCGGGCCGACCCTTTCCATGCATTCAGAGCATGTTTACAAAGATAGCTTTTGGGTCGAAATGACCGTCAAAATTAGTTATTATGCGATATTCCAATGTAATACAAACACTAGTCATCATTGAATCCAATTTTATTCAAAACAATGAATGCGAATGGGCCTACAAGTCGACTAGGTTTTGCCTTTGCAATGTGACATAGGTAGACAATGTGAGTCTTGATCAAATTATATTGTCGATGATATTATTTGGTGATTTAGTTGCTTAGATATCACATTGTTATGTCCGTTATGCAGCCATTAAACACGCTGCTAACTGGCAATTGTGGCTTAGTTCAATGGTAATTACATGACCGTTGCGCAACAGCAGCACACTAGTTCAATTTTAATTAGATACTTCATAAAACCTAATCTGATCTGTTCCATCACAAATATTACTTTGTGTTCTTTAGTTCAATGCTTACCAGGGTGGGTTGTTGACTTATCGCCATCAAAGCTCACAAATTGGTGGCCGTTGTAGAACCAGCCATCTGGTAGGGGTGCCAAGTGATGCTCTTTCTACACACACATCCACTGTGTCAGTTCAGAGAGTATCCCTCATCAATATATCCTTACATCTTGAATCAAATTATAATAGATCACATCAATTTCTTGGATGTTAAGAATATATTTTTAAAATAAAATCGTCCAATAGTAGGTAGATAAAATATCTTTAATTTTATTAAGTAATTATACACTTTCAAAGTAGGTTATGGTGACAGTGTTGGATATCCACGGGAGTGTTATATTCAGGTGAACAGCTTTGCTTTTAGTGTCTGGTAACCTTGACGTGATCTATATCAATATTCATGATTGTAATGACGTGAATATAATTGTGACTTACATGAATGCGGTTCATCTCTGTTTTGGTCATGCTCTGTCTAGTTCGCTCTACTTTCCTCTCAGGCAACTGTTGGACGTAAACACAGCTTGTTAAAGAAACAGTCACCAAAGTATCAAGTGTAATTAGTATGGGTGTACTGATGCAGCAAACTCTCGATGCAACGGACAGTCAAAATGGCTGTCAAATAAAACTATCACTGACAGTACGTAGAACTATTGATAATAATGATAGGTGGAAAAACAGATCAGCAGGCCTACTTTTGCCACATGAAAACAATGTATACCTGTATGTAAACATGCTTTTTCCTTTTGTAATTGTACTTATTTACTGACCTAATCCCAACATTCATCACCTAACACCAACAAACAATGGCCACATAGCTGCATCACTCAGGGATTCACCATTTAGTGAATCAGCCGGCTCAAAATGCACGCAATGGCGTCACCTTTACACTATGATTATGGACCACTTTTCCAGGTATTCACAACTTGATAATGCAATCGCAATACTACTGCAATTGTCACGAGTCATGACACATTATTGCAACAGTAACACAGCAATGGTAATACCACAGCAGTAGTACAACTATTCCCAATAATCACTCCTAGTAAATAGGACAGTCAGACATAATTACATATTCTTTATGTGGCCCATTATTCATTCATTGCTTATCCAATGTGATTGATTGAAGGGTAATGTGATCAGTGCAGCCCAATCCAGGTCATCAATGAAGGACTATATTCACAAGATATATTCACAATCACATGCACCAGTGAGCAATGTCAATTTGTAGTACAAAACAATCTATCAGGTGGCGCAACCACCACTAGAAACACTGGTTTGACGTCTTGAGAATAATAATTATTGTGTGTGCTTTCATGTGCATCACTGCATGTATACAGACATACACACATTCATACGTACATAAAATCTTGAAACAAAGTCAAACAACA
The DNA here is from genome assembly GCA_963995525.1 of Escarpia spicata. Classification (NCBI taxonomy): domain Eukaryota; kingdom Metazoa; phylum Annelida; class Polychaeta; order Sabellida; family Siboglinidae; genus Escarpia; species Escarpia spicata. Next base: position 15,631,004 of record OZ023206.1, read on the forward strand.
ACTGTCAAGTGCACTGTCACATGACCCACAAATACAACTGTCACCTGCAATGTGCAGTGTCACATGACCCACAATACAACTGTCACCTGCACTGTGCATTGTCGCAGCCAGTTCTTCAGATGTCCCTCTTCCAGTCTGCTGCCTGTGAAGGCAACACAACAGCTGTCTGTCTGTCCGTCCGGGGCATGGCCTGGGGGTGTCGGCTGTCGCCTGGCCAGGGTGACACTTGTCTGTCCACTCAGAACCCCGTGGGTGACCTCGTACAAGTGGACGCCCTCATCTGGCGGGGACAGACCAGTGGTTTACTTCTGGGTTAAGTCAGCAGCTAGATACCATTATTTTTCAATTTGTTTAAATGCAATCTTTCTGCCCAAACAATAGAATGGGTTTTAATTGATAAAATATATAATGACTTTTTCAACCAGATGCTTCGTTTCCATGGTAACAAACAAAATGTCTGCCATTTTGTCAAAATATTGGCACTGCCATTCTTTATTGAACATATAACATAATTAAAAAATTTGCAAAATCTATTTTCAGTATGCATTAGACATTTTTAATGTAGTTTTTTTGATGTTTTGAATAATTTTTTTTAGTAAACTGCGAAAAAAGCCTCGTATACATAGTAGTATATTCAAAGATGTTATAGCCTACAGCAGATAGATGTGACTTATAATCTGTCTGTGAATGTGAAATGAATAAGGTGTGAAGACATTATGTGAGCTACAACATGCAGATGTGACTTATAATATGTATGTAAATGTGAAAAGATTAAAATGTGAAGACATTATGTGCCTACACATGGCAGATATAAAGGAATGAAGACATCAAGGGCCTACACCTGGCAGATATAAAGGAATGAAGACATCAAGGGCCTACACATGGCAGATATAAAGGAATGAAGACATCAAGGGCCTACACCTGGCAGATATAAAGGAATGAAGACATCAAGGGCCTACACATGGCAGATATAAAGGAATGAAGACATCAAGGGCCTACACATGGCAGATATAAAGGAATGAAGACATCAAGGGCCTACACATGGCAGATATAAAGGAATGAAGACATCAAGGGCCTACACATGGCAGATATAAAGGAATGAAGACATCAAGGGCCTACACATGGCAGATATAAAGGAATGAAGACATCAAGGGCCTACAGCACATATACGTGTGTGAAAGTTGACAAGAAGTCCACAGACACCTACCCTCGTTATCTCCAATCAACTTGATGGTTGCCCTCAGGTGATACACATTGCCAGTGTATGGAAACTTACGATGCATCTGCTTCAAGTCTGCGCGACAGATGAATACAAGCAATGAGAGGATGTCTGTTGTCTCCTCTCAGGAAACTTGCTTTTCTTTTGAATATTTTGATTGCGTCGTAGTCTTTGTCAGAGAAATGTTGTTGCCATGCTACAGGCATGTCACATGACCAGCATCATGTGACACAACCTACAGAATGATGGTTGGGAGTTCCTGTCTGACATCTCAGTTCAGGGAAAGATTTGTTCAGTGGATATTGATGGCTTCTTTTATTTTTCTTGTATGTCAGTTGTCTTCAGTATTGTCACATCTTTCATAGAACTCGAGTGGTCCGTATTCTGCTTGTGTTCGCCGACGGCTGATACGCACTTGTGACAAGATATGTCATGTGACATGTCCATAGTGCCGCAAGTCAAAATATTCGAAAACAGAAAGCAAGTTTCTTGAGAGGTGATGTTAACAAATACTGAACTAAGTAAAGAAACCAGGACGTCATCACATGCTACAACGAGAGGACGGCTTGTAGTGATCCCAGCCACAAGTTGCTTACTGTAAGACACTGTTCACCTGAATACACCGCCAGACAGATGCTACCACATACAGCAGAGGAACCTTCATTCACAAGGCACACACTAGGGTAGTAACGACTAATTGATGTATCAATACATCATGATACACAGCATGCAATACAATATATTGATACGTGACACAGCAAATCAATACATCGCCAATGTACATAAAATTAACATTCTGGTTCACTTTGGGTAAACAAACAAAATTGGTTGTACACAAATTTTTATTTTCAGTTTGCAGTAAGAAATTGCAACATGCTAACTGCATTTTTGTCCGGTTACATCAACTGGCTACAAATTCTACTGTTTCATTAAATGAGAAAACATTCATTTATTGCAATAGGTGAGTGTGGATGGCAAATGGTGAGCTCAGTAATGTAGTGGTCAGACCACTCACCTGGCTCGTCAGAGTTCAGTTCAACACCCATACTGGACAGAATACATTTGGGTAAAATCCTCAACATTGGGGATTGTGTATCCCTCGTGACTCGAAGATCGCATTAATGTCTGTCCCGTATCAATTTGGGACATAAAAGAATGACTGAGGACGATAAGTACCCTGGCAGTGACCACTCTCAGTGGCACCATAGAAACACTGGGCTGACGATAATGTGATCACGCCCAACTAGTTGAATGAAACCTCATAAGACCATCAAGACTCTAACCACAGTATATAGAATAAGAAGTTTATTTTGACCTCAAAATATAACAAATATTGACACAATAAACATATCAGGTATACGCATTTACACAAATATAATAATGTGTGCGTACACCATTTTTTTGAAACCACTTATAGTAATTAATTAAAAGAAAATAACCTTTTAGTTTTAAGGCAAATAGGGGGTCAGTGGCTCCCATTAAGACACACTGTCACTATCATAGCAGTCACTGCAGTTATGACAAATAATTTTTTTAGTATATGTTGGCCTTTTAAATGACATGTCTATCATAATTATATAATCATGTGAATTGCATATGGCAGTCAAAGTTCTTTATAGCGACTGATATAATAAAAACTGTGCATGTATTTGACTACTAGAGTTTTCGTCCCTTTATTAACAATTAACATTACTGATTTTGAGGTCATGAATACAAAGTAGTCAGTTAATAGAATGAAGCTGTGCACTGAACCAAGCAGGCTGGATGGAGGCTGGATGGAGCAGCAATCTCCCAAACTGTGGCAGACAATTCTGGGGAGAAATATTTGACACGATATAACTGACAGGAAGACTCACTGACAAGCCTGTTGAGAAGTCGCTTCCTGTCGAGTGGCCGTGAGAATGACAGAATCACCTCATCCATGGGAGGTGCAAGGGCACTGCAGGGACACTTGCCATGCCACCTAAACATGAGGAACATTAGGTACACATCGTCTCTGATACTTGCCCTGCCACCTAAACATGAGGAACATTAGGTAGACATCATATCCAATACTTGCCCTGCCACCTAAACATGAGGAACATTAGGTACACATCGTCTCTGATACTTTCCCTGCCACCTAAGCATGAGGAACATTAGGTAGACATCATATCCGATACTTGCCCTGCCACCTAAACATGAGGAACATTAGGTACACATCATATCCGAGACTTGCCCTGCCACCTAAACATGAGGAACATTAGGTACACATCATCTCCGATACTTGCCCTGCCACCTACACATGAGGAACATTAGGTACACATCATCTCCGATACTTGCCCTGCAACCTACACATGAGGAACATTAGGTACACATCATCTCCGATACTTGCCCTGCAACCTACACACGAGGAACATTAGGTACACATCATCTCTGATACTTGCCCTGCCACCTACACACGAGGAACATTAGGTACACATCATCTCCGATACTTGCCCTGCCACCTACACATGAGGAACATTAGGTACACATCATCTCCGATACTTGCCCTGCCACCTACACATGAGGAACATTAGGTACACATCATCTCCGATACTTGCCCTGCAACCTACACATGAGGAACATTAGGTACACATCATCTCTGATACTTGCCCTGCCACCTACACATGAGGAACATTAGGTACACATCATCTCTGATACTTGCCCTGCAACCTACACATGAGGAACATTAGGTACACATCATCTCTGATACTTGCCCTGCAACCTACACATGAGGAACATTAGGTACACATCATCTCTGATACTTGCCCTGCCACCTACACATGAGGAACATTAGGTACACATCATCTCTGATACTTGCCCTGCCACCTACACATGAGGAACATTAGGTACACATCATCTCTGATACTTGCCCTGCCACCTACACATGAGGAACATTAGGTACACATCATCTCTGATACTTGCCCTGCCACCTACACATGAGGAACATTAGGTACACATCATCTCTGATACTTGCCCTGCCACCTACACATGAGGAACATTAGGTACACATCATCTCTGATACTTGCCCTGCCACCTACACATGAGGAACATTAGGTACACATCATCTCTGATACTTGCCCTGCAACCTACACATGAGGAACATTAGGTACACATCATATCCAATACTTGCCCTGCCACCTACACATGAGGAACATTAGGTACACATCATATCCAATACTGCTCTGCCACCTAAACGTGATCATGTACAAACTAATACGTAGTTCCCAATTTGTTAATTTAAGGGTTCTTACTGGTTTAATGTTTACACCATGTGTTACATGGACATAAATCGATTACTCACAAACTAATCTGATTATTCATAAAGTTACGTGAGGAGCGTCAATTAGTTGGATACGTTTTACGACTCCGACGACCCGACTTCTGCATCTGTGCATGTAGCGCCATCTGGAGAGGGCATTTTTTGCTAGTAATGGAAATGCAAGTAAACTTACCAGCCGGGACAGGAGAGGTATCTGGCTCGGAGCAGTCGAGCATCATTGAATGCCGTCTCTGACAGAATCATGTCAATGTCTGTGCTCCTACCACAAGAAACCCTTGTTCTTACCTAGTGCGACATCTTGTCCTCGTGACCATTCTTAACACTACACTCAATAGACCTGTTCATTCCAACACCATTTAAATGGGATGCATTCAGCCATGCTTCAATTACTGTCCAAAAGTTATCATTTAAATAATGCCATCTTGGTCTAATGCCAGGTACTCATTTATATTTGTAATAATGTGTCTGCGAAATGCATGACCTTACTTCAAGGTGCCAACAAGTGGGTTCTAACCCCAGTGTTTTTACTGAAAATTCCTTTTAAAAATGGTTGTCATAAAGACAGACACTTTCAAATAACAGTGAAACCATATTATTACAGAAAGGGTAGACATCCAAATATGGGTTTGATGATATGGCATATGTAATATTTTACGGAAATGCCTATCATTGTGTGGCATGAATTTAATGACCAGTGTTTTTTAAGGTATTACTCATGTGGGCAGTGAATATATGAATGACTGAATGAATGAATGAATGCAGTGCAACATTTCATCATGTTTTTGTTATGTGTTCTTTGCAATAAATTGAGGATACATTAACAATTAATGGATAAAATGACATGGAATTACATTTCAAATCATTAACCAAATATAAGTCAACATGGACAACACAATAAATGTTGCCTTGTTTATTTATTAAACAGTTGGTCCTGTCATATGTGCATAATTATGTATTTGGTTATAGTTACAACTGACCAAATTTACATGTGTTCACGCAAACATCAGTTGTCATGTTGACAAGTTACTTTCTTCGCATGTTTTAGAACAATAAACAAAATGCTTGTTAAATTGTGAAAACAACAACAAAGAACCTACCGATTGACTTCACCTGTTTCAGCTACGAGAAATGCCACATCACAATTAACAGCCCGCAGAAGTTCCTGCACTGGTTCTTTTTCCTGAAATCACCATGGAAACACTCCCGGTATATGAGCATATCAAATAAGTCAAGGTGGCAAAAATACATGGAAGTGTAGATGTAAGTGTCTGGCACACAGGAAAATACATGGAAGTGTAGATGTAAGTGTCTGGCACACAGGAAAATACATGGAAGTGTAGATGTAAGTGTCTGGCCCACAGGAAAATACATGGAAGTGTAGATGTAAGTGTCTGGCACACAGGAAAATACATGGAAGTGTAGATGTAAGTGTCTGGCACACAGGAAAATACATGGAAGTGTAGATGTAAGTGTCTGGCACACAGGAAAATACATGGAAGTGTAGATGTAAGTGTCTGGCACACAGGAAAATTAAAATAAAACATCAAGAAAAACATGACACAATATAGAATTCAATCAAATTTCTTATACACCAAATCTCTCTAAACTAGATAAACAAAATAGGTAGACACAGAAGATGGCATTAGAACAGGAGGAAGATGAAAATAAAGTTAGAAAGAGAGTGTAAAGTGAGATCTTGGGAGGGCGGGTATGAACAGACAAGAATGGAAAATATCGCAGAAGATCGAGAAAGAAAGAGAGACTTAGTATTTCAGAGTTACATCAAGATCAGTTCTGGTCGTGTAACAAGTGATCTGTACTCGAAGGTACAAAGGTGTGTGAATGACCAGTCGTTACCTGAGAAGTGTCGGAGCCGGTCAGCAGGATGTTGTTGACCCAGCCATACGCGCACTGGTCAAGCAGGTTGGGCAGTGTGTACATATCACCCATAAATGTGTTGCTCTCATCCACACAGACTGTCACAGCACCTGGGGACAAGACACATTGTCACAGCACCCGGGGACAAGACACATTGTCACAGCACCTGGGGACAAGACACATTGTCACAGCACCCGGGGATAAGACACATTGTCACAGCACCTGGAGACAAGACACACTGTCACAGCACTTGGAGACAAGACACATTGTCACAGCACCTGGGGACAAGACACATTGTCACAGCACCTGGGGACAAGACACATTGTCACAGCACCTGGGGACAAGACACATTGTCACAGCACCTGGGGACAAGACACACTGTCACAGCACCTGGGACAAGACACACTGCCACAGCACTTGGAGACAAGACACACTGTCACAGCACCTGGGGACAAGACACATTGTCACAGCACCTGGGGACAAGACACATTGTCACAGCACCTGGGACAACACACACTGTCACAGCACTTGGAGACAAGATACACTGTCACAGCACCTGGGGACAAGACACATTGTCACAGCACCTGGGACAACACACACTGTCACAGCACTTGGAGACAAGACACATTGTCACAGCACTTGGAGACAAGACACATTGTCACAGCACATGGAGACAAGACACATTGTCACAGCACCTGGGACAACACACACTGTCACAGCACTTGGAGACAACACACATTGTCACAGCACCTGGGACAAGACACACTGTCACAGCACTTGGAGACAAGACACACTGTCACAGCACCTGGGGACAAGACACATTGTCACAGCACCTGGGACAACACACACTGTCACAGCACTTGGAGACAAGACACATTGTCACAGCATTTGGGGACAACACATATTGTCACAGCTCCTGGGGACATGACACGCTATCACAGCACAGGGGACAACACACTTTGTCACAGTACCTGGTAATATCACACATTGTCACAGCACCTGGTGATAAGACACATTGTCACAGCACCTGGTGACAAGACACATTGTCACAGCACCTGGGGACAAGACACATTGTCACAGCACCTGGGGACAAGACACATTGTCACAGCACCTGGGGACAAGACACATTGTCACAGCACTTGATGACAAGACACATTGTCACAGCACCTGGGGACAAGACACATTGTCACAGCACCTGGGGACAAGACACATTGTCACAGCACCTGATGACAAGACACATTGTCACAGCACCTGGGGACAAGACACATTGTCACAGCACCTGGGGACAACACACACTGTCACAGCACCTGGGGACAACACACTGTCACAGCACCTAGTGACAACACACATTGTCACAGCACCTAGGGACAAAACACATTGTGACAGTACCTGGGGACAATACACACAGTCACAGCACCTTGGGAAAATGCATACTGTCACAACATTTGTCCCACTATGGGAAAATTCACTGCATTAAATGTATACATTATGGGTCCATTTGATAGGTTTCCAGTGGTGAGTATTACGAACATTTTCATCAGATACGTCATACAGTTACGCCAACTGCCATTGACAGGTCGCACAATTACTGCCACCTAGTGGTCAAACCCTTCTTAGAATGCCATCTACAAACCGATTATACAATCAGCCATCAATCACTTTAGACAAACTGATGATCAATTATGAAAATGAAACCGATTCTCAAGACTACCTAAATGAACAAGTATTCCAGCAAGCTGCGTGTTGTGCCTACCTATGTTGAGATGTTTGGAGACCTCCGGGTCAGGGTGACTCACAATGGCCTGGATGACATCCAATGTGTCCGTGAATCTACAGACGTTATCAAGAAATACACAAACAAGAGCATTAACTAAAGAAATGGCATCTTTTTCATGCAATCCAAATTCAATCTGATGGCATAATTACTACTTTTAATCTAACATAGGTCACACTCTTCATGAAATGTTGTTAAGTAATAGTCATATTTTAGAAACTGTGTGGCCTATCTTAAACTTTGCAATGTACACCTGTAGATATATTAAATAATAATAGATTTGCATAACAGTAACCAGATACTTGTTTATACTTTTTAACTATATTAAAAATTCATTAAAAAAAAAAACTCTTTTGTAAGCCAAACTACTTCTTATTGGACAATTGAAAATATTATTTCATAGAATATATAAATAATGGAAATATAAAATTCAATTTTCTATGGGACTCCATAAAATCATCCCGTCAGAATTTTCAAGAATTATCGGATTACCAAATTTATTATTACTTAATATCCGACCTTCTTTTCATACGTATTTAATACACTGCAAATTTATTCAAGATAGGACAAGTAGTTTTTAAGATATGGTTGTTAATTTTAAGATATGGCTGTTAATTAAAATATAACATTTCATGAGGAGCCCATTTCTTTAAAATGCCAGTGTACATAAAACTTTATCTCTGTCCCAAGATAAACATGGTTTATCGCAAAAGATGACAACATGACCATGACTGCCCCTAACCATGGCGCGCACATACCCAGGCGTCACAAGCAGTGTGCGGGGTTTCTTTGATGACGTCCCGTGTCTGTGCTTGTGCTGGGCATGCCACATTGCAGACAACTTCCCCTGCAGCTTCTCCGCGCTGAACTCCTGCCTCTCCTCCAGGGGGTGCTGCACGACGGCCCAACGACTCTCGTCTCTCGTCAGTCGCATCAAGCACTTGGCGAGACTTTCCTTGTGACTCCCTGGCATGCCTCCTAGCACGCTGATGATCAACTACAGCATAAATGACCCACAGTGCGATGACAGTCAACTGTATAAATGCCCCCTAGCATGCTGATGATCAACTACAGCATAAACGACCCACAGTGCGATGACAGTAAACTGTATAAATGCCCCCTAGCACGCTGATGATCAACTACAACGTAAACGACCCACAGTGCGATGACAGTCAACTATATAAATGCCCCCTAGCACGCTGATGATCAACTACAACAAAAACGACCCACAGTACGATGACAGTCAACTATATAAATGCCCCCTAGCACGCTGATGATCAACTACAACACATCAATGCCTCCTTGCATGCTGATGGTCAACTACAGCACAATGTTTGAATATAGATAAAACAACCAGACATGCTTTCGTTGGAAAACAGAGCATTTCAGCCATCTGTGTATCTTAACTATAGTAGTACCAGCATCAAAAGTGTCACTTGGGAGTATACTTTGATAATGACTCCTGTACTAATGGCCCATGTACTAATGGCCCATGTACTAATGGCCCATGTACTAATGGCCCATGTACTAATGGCTTTGGCGATTGTTTCTATATGGTACTAAGTACAAGAATTACATTACTGAGGCAGTCGTGACTGATGTTATGTAAACTGCTCAAGAAGTAGAAGGAATTATTAGAAAATGTACTGCCACTGGCACATCTGACTGGTTGGACTGATAATTATACAGAGATTTCCTGGAGTTCCATACATTATGTAGGATAGTCGACTGCCATCCATGGCTTGCAAGGCTGACCTAGACCTATGTGGGAAATGAAATGTTAAATTTTGTATACATAAACTTGATACTCTTGTCCAGTAATGTGCCAAATATGAAGCCTGGTCATTGAGAACTTGTCATTAAGCTCGCTCAAACATGGTCATTTGTGTGTCACAGCCTATCAGATGTTGCTGATGTCGCCACAGGCATGGCTGCTGTGCATGGTGAGTGGAGGTATTTTTAGACTTTACATGAAATTGCAATTGCAGAATTTTATATTTTTTATATCACTGTAAAGATAATATTCTTACCTACAAGTTTATTGGTGAACGTACCCAGGAATTATGTAAAGATAGGAATTTTGTTTACTTTTTGAGTTATTGCTGTTTGAACATAACGAATGTTCAACCTTGCATTATATCTGCAGCTGTGTATACATTGCACGATTAAGCATTCGCGATGTTCAAGTGGCAAAAACTCAAATTACATCCAGAGACAAACTTCTAGATAAGGTTATCTTTACGGTGACATCAACAAATATTAAATTCCATTGCATGTTTCAGCATTCGCGATGTTCAAACTGCAACAACTCAAAAAATTCCTGTGTGCATCTAGCGACACACATTTGTAGGTAAGATTATTACGGTTATATAAACAAATTTAATTCCGCGATTGCAATTTCAGGTACTGCCTGAAACACCAAACCACATAAATGCGCACCATGCTAAATCCTAGCAGTGCTACATGCGGTGTTGTAACGACTGCTAGGTGTCGCAACAAACTGTGCAAACAATTTACAGAAAACTGCGACCAAAAGGGGCCTTGAACAGGGTGACGGACGGGGTTAAAAAATGTGTTGAATATCAGGACACCATTTTAAGAATATATTTCATTCAGATTGGAAATAAAAAAGGTTAATTTCATTTAGTCTTTAAAATGTGCACAGTTAAGTGTTGGGGTCAGTTGCAGGGAGACACACCTCGTCTTCATCATCAAAGCTTCCCTGATCCTCCGTCTGTCCAAGGACACAGGATAAATCCCTGCTGGGAACTGCTGCCTTCCCTACGCTGCTCACAATGAAGTGGTCCATAAATCTACAACAACAAAGTTCAACATTTATTGCTCAGTCGTCAGCTATATAACTATAATCGAGCTAGCATGTGTGCGTGTGTGCGTGTGTGCGTGTGTGCGTGTGTGCGTGTGTGCGTGTGTATGTTTGGATGTGTGTATGTAAGTATGTGTTTGTGTGTATGTGTGTGTGTATATATACATGTATGTATGTATGTGTTGTCTGTTTGAGGAATGCAGTAGGGCACTGGCTAGAGCTTCGGACTCTCGACTGAGAGAACCCTGGTTCGAATCCCGTGCTGTGTTGTCGAACCTTGGACCAGTTCGTTCACCCTACGATATTCCAGTTCACTTAGTAATTGGCTATAGACAGTGGTGGAAATGTTAATGTTTTCTTACCAGACGGCTTGCATCCAATGTCCTCATAACTCTGGGTTCCCCCGAATGAAATAAAAAATAAGTACAACCATCATGGGCCCATTAGCACACCCACAAACTGTCAATCCCATAAATGCGAAACCACCAGAGATATGTTCGGACATACAGAACTAGAAACCGTCCCTCTGTTTTACAGTTGGGGAAACATCTTTCATGCAAAAACTGCAGTGTGACTGGATGCTTCAATATAATATCGATGATGAAAAATTTTCATTCAATTTACGTGTGTTCTTCGATCACCTGCACGGGAACAGAAATATTAGATTATCCAGAAATAAAATACATCCACAGTGCATGATAACATGTCAGTGACACATGTAAACAAAAAGAACATGGCTTCCCCTTTTTGTGCATGACACAGGTGCAAGATTTTAAGTGATTACCACGGTATGTAAACTTCATGATTTTGCCTTCACTTCACCAAAAAAATTATTGAAAATAAGGTAAATATCTGTTGAAGGTTTGCCGAGATACAACAATTGTCAAGGATGTTATAACTTTAAATACCATAGTTTCTCATTCACCCACCAGGTGGTGCTAGCAGATGTTCATTCATAACCTGTTGAAACTAAGAAGGATACATGCCACTGTGAAGTCTTATTCTTTGACTAATGTGACTAAAACAAAACCAATTTTCCAAACAAAATCATTCTTTCAGTATATTATAAGATAACGTAAAATGTATTGATGACTGTGTCAAACTGGGGTTAACATTTTAAACTTTGTATGATGTTCCAATGATGAACGAGTAAAAAAACAAGTTCTAACAATGTCAACACATTCACTACAAATTATGTAAAAAGTATCTGCAAGGTGGCGCCAGCAGCAGTATTGCCATCCAGTGTAAAGAGCTTTGAGCAGTCCCGAGGACTGGATACTGCGCTATATAAGAACTTACCTTTACATTTTTACTCTTTATTGGGAGCTATATGGTAGACGAAACTATTGTGATGTCACATACCTGGACAGGTCAGGCAGATGAACTTTGGCCTTTCTGAAGTTGAACGCAGCTCCAAAGGGTGTCATGGCAGTAGAGAGGGCGTGCAAGTTTTGCAAGTGGCTGTGTCTAAAACATTCATACAAGACTACTGTGAACACCCCTGTTTGAAGGCGTGTGTACGTTATAGGTGTCTAGGCAAAGGGTATTTGGGTGGTAGAGAGGGTTCAAGTCTTGCAAGTGACATGCATACAAAACTCATGAGCGTCTCTATCTGTACACAGTGTCCACTGCTACGCTAGTATACATGCATTCATGTAGATCTTTCTCCGTTCATTTAGCTCATTCTGGTTTGTTCATCTTCAGTTGTTTGAGTAGTTAAGTAATGTAAGCATTCGGTTAAAAAGAATGTGCACACTTTTGTTGAAATCAAAGTAAGAAGTGAAGTTGATTGTTAGATCGGATAACTTGTGAAAGTGAATAACCTTGAGCCTACATCTAACCATCTTGCCACAGAATTCTGCTGACTGAACTGGAAGGCTTCCCTCTGTAATTTTTTAGGAGTTGCTAAGCTATTGAGTGTCAACTTGCACATTATTGCTGCAACAACGGTCAAATTTCACATGTTGACATCTTGTCACTCATAACAGGTCAAAGTAGTAACTACTTGACTATTTTATGTGTTTGTTGGTCGCATTAGGAATGTGGATGTATTAGGCAGGTGAGTGCTCATTGGAAGCAGATTTTTGATAGAAACAATATGTGCATAGGATCATGATTGCCCAAGTCATTCAAGAGAGAGTTCGCTCAAGACAGATTCTGCTGTAATGGATACGAGTGAGGTTTGATGTTTCACTAACTGTTTTTAAAACGAGGCTAGCAACACAATTGGATGGTGGAGGAAGCCTCAGCAGCATAAAGTGTAACTGACATGGGTTGTAGTTCCTCTGGAAGTGTTGGCAGGGACACCACTTGTGGCTCCTCCTTCTCTCTCCTCCACAGAGGCAGCACCTAGGGAAGACAATACATTCTGTCTTAAAGATAAATCTACTTATAATCGAGCTTGCGTATGTGTGCGAGTATGTTAACATTTTCCTCTTAGATGGCTTGAACCTCAAACGTCAAACTTTCAGAGGTTATTCCACATCCCCGAGAATAGGACATAAGACCTGTATCTTTTCAAAATACCCCATACATGTCAAGATTTTCACCTTTTTGGGAGTAAGTCAGTTATTCAGAATGTAACACATAATGTGAGTGTAATACATAGATGTAACCTAACAATCGCAGGAACCATACGTGTGCGGCAAATACTTCAAAGTAGATGCTGTCACAACAATGTTTACGTCTACCTTCATGCCGACACCATAGCAATACGTATACTATTTGACAACTCTACACTATCACGACTATTTAAGTATTTATCATTGGCTTTCATTTATTACACATATCATTTATTTATTTACACACATGCATTATGAATGAATGAAAGTTAATTTGGTTACTCGGGTACAGTGTTATTACAAGTATGAACGTGACTATAGTTTCATCGAGCAACTCAGGAGATTCTCTAGAAACACCAGGAGGGTTATTACGAGAAGTACATAACCTATAACACCCATGGAAGACAAGTCTGTATTAACAGTTTTTCATTGGCTTTGATTCATTACAAATACCAGTTAGTTATTTGCACCATGTGCTTAATCTCCAATAATATATAAAAACTCTTAATTCAACATTTGTGTCAATAGTTGTGAATTTTCTGCAACATGTCAGCATTTTTACTAACGGCAAAAAATAAACCAGAATACAGAAGTGTCACAATCTCTGTTCTGTTAGTGTTTAAAGCATACACCCTTTCTTAGTTCTCAAGATGATGTCACTGTTTTGTGGCAGATGGCGATACTGCCAATACCATTCAGTTGTTCCAACACCCAATGACGCTGTCGCGCTTACATTTATCCGGGCGTTAAAATTTTATCCGGGTGATGTTTATGTGCATAATGTAAGGCATAATATGTGGCACCAGTAGATCACATAGTAATAAATAATATCCAGTAGTTAAATATGTTTCGTTTGTTGGCGTAATACGAGCGTTATAGTTAGAGTACATAATTATAATTTGTTGTTTCAGATTTGTGACCAGGTATAAGAGTAAGTCATGTGACGTGTGCGTGGAGAGGAAACTGTTTTACGACAGAAATTGTTTATGTCTGTGGGAAGCAAACATTTTTTTATTTATGTATATATACAGACATATATATAAATATACACATAAACATACATAACGCCCAAATAAATGAAAACGCGACAGTCGTAGCTGGTGCTAAATACATTTTCCTAGACACACGCATGCGCAGAAACGTCACCCGGATATAATTTAACGCCCGGATAAATGTAAGCGCGACAACGCCACACATCTCATAGACAACAATGACTTGTTGCTTTATAGATGGAGACAAGACACATTTTGGTCATCCATTTGTGGATGCAATGTGTCTAAAACTACTCATAGAAAGTAAAACATGGGCCTTTATATGGGGCTACAGGGCCTATATCTTTGGCTAGGCCTTGGTGCAGAGCTGATAGGTTTAACTCCTTGAATATGGCCTTGTAGGCCTTGGTACGGGGCTGGAAGGCTTACCTTCTTGAATATGGCCTTGTAGGCCTTGGTGCAGAGCTGATAGGTTTAACTCCTTGAATATGGCCTTGTAGGCCTTGGTACGGGGTTGGAAGGCTTACCTCCTTGAATAGAGCTTTGTAGGCCTTGGTACGAGGCAGGAAGGCTTACCTCCTTGAATAGGGCCTTGTAGGCCTTGGTACGGGGCTGGAAGGCTTACCTCCTTGAATATGGCCTTGTAGGCCTTGGTACGAGGCTGGAAGGCTTACCTCCTTGAATATGGCCTTGTAGGCCTTGATACGAGGCTGGAAGGCTTACCTCCTTGAATAGGGCCTTGTAGGCCTTTGTACGGGGCTGGAAGGCTTACCTCCTTGAATAGGGCCTTGTAGGCCTTGGTACAGGGCTGGAAAACTTACCTCCTTGAATAGGGCCTTGTAGGCCTTGCTTGGTACAGGGCTGGAAGGCTTACCTCCTTGAATAGGGCCTTGTAGGCCTTGGTGCGAGGCTGGAAGGCCACAACTAACACATTGTTGTTGCTGTGTAGTTGGCGTGGCAGGAACTCTCTGAGATGGTCCTTGTGATTAACAATCAACAGCGCCACAGCATCCATCGACTCCTGTAAAAAGTTTTTATATCATGCAGTCTCCAGTCCTTAGTCCTGACTTTACACTTAATTTCCTGGCAGATCTGTTTAATCGAACACCATCTTGACTACAATGGGAAGTATTCAGCCATGCTGCAATTAATGCACAAAGACTTCATACACAAATATCCACCAGTGTATATACCCAGGTACTCATCCATACTGCTGACTGAACTGGTGTGGAGAGTGAACAAACTTGCCCAAGGTTCGAAATGGCAGTACAGGATTTGAACCCGGGTTCTCTTGATGAAGAGCCCGACACTATAGCCACGGCATTCTACCTATACACAGGGACACTGTAACCACTGTGACATGTTAGCTCAGTTTGCTGCCTTTTATATGTAGTTTTGGTAAAATCACCAGAACAACTATTGGCTTATTTAAGTACTATTATTAGCATTCAGAGGCGCATTACAATCCTAAAACATGGCATGTAGCTATTAAGATTATTTAATAAAAGCATTAAAATATATATCAATAATAAATAGATAAGGGTAATAATAATAAAAAACAATTAATAAATTTATACTAATTATAACAACAAGTTAAAAAATAATGATAATAAATAATACAATTTAAAGTTCATCACCGTGCATATACTTCATTTAACGTGAAAAAGCATGTTTAAAAAGAAGTGTCTTCAGTTGCTTCTTGAAGATGTTGAGGCAGATGTTAGGGGCTTTGTATCCATTTCTTTCTTAATCCGACTGCGGGTATTATTCAAATATCATGCATTACATATTTGGATATGAAATGAAAAAATGTATGATGTGCTAAATGAGCTGAAGAAGTAGCTTTAATATGTACAGTATATAGACGACATAGACCTGTAGAGTCGACCCAAGCTGACTTACCCCATCGTAGACATGAATGGCGGCCAACTCTGGCTTGGGTAGTACAATCGCCCCGTGTCGAGGGTGGACGTAGGCAAGACCACACTCACACATGTACAACTGACCTGTTGGACATAGAGTGGACACTGAGTGACCAGGGCAGGACATTCATAGCTGGCTAATGGGAATATTCTCACACACTATGGGGTGCTGCTGTCCTGAAATATCGCCTTGTTGAAACATGGAAGTCTTGATGAACCTGTTATGCCATCATCTCATTGAAATTCTGGTTAAGACAAGTCAGATTTGAACCAGTCGTGGCTGATGTTACATGTAATGTTCCGCAAGTATAGAAGTACCGTATTCATTCTATTAAGCGTACATGCCCTAATTAACATACACCCCGTTTTAGCAGCGTCTGCCACTGGGGCAGTCATCTCCAATGCCAACCTTGACTGTTGAACCCATCGTTGTATTTTAGTTTCTACCAATGTCACAATAAATTCTAAGCTCGGTGAGGAAAAAATATCGAAGGTCCACCTAAATTATCAGACTTTACAGTGTTCTGGTCTCCTGCTGCTCAAATGTGAGATGCACAAATCACTTGCGAGTCATGTTTGCTGAGATGGCTGTATCTAGGAACCAAACGAACCAAAAAAAATGGGTGTACATACCGGTACACTTATAAACTGCAATGCAAAATATGACATATTTCCATGTCTCAAATAATGGTTGAGTGTATTGTACGCTTAACAGAACAAATACGGTAATTAATAGAACTTGCACTATCGTAATGGTTAGATCGGTAATTATTGGGATTTCCTGGAGTTGTCCTTTGATATGGAGCGCTGGTGTTTGCATGGTTGCTATGGTCAGTCATCGTTACCGATGAACACACACTAGGACTAACTAGGACGAGGTACAACCTTTTCAGTCAACTTCCATACATTGCGTAGTGCATCTACCACCACTGGTTTGCAGCTCCAAAAAGCGAGAATGTAGAAAGTAAAAAACTCCCTCTACAACTAATTTAGGCCTACACAAATCACGTTTGTGTTTTGATGCATTAGTTTTATGTACAGTGTTGCGAACGCTTGTGGATGAACAAAATAAATATCATTAATATTGTACAAGTTAACCATTCAAATGTTTGAATAGTTTAAATTATTATCCCAGTTGGTTTAATGAAAGTGTGAAAACTTGATCAAATCAATAACTGAACAGACGTCAACCACCAGACAGGTTAAGTTGCGACAGCGTAATAACTTTATGTTATACAGTATTCAGTCAGACCCCTTTTGCTATGTTCACCAAATTTCAAATGGCCCCAGAAGAAAATAATTCAATCCAATGATTCAGTCCAATGATTTCAACAAAACTAAATACTACATTTTCACAAACAAGCTGGCATATCATAGTGGAAATTAGATAGGTTAAATTGTTTAGAAAACAAAATATGTGACAATTTTAATTGCGGAAGCAGGTTTAAAAAACATTAAATGCAAATCTGGAATGAATTCTGCATCATTTCATAATTATTTGACTACAGTGATCTCAAATCATACACTTTTCGAAATTACAGTTTTACTCAAATTTCTGATGGTCCCTCATTGACTTGCACATGTCTTTTTATGACATAATGGTGTATTGCTCACCTGAGCTTCGGTCCCTGAAGATTTAGTATGTTAGTTTGAAGATGTTGCCTAAAATATTTTCATCTGTCACTGTTATGTGGTAGATGATATAATAAAAAAACAGACAGTTTAAATGTATTGACAAATTACCAACAACTTAATCAAGGATAAATGTCAACAAAAAACTAATAACTTATTATAATTCATAATATTCTTTGATGTAAGGGTAAAGTGGGAAAAACTGCCCAAATGGGCCATGAAAGAACTCACCATCTGTAATTAGTTCCGCATTACTCGCGAGAGTGGTGAGAGCTAGACATTCGGCCGTACATAGGCACTGTCCCAGCACATTGGTTGTTCCTGTCTTCAACTGGTCCTCCACCGCCACATATGCTGCATGTTCTACCTCTCCAGCCTGGAGCAACAACAACATAAATTACTGCTCTACCAGGGAGGGTCCTCCACTGCCACATATGCTGCATGCTCTACCTCTCCAGCCTGGAGCAACAACAACATAAATTATTGCTCTACCAGGGAGGGTCCTCCACTGCCACATATGCTGCATGCTCTACCTCTCCAGCCTGGAGCAACAACAACATAAATTACTGCTCTACCAGGGAGGGTCCTCCACCGCCACATATGCTGCATGCTCTACCTCTCCAGCCTGGAGTAACAACAACATCAATTACTGCTCTACCAGGGAGGGTTCTCCACTGCCACATATGGTGCATGCTCTACCTCTCCAGCCTGGAGCAACAACAACATCAATTACTGCTCTACCAGGGAGGGTTCTCCACTGCCACATCTGGTGCATGCTCTACCTCTCCAGCCTGGAGCAACAACAACATCAATTACTGCTCTACCAGGGAGGGTTCTCCACTGCCACATATGGTGCATGCTCTACCTCTCCAGCCTGGAGCAACAACATCAATTACTGCTCTACCAGGGAGGGTCCTCCACTGCCACATACACTGCATGCTCTACCTCTCCAGCCTGGAGCAACATAAATTACTGCTCTACCAGGGAGGGTCCTCCACTGCCACATACGCTGCATGCTCTACCTCTCCAGCTTGGAGCAACAACATAAATTACTGCTCTACCAGGGAGGGTCCTCCACTGCCACATACGCTGCATGCTCTATCTCTCCAGCCTGGAGTAACAACATCAATTACTGCTCCACCAGGGAGGGTCCTCCACTGCCACATACGCTGCATGCTCTACCTCTCCAGCCTGGAGCAACAACAACATCAACTACTGCTCTACCAGGGAGGGTCCTCCACAGCCACATACACTGCATGCTCTACCTCTCCAGCCTGGAGCAACAACAATATTAACTACAGCTCTACCAGGGATGACTGAGATGCCAGGTGTTCTATCAACCACAACTGCCGAGTGTATAATAGTTGTAAACATTCCAGCAGGTGGCGCTGTCAGTGAGGTAAACATTACAAGTTGTTTTTATTTTTATAAAGCTCTGAAACTACATATATATGTATATGTCACAACTTAATGCACGCATGCACACACATGTATGCGTGCACTCTCTCACATGCAGGCACACATGCATGCACATTTCTTTCACACAAATACATGCATGCACATGTGCACTCACGCATTCACGCAAGCACACATGCACACACACTCATGCACACACACACACACACGCACTCACTCACGCACGCACGCACGCACGCACGCACGCACGCACGCACGCACGCACGCATACAAACACAATAATAACACTATTATTTAAAGTAAGTTTGCCCTCTGCACAGCATATACATTTTTAAAGAATACGTTAGACATTTAAATTATACACCATTACTTTATTTCCACTGTAAAAATGCTGATGATGAACTCAGAACAAAACAGACTAACCTTCCATCAGAATAAAAAAACAGGCAGAATGTGAGTCAGTATACATTAATGAACAGGGTATGAAGGATGAACCACAAACAGGTATTATGTCAGGTAACACTGTCACCAGTAGTGAGGGCATTCACCATACCTGATGACATGAATACCCCACATCCAGGACAGTTACATTACAGGAACTGCCCAGGCATGACCTTTCACATATACACTCCCCCACACAAATACAGGTGACCTGGTCACTGGAAACATCACTGGCAAGTCCCAGCGGATTATTATAAACAATTCACATAAAGGCCACTAACCTTGATACCTTGTATAATGACCTGGACTGAATAGGGAAGTGATCTAGTCACTGACACACTGACCCAGGTGAATTGGAGCCTAGTATCAATTACAGCCACTCATTCGTGTAATGAATACAGTATAACTCATTCTGCACTTTACCACCTTGACAATAATATTGTCAAGGTGGTCATATTATGATAAAAATATCCAGGCTGGTTTTATACAAAACATGCTAATGCAGCAGAATGGATACCTTCAACACGCTAAATAAATAAATAATAACTCTGTAATACTTGTCTAACAAATGGCTCACTATTGTAGGCTGGTACTAAAATTTACCCCTCATAATCAATGCATGTAAAGGGTTACCTGTGCAACTGATCGATGGAAAATAATGTTTCCACGCGTTTTGATCTACAGACTTTGCAAATGTTTAATTTAGTTAGTAATGGTGCAATGTTCATCCATGTTCCTTCCGTTCTATTCATTAACATTACTAAAATCTGTTATGACAGTATCACACAAAATATCAGTTTGGGTTGTGTACACTACTTAAGATTAAGTTTGCAGAAATTACGTTTCTATAATTTTTTATTTTATAAAACATTACTAAGTTAAGAACAATAAAATGGGACAACACCCTGTCTGAAACCAACATATGTGTTTATATAAAATGTGTTTCAGTTTGTATATATATATATATATGTGTATAAGTTAATGTATTTTTTCACTATCTACCTATAAAGTTTAAGCTCATTATATCATTAATTGTACACTAAAACCTGCCTTAGCATACAACTGTCCATAACAAACACCTCCCTATAATGGATACTTCAGAAAGTCCCAATGACTAGCTTGCTTTGTCTGCAGCATAATCTGGCTATAACGAACATATTGTGCCATCTCGGCAATGTCCATTATTATGAGGTTCTCCTGTACATTCCAAACACTATTTTGGGGATTTCTTCAAAGGTAGTATCAGCTAATGTAATACAAAATATTTTAAGAATACATACATTTTCCAAGTTACCCATTTACCAATATGAACCAAGACATAATGCATGAATATCAAAATTTGAGTACCCCAGGTACATATCATATATGTACACACGCTTAAATCAAACGCAAATACGTGCTCCAGTTTCGCGTCTGTCCCTGAATATTCTGGACAGGAGGAAATTTCTTTCTTTTCCGTCCACGATATGGTTCATGATCTCTATGTTATGGAACGAAGCCATAATAAAGCCGGCTCACTGCGGTGAACTTTGCAGGAGTACTGAACTCATTCGTGGATGTCTATCCGGTATATCGGACATGAACCTACACCTGTCCGCGAAATGAGGGGAACATTTCAGTTGTTGACCTCCAGATGACATTGATGTCATAGAAAGAGACGGAATGACCCAGATGGAGCCAGGTGTATATCAGGACAGAGCTAGGTCAGTGACTGGCTCTTGAGACACATCAAGATATGGGTGGGAGGGGCAGGCTTAATGTAGTCGCACTACAGGAACCTAGACCTGTTGAATCACATCTACACTGAACTCAATCGAGGATGGCTGGGTTACAGCATGTGTGCTGCAATGGCTTCGTTTGATGTCAGTCTGACAGTTACAGACAGTCTTAGCTGACTTTAGTCTGTTGTACGAATGATGTGGAAATCAAGCGGTCTGTTGTGTGGATGATGTTGATATTGATATAGTCAGAGACAGAGTCTTATTTGATGTCTGTCTTGTACAGATTATGTGAATATTGGTACAGTTAGGAACAGTTGTATTTGATGCTAGTCTGATTTATGAATGATGTGGATATTGGTACAGTTAGGAACAGTTGTATTTGACGCTAGTCTGATGTATGAATGATGTGGATATTGGTACAGTTAGGAACAGTTGTATTTGACGCTAGTCTGATGTATGAATGATGTGGATATTGGTACAGTTAGGAACAGTTGTATTTGACGCTAGTCTGATGTATGAATGATGTGGATATTGGTACAGTTAGGAACAGTTGTATTTGATGCTAGTCTGATGTATGAATGATGTGGATATTGGTACAGTTAGGAACAGTTGTATTTGATGCTAGTCTGATGTATGAATGATGTGGATATTGGTACAGTTAGGAACAGTTGTATTTGACGCTAGTCTGATGTATGAATGATGTGGATATTGGTACAGTTAGGAACAGTTGTATTTGACGCTAGTCTGATGTGAATGATGTGGATATTGGTACAGTTAGGAACAGTTGTATTTGATGCTAGTCTGATGTATGAATGATGTGGATATTGGTACAGTTAGGAACAGTTGTATTTGATGCTAGTCTGATGTATGAATGATGTGGATATTGGTACAGTTAGGAACAGTTGTATTTGATGCTAGTCTGATGTATGAATGATGTGGATATTGGTACAGTTAGGAACAGTTGTATTTGATGCTAGTCTGATGTATGAATTATGTGAATATTGGTACAGTTAGGAACAGTTGTATTTGACGCTAGTCTGATGTATGAATGATGTGAATATTGGTACAGTTAGGAACAGTTGTATTTGACGCTAGTCTGATGTATGAATGATGTGGATATTGGTACAGTTAGAAACAGTTGTATTTGACGCTAGTCTGATGTATGAATGATGTGGATATTGGTACAGTTAGGAACAGTTGTATTTGACGCTAGTCTGATGTATGAATGATGTGGATATTGGTACAGTTAGGAACAGTTGTATTTGACGCTAGTCTGATGTATGAATGATGTGGATATTGGTACAGTTAGGAACAGTTGTATTTGACGCTAGTCTGATGTATGAATGATGTGGATATTGGTACAGTTAGGAACAGTTGTATTTGACGCTAGTCTGATGTATGAATGATGTGGATATTGGTACAGTTAGGAACAGTTGTATTTGACGCTAGTCTGATGTATGAATGATGTGGATATTGGTACAGTTAGGAATAGTTGTATTTGATGCTAGTCTGATGTATGAATGATGTGGATATTGATACAGTTAGGAATAGTTGTATTTGATGCTAGTCTGATGTATGAATGATGTGGATATTGGTACAGTTAGGAACAGTTGTATTTGATGCTAGTCTGATGTATGAATGATGTGGATATTGGTACAGTTAGGAACAGTTGTATTTGATGCTAGTCTGATGTATGAATGATGTGGATATTGGTACAGTTAGGAACAGTTGTATTTGATGCTAGTCTGATGTATGAATGATGTGGATATTGGTACAGTTAGGAACAGTTGTATTTGACGCTAGTCTGATGTATGAATGATGTGGATATTGGTACAGTTAGGAACAGTTGTATTTGACGCTAGTCTGATGTATGAATGATGTGGATATTGGTACAGTTAGGAACAGTTGTATTTGACGCTATTCTGATGTACGAATGATATGGATATTGGTACAGTTAGGAATAGTTGTATTTGATGCTAGTCTGATGTACGAATGATGTGAATATTGGTACAGTTAGGAACAGTTGTATTTGATGCTAGTCTGATGTATGAATGATGTGGATATTGGTACAGTTAGGAACAGTTGTATTTGAAGCTAGTCTGATGTATGAATGATGTGGATATTGGTACAGTTAGGAACAGTTGTATTTGACGCTAGTCTGATGTATGAATGATGTGGATATTGGTACAGTTAGGAACAGTTGTATTTGACGCTAGTCTGATGTATGAATGATGTGGATATTGGTACAGTTAGGAATAGTTGTATTTGATGCTAGTCTGATGTATGAATGATGTGGATATTGGTATAGTTAGGAACAGTTGTATTTGATGCTAGTCTGATGTATGAATGATGTGGATATTGGTACAGTTAGGAACAGTTGTATTTGATGCTAGTCTGATGTATGAATGATGTGGATATTGGTACAGTTAGGAACAGTTGTATTTGATGCTAGTCTGATGTATGAATTATGTGAATATTGGTACAGTTAGGAACAGTTGTATTTGACGCTAGTCTGATGTATGAATGATGTGAATATTGGTACAGTTAGGAACAGTTGTATTTGACGCTAGTCTGATGTATGAATGATGTGGATATTGGTACAGTTAGGAACAGTTGTATTTGACGCTAGTCTGATGTATGAATGATGTGGATATTGGTACAGTTAGGAACAGTTGTATTTGACGCTAGTCTGATGTATGAATGATGTGGATATTGGTACAGTTAGGAACAGTTGTATTTGACGCTAGTCTGATGTATGAATGATGTGGATATTGGTACAGTTAGGAACAGTTGTATTTGACGCTAGTCTGATGTATGAATGATGTGGATATTGGTACAGTTAGGAACAGTTGTATTTGACGCTAGTCTGATGTATGAATGATGTGGATATTGGTACAGTTAGGAACAGTTGTATTTGACGCTAGTCTGATGTATGAATGATGTGGATATTGGTACAGTTAGGAACAGTTGTATTTGACGCTAGTCTGATGTATGAATGATGTGGATATTGGTACAGTTAGGAACAGTTGTATTTTATGCTAGTCTGATGTACGAATGATGTGGATATTGGTACAGTTAGAAACAGTTGTATTTGACGCTAGTCTGATGTATGAATTATGTGAATATTGGTACAGTTAGGAACAGTTGTATTTGACGCTAGTCTGATGTATGAATTATGTGAATATTGGTACAGTTAGGAACAGTTGTATTTGACGCTAGTCTGATGTATGAATTATGTGGATATTGGTACAGTTAGAAACAGTTGTATTTGACGCTAGTCTGATGTATGAATGATGTGGATATTGGTACAGTTAGAAACAGTTGTATTTGACGCTAGTCTGATGTATGAATGATGTGGATATTGGTACAGTTAGAAACAGTTGTATTTGACGCTAGTCTGATGTATGAATGATGTGGATATTGGTACAGTTAGAAACAGTTGTATTTGACGCTAGTCTGATGTATGAATGATGTGGATATTGGTACAGTTAGGAACAGTTGTATTTGACGCTAGTCTGATGTATGAATGATGTGGATATTGGTACAGTTAGGAACAGTTGTATTTGACGCTAGTCTGATGTATGAATGATGTGGATATTGGTACAGTTAGGAACAGTTGTATTTGACACTAGTCTGATGTATGAATGATGTGGATATTGGTACAGTTAGAAACAATTTGACTTCAGTATGATGTACAGATGATGTGGATATATATATTTGTATAAGCTATATATATATATATAATATATATATGTATATATGTATATATATATATATATATATATAGCTTATACACAAAATATGTACACACTCAGGCTATTTCACACAGTGAAATATTTTACCAATACGTACCAAGTCTCAGGAATAATATATGACAACCAGTGTTATATTAAATTCACATGTAAATAACTAACAGTTTCATTTTTATGTCATCAAATGTAACTTCATTGGAACTTCCCTATTAAGGTCACCCTCGGGACTTAGCAAAAGTGACCTGAATAGTGAGGTGACCTCATTAGTAAGACTGATTTCCTATACCTTACTGTTACAGATATAATTTGGGACTAACCTATGGTGACCTTAATTGTGAGGTAGCTGCACTAGCAAGGTGACTGGGGTTCAACTGTTGTCTGATGTAGCAGCAACTGCTGCAGTTCCTCACTACTGAAAGACATTGTCACTGTGACCAATCGAGTCAAGTTGTCAGCAACCTGTGGACATGCTCAGTGCAGCATCACAAATGTTAAGTATGCAGGTGGACTGACAGTGCTGCTAGACCGACATCAACCAGCCAAGATGAGGCAGTCGGCACATATCATAGACACAGATCTCTCTCGTCGGTACAGATTAATTGCCGGGCAAGTCTCCATGTTAGATCAACTCTGGCTATGTACAGCCGAGCCTTGTTTTACAGTCACCCTAGTAATACGGACACGTCGCGATTAGAGTCATCCTGGGAGAGTCCCGAATGAGTTCTGGAGTGAAGTACAGAATGGTAGACCCGTTAATATGGTCACCTCGTTGTACAGAATATGGTCACCTCGTTGTACAGAATATGGTCACCTCGTTGTACAGAATATGGTCAGAAACTCAGTATAAAATGTTCAGATTGCACTTAAATTCCTCCCACAGTTGCGGTCAGTGACTGTTGAGAAGCCAAGCACTGTGTATTGTCTATGTTTTACATACTGTAAATATGTTTGACTACCGGTAGATGTTTTGTGTATACAAAATGTAGTAAAATGTTCTGTAGAGAGAAACCTCTCATATTCTTCAAGGGGTTGTAGGGAAACAAAACTCATTGTCATCGACAGATGACAGGGCTGACAAGTCGTAATCATATTTCGAAGTCAAATTCTTAGTCACTGAGCAAATTTTTAGATATGAGGCAGCCTGATAACAAGCCATTTTGTTAACGACCATCCTCGCAAGTCAGGGCTGTTTGCCATGCAAAACTAGCCCTGGCAAATCTCATATGCAAAGTGCGGAAGTTAGCTGAGTCAAACTAGTAATTGACTTCGCCAGTCGCGACTGCATCACCCGTGAGAACAGCGCAAATACCCGCCCCAATTTGACGATGGATAAACGAGTTCTGGGAATCCCAATATATAATGACCCATTAGCACGAGCAGCTGAGCGGTATTGTGTATTCGAATAATTGCTTCTACTTCCTAAACATAACATGTAACACAAGCCACAGTTAGTTTAAATTAGTTTTATTGTGACCACCTGACCTGCCGCCAAACACTGATCTAGTGAGTGATTTCATAGGCTGAGCTCAAATTCAGAGTTTCACAAAGCATTCAGCCAGGAGGTACTGCTGGCTGGCACTGAATAATCAGCTGCAGCGACCCCTGGCGCGCGAGGATGTTAACGACCGAAGAGCTTAATTTGTCTAGTGTACCATCATAGGTGGCTCGACTTTGTAGGAAAAAACAATGTGATATTGTAAAAAATAAATGATCAAGTTATTTCACTCATGTGATTGAATAATACTAATAATATGCACAATGGAATATCGTGTGGCGCCTCTAGTGAATAATATAATACTTAATAATAAACAGTTTGAAATGTTGACACACTACTTGCATCCATGACAATGCATGCCTGATCACAATTAGGAAATATTAAACAAAGAATCGTGTCAGTAAAGTATATATTGTGCCAGACTGTCAGTAAAGTATATATTGTGCCAGACTGTCAGTAAAGAATATATCACACCATGAAAACCACAAAAATCACAAAGCTAGCAGTAGCATCAAAATGCAATCGTTGGTCAGTGTGTGTGTGTGTGTGTGTGTATGCATGCGTGCGTGTGTGTGTGTGTGTGTGTGTGTGCGTGCGTGCATGCGTGTGTGCATGTAAGATGAGTTTTTCTGCTTTCAGTTTAATAAATAAGCAAATTTGGTTAAAATCATTGAAAAATGTAATCTGTCATTAGATGTGCGAGTGAATATCCTATCTTGTAATTTGTAGAAGTGTAGCGACTGTCATTGAATTTCACAGTTTATTTACAAATCATTATTTCATCAGTACTAATTAATAGAAGTGTATACAACTGTAATAAAAAGAAATTGTAATAATAACAATAATTTATAACGTAACTTCTTTTGCGCAAAGCTCGGATTCATCAAGAAAAAAGGACTGGTTAATCTCAAAATCAGTAAGCAGTAAATTACAGGGAGCTAAGGTGGATATGCTAGATTATATAGGTAAGTTTATAAATCATACCAGAATTTTTTTTATGTTCAACTGATCTAACGTTAAGAGGGAGCTAATTCCAAAGAGTTGGTACAGCAACAGAGAAAGCTCTAGTTCCAATGTTGGTATTACCTCTAAGTACAAAAAGTTAATCAGAACCAGACGATCGAAGATGGACAGGCTTTCTTATAGGAGTATGCACTTAATAAAAATATGCTGGTTGTTTGAATGATTGAATGAAGGAACGACCGAGCGAGTGAGTGTATGAATGAATGAATTGTACAATGTACATACACTATAATTTGTACAAGACAAATAAGTATATATATATATATAACTATACACGCACATAATCTCAACATGACAACAGCTAACTATGAAGACACAGAAACCTACATAGTCTGTCAGCCAGAGAGGAACAATGGATCAACAACTGTTGTCCTTCCTACATGTGACGTGGATACATGGTTCTGTGAAGTACTCCACACAAGTGATTGTTGAATTCACCTTATAAAGAGCAACAGTAACAAAAGACAGGGTGTCTGATATCCATTTTGATAACTGACACCTTAGTTTATTTCCTGCCTATTTCCATTGCGAGTGGTTCAGTCTATAAATTAAGTTGACTCTGGCTGGGACCCACGCTTAATATAGCTGAGTTTAATTATAGTACCCTCATGTCCATGGTGTAATAATTTAGTGTGTTGGTTACACTAACACACTAAATTAAGACTTTGAGCCTACCACAAGATCAGCTGGCCATCCCAGTGTAACCACAACCAATCATTATCACAACAAAAGATTCCAGGCCCCACATCGTGGGTAGAGTTTTTTACTCATGAACATCAGCCGAGTTACAACGTCGCAACTGTAACAAGTAGTAGAACAAGTATCAGCATTCTCCCCCAAGTCCACATCAGACTCGCTTAATATACTGTCAGAAAGATGCGTTGGTGAACCCTACATTTCCTTTGAGATGTCACAATATGTTTTATTGGCGTTTCTATGGTCATCGATTCTTAGACTTAACGTCAATCCGGTTGCCGTTTGATGTCAATTCAGCTTCCGATCACTTACTCAAATCATCTTAATCACCTATATAAATTATCTTAATTATAGACCGATCAAACTAGTCATTAAGGACCGATCAGAGCAACCATTAAATCATCTTAATTGCTTCTGCTTTGACATTAATAGTGGACCGATCTCTAGTTTCTTGTTTCTAAGTTATCGTTTAATTACCTTATCATATTACATGTCCAACATATCCAACTCTAATTATTGAACACAGTGGATGTACGTTACAATGGGATTATTGACTGTGTAGGTAAAAGGAGAACTATTTATAATATTATGCAGTCTAGCCTTGTCCTCACAAGTACAAAGTAGTCTATATTAGTAACTATGTCAGACGTCCAGTGTCACAAAAATATCTGATCTTCTACAACCACCCGAGACTTACGCCTAGTTGGTTTCATTAGCACTGACAGGTTGTACAGGAATCAATATACTAATATGCTACTTGGGATCATTGTATGAGCATCTCTTTCATGGCACTGAGAGTCACTCACCTCTTTAGACCCACAAAATATCACCATGATTTTGCATGTACCTTTTTTGTACTTAATTTCCTAACATTGCAAGTTGAGCTTATCTTAAAGATTATTGAATTATGCACAAGACAATGCTGAATATATCAATCAACTTTTAACTTAAACATGCAAAACCCGATACGCTTTGTCTGGGTGTGTTTGCATAGAATGCTACGTATATCTACAAACTCTGTCAGTTGATGTTTTCAAACAGCGCTCATTCAAAAACTTCAAATACCAAACCATATTAAAAACACCCCTAGCACACAGCATATATATACCCGGGGGTACTAAGAATCTAGTGACACAAGTTACATAAGTAACCATAAGATGGCGCTTTCGGGCACTTGGAGAAGAGGGTGTCTGGACGCTTTTGGGTGTTCAGCTTTTAACAGATTAAATGTTCATTCATCTTCGTCGACCATTGGTCTTTGATATAACAGTTGATGATGAATATAAGAAAACCCGATTATAATTATCCCGCATTTATAATTATTCTCTGACATATTTCTGATAGGTTCTGATTTTCTTTAGGGTCTTTCTCCTGAGTGTTGATCTCGAGATGATAATTCAGGTCACTGGTTTGTTGCTTGATTGGTAGGTAGGTGTAAGCTAGCATTAAAACAAACACTATTAGTTTCCAGTCTAACAGATATTTTGCTATGTACTTCACTGTAAATTTAATGTAGTTTTTTCACTTTCACAAGTTGCTGAAATGTAACAAAAAGAACGTCTCCTCACATACTTCTGAGCTGTCAACACAGATGTGACAACTTTGTCATAGTATTTAGATATGTTTTACTTCAATATATTTAATTCACATTTTGGAAATCAATAATTGGAATGATGGGCAAGTATTATTTTTTTGGTAACATTGTGCATTCGTGCATACATGTGTGAGTGCATGCACGCATGCATGCGTGTATGTCAAGTGCAAGCATGTGTATGCATGAGTGTATGTGTACATAATTTCAAAGCATTATTATTACCAAAAACTAAAGATCGTCTCTTGTTGATATATTTCGTTCAATTCAATTAACTGTATTGCTATAATTCAAATGACTGATTTAAATGAAAATTTCATTAAGAAATCTCAATTTGTATGTATTATATTTATGTACCTTATTTGTGAAAATAAACTAGATACATTCTACGACAGACCGTTTATAATTAAGAATTTCACCTTAGTTATAGTAACCACTGATTGTACCCACTGTGTGACCCACAAGGTAAGTTTGACCACAACATAACTTTTCTGCACCCACAGGACACCTCTGCACCTACAGTGCCACACATGCACTGAACTTACAGTGATTTGGACCTCAAATACAATAAAGTGACATGTCTCTATAAATAAATTATGCACTGTTACCCTATCCTGGAGTGTGTCTACACTTGCAAGGCTTCCTGCTTGTATCAACTATCTAGGGCCAGAAGCACAGACAGCAGAGATTAAGGGCACTGTTCTAATGGTCTATTTTAACATCAATCACATTAAAACTAGACCAGTGTCTTCCATATAGGACACATATCAAGACCAAGTCCGGTATTCAGTGCAAACACTGGTGGGGCTCCCTACCATGGGATACAATGTTGATATGTATATATAGTAAAAAAAAATTATTTATGAAGCTACAACAAAATGATGTATTGCATAGTGTACAATATATATAGGCACAATCATTATTAAGGGGTCATCCATTAAGCCAGGTAGGCCAAAACAGGCTGTCCAAGTTGATATTCTTCATTGAAAACACCTCTGTAAGGAAAATAATTTAACAGGTATCCAAACTGAATTACTAGGTTTCTGTTAGTTTGATATATAAGCTATATCTCACTGTTGTTAGATTTTCTATTTTAAGATTTGGCAGTAGAATGTGACCCCCCTTATATTTGTCCTTAAATATTTTCAACAACGTTACCGATTTAGTTTATGTCTGGACACTCACAGCTCACAAAATAATGCTTCTTCATTCGTTATGTAGCGTCACTGTTTGTTTATGGTCACCGGGCCATGATGAATGCAGCGTTTGCTGTATAACTTATGTAGTTTGCACATAAATCAGATAAGAAATGTACACATTTCACGGTACGTTTATTGAATATCAACACCGTTACCAACATTTACCATATAAGATGCAGTTTTTTTGTAAAAATAAAAAATATAGTGAGACAGTCCACAGTGGAACATCTTGATACAAAGAAATAGTGGGCAGTAAAAGCACCAACATTTTGTGTAATTCCCAGAAAACCATTATTTTATCAACACCGTTATTATTAATACCGTTACCATGGTGCGGAAAATTTTTGAAAATTCCTCCTAAAATATATCTCTTACATACAACAAAAGTGAGGTTATTTAGACTAATATAAGCATTGGTGCACACGACAGAAAGCAGTCAAAATAGTTATGATGTTATTTAATGCACTTTACACAACATTTCTTTTCATAACCATGGTAATGGTATTGAGTTGCTTTGTTCCAGCATGTAGCATAGTCAATTTCTTAAAATGTAAATTTTGGCGAAAGATTTACATATTCAGCTTAACCATTTCCTGTGCAGCCATCTGCATATACTTGACATGTGCTATCCAACTTTTGGTGTTATTCAAACATAATTTTCATTTTACTTTGTTCCAAAGCCCAATTGATGGTCTAAAAATATAATGCCTGGTCGGTCAGTACAGATTTTGGGAAAAAGGAAAACATTTTAATTATTATAATAATAACTACTTATTTATACAGTAAATCCAAAGTAAAACTCACTTCACCAGTGTTTACAACAATCGACTAAAATGCTAAAAAATAAATATACCAGGTAATAATAATAAAAATAAAAATTTAACAGCTTATTGCTAGCCATATATTTATTTACCATAAGCGTACATATGCATCAGTGACAGCACATCAGTCAGTATTATTTTTCTGCCACACAACCCCCTGGTTCCCACCCTCATGCTGACTACTGGCACCCCCTTGTGGCTTCCGTGTCGACATGGTAAGGAAAGATCAGACAGACAGATATATATTTGGAGAAGTGGTTCACTGGATCAGACAGTGTCTCACCTTCACAACTGCCTGTCTTATCTGGTGGACATGTGCTGGTGCATTCTCATAATGTCACGCAATTATCTCGATTATGGCACATGTGTGTAACTTTAAATTATACATTATATTTTTGTACGTGGGGTCGGTCACATTTGATTCTGGGTGACCTGGTGGCGAAGTGATCCCCACCGATACTGTGTCAGTTGTAAATATAGTGTAATGACCTAGTTAGTGGTGGTTGGTTATACTGCTAGGATTTGTAGGTATTGGTTAGCAGTACCATTGGGGCCAGCATTCTTGCTGTGAACATGTATTGATGTATATGTGCTGTTGTTATAACCTATGTGAAATAATAAATTTAAAGGGAATAAAAACATATATTGCTTGAATTCATATTATATTACATCCAGCTATCTATATCCATGTCCACCAAGCAAAAAAAAAAAAAAATTCAATGCATTAGAAATTCCATATTTTATGCTGTGCAGCCAGACATTTTTGAATATGCATATTTTTGGCACGCTTTTCGGGATGCCGAGATGTGACATCACCTATGACCCACACTCGCATCAGGTCGACCTTTTCCATGCATTCAGAGCATGTTTACAAGGATAGCTTTTGGGTCTAAATGAGCGTCAGAATGAGTTATTGTGCAATATTCTGATGTAATACAAACACTAGTCATCATAGAGGAACAAGCAGTTATCTTACGGTTCCACATGAATCCAATTTTGTTCAAAACAATGATTGCAAATGAGCCTACAAGTCGACTAGGTTTCGCCGAGCTTGGGCTTTTTTTTAGAATAATTATATCGGATACAACCAACGGGAGATAATCTACACCAATAAACATACATAGCAAACATATATTGTATCCAGCTACAGAAAGTAATGTGTATAATCTCATAATATCACTAGAATATCGATGTATGAAGGTGGAGTTGTACAATTTATCATAACAACTTAACTCAGTCACTGAATTTCTGTCGGTCCTGCTAGCTCAGTTGGTAAACACGGTGGTTCCTTGGCATTAATTTTGCAATCGGACGACGCCGGTTCAATCCCGACACCAAACCATTGGTTTTCTTTACACTTTTTGTTGTTTATGTTTTCACGAAGTAATATAAACCAAATCATTTTTATACTATGATGCACTGTTTGTAAATATTTTTAAAATTTTTATAGTAATTATTTATTCGCCACATGGAAATTATGACCTATGGAAATTATATAACGATGTTTCTAAATTTTATTTATCCAAACAAATATAATGTAATGGATATATCATTTATTAATTGTATATATATATATATATTGTATGGTAATATATTGTAATTATATATGTGAAAACAAATGGTGATCTGTCTGGATAAATAAAATTTAGAAACATTGTTATATATAATTACCATATTTTCATTTTTGTGGCGAAGAAATAATTACTACAAAAATATTAAAAAACAGTGCATCATAGTATACAAAATGATTTGGTTTACATTACTTCGTGAAAACATAAACCAAAAAAAGTGTAAAGAAAATCAATGGTTTGGTGTCGGGATTGAACCAGGCGTCGCCCGATTGCAAAATAAATGCCAAGGAACCAACCCGTTTACCAACTGAGCTAGCAGGACCGACAGAAATTGGCTAACTGATTTAAGTTGTTATGATAAATTGTACAACTCCTCCCTCATACATCGATATTCTAGTGATATTATGAGATTATACACGTTACTTTCTGTAGCCGGATACAATATATGTTTGCTATGTATATTTATTGGTGTAAATGATCTCCCATTGGTTGCATTCTATATAATTATTCTTAAAACGAGCCCAAGCTCGGCGATACCTAGTCAACTTGTAGGCTCATTCGCATTCATTGTTTTGAATAAAATTGGATTCATGTGGAACCGTAAGATAACTGCTTGTTCCTCTACAATGACTAGTGTTTGTATTACGTCGGAATATTGCACAATAACTCATTTTGATGCTCGTTTCGACCCAAAAGCTAGCATTATAAACATGCTCTGAATGCATGGAAAGGGTCGGCTTGATGCGAGTATGGGTCATATGTGACGTTACGATATCACATGATCGCCTAGCTCATTAAATTTGTATTTTCCGCGGGAATCACTACACAGATGGGTTTAAAATCGAATTTATGCTACAAATGTATTTTTCTGTATTTTTTAATGTTCTCAAATGTTACATACAATGTTAAGCTTTGTGTACACAAGGAAAACGGATTTTAGCTAATGACTTGTTTTTATTTCCTTTAATGTCATTAAGTTGGCCTATTCCAATATACACTTGACTTGCATTACTGCTTTGTATAGGAGGGTGTATGTGACAGTGGGTGCATACAGTATATTTTTGTACACTGTCAGTTGTCAATATACACCGTAAATGTCTTTACTGTCATTACCTATATTCATGTTTTTAATCGGTCACTTATGTCAGTAGATTTTGTCTAGCCTTGGCACACCTATATCTGAATTTTCTACATGTATTTTATGGATGTGCATCTATACATGAACTTTTGTCTGAATTAAACCACATTATTATTATTATTATAAACCGGCCTGTTCTCATTTATTAGTTTAATATGCTTAGTGTTGTAGAATAGATATGTTGAAAGTGCACTACAAATGCCAATTGAATTTAATAAGCAATGTAAAGGTAAGTTGTTATATAACACAGTATCCAGCCCTGCTCAAATCACTTTACTCCCTGGCAGACGTGTTCAATTGAACACCATCTCGACTTCTTTGGGAAACATTCACCCATGCTGTTATTAATGCGCAATGACTATTTGTACCCAAATATCCACCACTGTCTATAGCCAGGTACTCATTCATACAGCTAAGTTAACTGGAGCAACGTAGTGAACAAACTTGCCGGCACAGGATTCGAACCCGGGTTCTCTCAATTAAGAGTTCTAAGCTCAGCCACTGCATCACTGCGCTCCACGTATACAAGCCGGAAACATTCTTCACAATTTGAATGTTGCACCCAAACAAAGTTCAAATTGTACACTAAACATTCAAACAACAAAGAAAGCTGTACTGGAACTAATCGTAAGTTCCAGAAATTGCTATTTGAAGGTGGGTGGGATCTGCCTGGTTGAATACGGCAAGTAGGATGATTCAGTGAACTTCCTGCTAATGATTACCACCTGTTGCTTGAGTGGTTGACTGCTGGTAATGTAATAGACAAGGTCATTTTAAGTTGTTTATAAACTTTAACGTCTACTTTTCTTACACATCCATTTTAAAATTGTTATGATATTAATTACTTTCGTTATCTACTACAATTAATACTTTATTGTTTTAGTTAATTATTCAGTAATATCTTACTATCTATTTTAATTTTATCTGCTGTTTGTTTTTTCTTAAAATTGGAGGAATCTGAGGCTATATATGAAGCCACAGTTACCACACCGCTGCGAAACTGGTCTGAGCTTCTTGTGAATTACATGAAAACAAGTGCCACCTACCGGCCAGCTGAGGAAGTACGGAATGTGACGAGTGTGAATGACGCATTCACTGCTCGGTTCCTTCTTTCCATCTGAAAGCCACAATGTGTCCTTTCATTCTCTGCACATGCCACTGACTGAAGCAATGACTTATTTTGTTGTTATAACTAGCAGTGGTTTACACCAACCCATGTAGCAAGAAACCAAGAGACCCTGTTATCAGCACTGCAATAACTCTAAATAACTTAAATAACTACCTTTGTTTTTTTTATATACATCATCAGTTTATAGATGAACTAAAGCCTCAGAGGCCAATGGTCCGAGGAAGTAAATGAACAGAGAAAGAGGCACGTTTCACATGACAGAGGAGAAGACCAAGGATAGGAGGAAGACAGACAAGTCCAGAGGCATGCATTGTCACTATATCATAATGTCCAAGGAGTGACAACATCGGTACAGCGCGTTCAGTCCAAAATAAGAACACGTATTATTATATGTCAAAGTATTGCCATTTAGTTACTCTTGCAGAAATGCTGCCAACTTATAACTGTGGTTTGTAGTGTAAAAGAAGAATGTTGAAGAATCTAGTGTAATGATGAATAAGACCAAGAAGTGGGCACTGTAGAAATATTTAATGGACTTGGTACACAATGTGTACATCATAAGTTGACAATACAACCATAACAAATTGGGCATTGTATTAACAGTTATTACAAACCAGTACTGATATTGCTAATTAATACCTGATGTACTATGCACTGCTGGGATTGAATTCATGTCAAGTAGGGTCTAAGCTATTTACTGAAAACCAGTAGTGACACCTGGTGAATGGGAAAACAACCAACACTATTTATGGACACAGGCTCGTTGTTGTCCTTGACATGTTGGTTTATTCAATATAAAAATGTAAACGTGTAAGTACATAAAATATAAATACAGAGTACACTATATATAAGGATTACACAAGAAAGTGCATGCACTTGTTTCCATTGTGGTCCTTTTTGTGAGATATTATATCTGATTCAACTGTCATATATCATAAATGGAAATAAAAAGGCTTTTTGACTAAATAGTTAGAACAAACTAAGAATGTGCAATTACAAGAGTGTCATGCCGGTGGTTTACTCAGGATATGACCCAGGTCCCAAACATGAGGTGGTGTTGGATCATGCCAGCTTGGTTTGATGAGTGAACAATTTGCTGAATTTTCGCATGTGTACAGCGTGTAATCTTAAGTGTGACTGACTGAACTATCTCTAGCTGCACGTAGACAGACAGACAGACAGACAGACAGACAGACAGACAGACAGACAGACAGACAGACAGACAGACAGACAGACAGACAGACAGACAGACAGACAGACAGACAGACAGACAGACAGACAGACAGACAGACAGACAGATAGACATGTAGAGACAGACAGACATGTAGACATAGACTGACAGACAGGCTGATGGACATGTAGAAACAAACAGACCGATAGATATATAGAAAAACAGACACGCAGGCAGGCAGGCACACATTTAGAAGCTAACACACAGACAAACAGATGGACACAGAGACAGACACACAGATGGACAGACAGACTCACACACACACACACACACACACACACACACACACACACACACACACACACACACACACACACACACACACACACACACACACACACACACACACACACACACACACACACACACACACACACACACACACACAGACAGACAGACAGACAGACACACACACACACACACACACACACAGACAGACAGACAGACAGACAGACACACACACACACACACACACACACACACACACACACACACACACACAGCCCTACCTGGGTGAACAACTTGTATGGTTGAGTCGAGAAACGACTCGGCAAAGCAGACTGAGCCTAGAGACCTCTTGGAGTGGCTCGAGGGAATGTCGTAGACGGTCAAACTGACCACTTTGACCAGCTGACTATGGTCACCCTCGGTCATAGGCACCACTCTGTAACGGTCAACAACACTGGCATCAGGCGGGGTGGACAGGGAACCAGTGGTGGCTGTGGATGTGACATCAATGGTCGTTGTGATGTTTGGTGTCTATGGTTGTCGTGTGGTTTGGTGTCTATGGTTGTTGTGATGTTTGGTCGTCTATGGTTGTTGTGTTGGTTGGTCGTCTATGGTGGTGGTGTTGGTTGGCGTCTATGGTTGTGGTGTTGGTTGGTGTCTATGGTTGTTGTGTTGGTTGGTGTCTATGGTTGTTGTGTTGGTTGGTGTCTATGGCTGTTGTGTTGGTTGGTGTCTATGGTTGTTGTGATGTTTGGTGTCTATGGTTGTTGTGTTGGTTGGTGTTTATGGTTGTGGTGTTGGTTGGTGTCTGTGGTTGTTGTGTTGGTTGGTGTCTATGGTTGTGGTGTTGGTTTGCATCTATGGTTGTGGTGTTGGTTGGTGTCTGTGGCTGTGGTGTTGGTTGGCATCTATGGTTGTGGTGTTGGTTGGCGTCAATGGTTGTGGTGTTGGTTGGTGTCTATGGTTATGGTGTTGGTTGGTGCCTATGGTTGTGGTGTTGGTTGGTGTCTATGGTTGTGGTGTTGGTTGGTGTATATTGTTGTGGTGTTGGTTGGTGTCTATTGTTGTGGTGTTGGTTGGTGTCTATGGTTGTGGTGTTGGTTGGTGTATATTGTTGTGGTGTTGGTTGGTGTCTATTGTTGTGGTGTTGGTTGGTGTCTATGGTTGTGGTGTTGGTTGGTGTATAGTGTTGTGGTGTTGGTTGGTGTCTATGGTTGTGGTGTTGGTTGGTGCCTATGGTTGTGGTGTTGGTTGGTGTCTATGGTTGTGGTGTTGGTTGGTGTATATTGTTGTGGTGTTGGTTGGTGTCTATTGTTGTGGTGTTGGTTGGTGTCTATGGTTGTGGTGTTGGTTGGTGTATATTGTTGTGGTGTTGGTGGGTGTCTATGGTTGTGGTGTTGGTTGGTGCCTATGGTTGTGGTGTTGGTTGGTGTCTATGGTTGTGGTGTTGGTTGGTGTATATTGTTGTGGTGTTGGTTGGTGTCTATTGTTGTGGTGTTGGTTGGTGTCTATGGTTGTGGTGTTGGTTGGTGTATAGTGTTGTGGTGTTGGTTGGTGTCTATGGTTGTGGTGTTGGTTGGTGCCTATGGTTGTGGTGTTGGTTGGTGTCTATGGTTGTGGTGTTGGTTGGTGTATATTGTTGTGGTGTTGGTTGGTGTCTATTGTTGTGGTGTTGGTTGGTGTCTATGGTTTTGGTGTTGGTTGGTGTATATTGTTGTGGTGTTGGTGGGTGTCTATGGTTGTGGTGTTGGTTGGTGCCTATGGTTGTGGTGTTGGTTGGTGTCTATGGTTGTGGTGTTGGTTGGTGTATATTGTTGTGGTGTTGGTTGGTGTCTATTGTTGTGGTGTTGGTTGGTGTATATTGTTGTGCTGTTGGTTAGTCTTGGTTGGATGCATGTGGTGCCATATGGTTGGTTGGCTGGTTGTGCTGAAAGTTGGTTGGATGGTTAGGGTCTTGGTTGGATGGTCATGGACTAAGTTGGATGGTAGTGCTGCTGTGTTTGGTTGGTTGTGTTAATGGTTGGATGGATGATTGTGCCATTGGATGGCTGTGTTTTTGTTTAGATGTTTATGCTATTGGTTGGTTATGGTCTTAATTGGGTGATAGTGTCATTGGTTGGTTATAATATTGTTTAGATGGTTGTCCTCTTGGATAGTTGTTGTGTTGATTGGATGGTTCTGCTAATGGTGATCTTGGTTGGTTGGTGGTTGTGGTCTAGGATGTGTGATTGTATCGTGTGCTGGTTGGATGGTTATGATGTTAGTTGTAATAGTATCTATCATCAGCTGTCATATTGTTTGAATGTCCATAAACAGGTAATGCTTGGTTAACTCTTAATCTGGAATGTAAACATAAATCAACATTCATATATGCAAAGACACATTTGCTATATGTATATATAGCATTGTTTCAGATCCATACGACCAAACAGAATGTTTTAAACTTCACAACTCAGAGACAGTACACTTAAAAGGACGTAGTCTGTTCCAAGTTTTTCATGTATTAATTAATATAATATTCTTAAAGTTATACCAATTATGTTGAATGTATACTGCCTGCAAAATTGTGTTTAATAAGCCGTAACAACTGTCGTAATTTGAAGGTACGACCACAGGAACATGGTCAAATAGTAAACAATACATCCAGTTTCAAAACAAGCTTTATTGGCAATACGGCTGAGTCGGGATGACTTAACTGCTATACCCTTTGATGTTCAATGATGCTCATTTTCCCACGGTCAACACAGCAGAGTTCCAGTTAGAAATTACTACGCCCGCCAATTCCGGGTAGATGAACAGACTATGTCCTTTTAATAAAAACAAAATCCTCAATTTGTATCCGAAGAAGTGGAAATACGCACCTGCCCAGGCTGT
The DNA here is from genome assembly GCA_963995525.1 of Escarpia spicata. Classification (NCBI taxonomy): domain Eukaryota; kingdom Metazoa; phylum Annelida; class Polychaeta; order Sabellida; family Siboglinidae; genus Escarpia; species Escarpia spicata. Next base: position 15,671,433 of record OZ023206.1, read on the forward strand.
CAACAGCATCCAGTTGAAATTCAACATGTTTCCTGAAACAAACCGGGAAAGAATCACCTGAAGCAGCTAGACAAAGGTTGCACACTGCCATGGCAATGGACGACCATTATTTCACAAAATAAAAAAATCATACATTTAGCATTTGTTCAACCCCCTCAGAATGTTTCCTTTGCTACTGCAAAATTATTTCCCTCATGGTAAGTGGGGACGATGAAACCACCACAGTCCCTATGTAATGCTTAATATAGCCTGGGACTTTGCAAACATATACGACCACATGTAAATGCAAACACTTGTAACGTCTGGTCACATGGCAGTGATAATAGACTAACTAAACTAGGCAAAAATAACAGATGTAGTATTTGAAAAAGAAATAAAGGTATTTTGTCATGCATAGTGCTGTGTAATGTATTATTTGTCTTATGTAACATGATAACTTATGTGTTACTGATGTGAGTTGTAACAGGATAACCTGTTACTGATTTTGGCGATTATAAAATGGTTTCTTATGTGTTACTGATGTGAGCTGCAACAAGGTAACTTACATGTTACTGAGGTGGGCTGTAACAGGGTAAATTACATGTTACTGATGTGAGCTGTAACAGGGTAACTTACATGTTACTGATGTTGGCGGTTATAACAGGGTAACTTATGTGTTACTGATGTTGGCGGTTATAACAGGGTAACTTACATATTACTGATGTGGGTTGTGGCAGGATAACTTATGGTGTACTGATGTGGGTTGTAACAGGGTAACTTACATGCTACTGATGTCAATTGTAACAGGGTAACTTAGATGTTACTGATGTGGGCTGTAACAGGGTAACTTAGGATGTACTGAGGGGGCTGTAACAGGGTAACTTATGGTGTACTGAGGTGGGCTGTAACAGGGTAACTTATGGTGTACTGATGTGGGTTGTAACAGGGTAACTTACATGCTACTGATGTCAATTGTAACAGGGTAACTTAGATGTTACTGATGTGGGCTGTAACAGGGTAACTTAGGATGTACTGAGGGGGGCTGTAACAGGGTAACTTATGGTGTACTGAGGTGGGCTATAACAGGGTAACTTACATGTTACTGATGTGAGAAGGGTTGATAGGCACATCTCTCTGCCTACAGAATTCCTGCAGTTCATTCATTGCCTCTTCTTGAGCCTGGTGAAACATGATGAGTTATTAACACTCATTGTAGTTGCACTAGTGTAGGCTGGCTCTCTGAAGAACTCTAATTTATTGACATGCAACATTTAATATACTGTCAGTTTAATTAGTGCATCAAAGTGTGAACATTTTACAAAAACAATGCAAGTTTAAATTATTTAGTAAAACGAATTAAAAATGTACGTTTCATTTACAAAGTTTGAAATAACAACCACTCACCCAAACTGAACATCATGAGGACTGCCATTAAAAAACTACGACATGTCTTTAGTGTATACTGAGCAATCTCAATTTAGATTTGATATTTTGGAAAAAGGGTGGCACTGTATGTTACTAGAATGTGTGAACAGTTTTCTTGTAAAGTTTAAACTAAATCAATAAACATGGTTTTGGCCATTCACTGTTTTATCTCCAGGAAGAGTTGTGGCAGTATTTACTGTGAGTGGCGCCACCTGTTGCAAGTTATGGCATTATGCAGTGATGTGTTGTGCCATCTAGTGTGGAACAATTACTCACAAAATCACCAGTTACTCAGTTTACAGTGAGCATGGCCCTTCAGATAATTTCTTTCAATTATTAAATATATGCAGCATGGTTTTACGTTTCCTTTTTGCTGTGACCAGAACTCCTCAGTTACGAGTTTGCATTAGGAGGGTAATAACACATACAACTTCATTTTGTAATTTTATTTATTTATTGACCTAACATCAACATTCGTTGATCAAAGTAGCATTATTAATGCAACCAATTTGAATGAACTGCCTCCAAGACTACAAAATCTACCGCCAGACTGACCTTTTACAATAAAAATTTCTGCTACTGATTTTATATATCTTCATTAACTTGGAGAATTTCAAGGTGTAATAAATTGCTAATTCTGAATCCCACTACACTGCACCAAAACAGGTAAATATTCAAAAAAATAATTGAACAAGTATCGGGCCATTGAGCGGTTTCATTTTCCGCTTGAACTTGCTCTTACAACTGTAGCACAAAGCCCGTGGCACTGGATCCTCATCTGCCGGCATCATATCATGAAAAATGTACCACGTTGTGTGTAATATTACTTGGCACCTCTGATAGTAAAAATATCCCCGATTGTCCTGCAAGTTTCCTCTGCTAGTATGCGTGTGTTATACAGGAGACAACTGACCTTCTTGGCACTGAGAGTCTGAGTGTACACAGTAATGGCATGTAGCACGGCGTGTACACTCGCCTCATACACCTGCATCAGCAATCTACAAATAAACATGTAAAGGTAACTTTTTACATAGTGCGGTATACAGATCTTTGAAATGACGAGTGCATTTTACACTTCACTCTCTGAAAGATTGGCACCCGAGATGCAGTGTCTAGGAGCAGGTAGCAGCTGGGGAGGTGCGTGGGTGCGCTGGGGGAAGAATTTCACTTGGGAGGAGGCACTTGTGTTTGAAATGAAACTGTGGCATAAAAATATTTTGTTTAACGATGACCAACACTGCCTCCCCTTGATGGTGAAAAACTCCAACACTAAATCCCTCGACAGCAAAAAATCTGCTATACTACCCCTTCAATGACAAATATCACCAATACTAATCTCCCCAGGTGGCAAAAATCTCCAACACTATGTGACTACCCCTCCTCGACAGTGAAAATCATCAACCCTACCCCACTTTTGGCGATGTTTGTTAGAAATATATTCCAGGCCAAAAAACACACCCACCCAAAATCAACCACACTATAGGCCTGATAAAGTATAATACACATATTTATATCATTTAGCTCGATTATATTTAGATCGTAATACTTCAGTATATATTTGTTAAAGAAGACCAGAACAGTGAAGAGATGGAGAAGAGTTGGTTTGAGATGGTTAGGAGGGATATGAGAAGAAGACGTAACCAAGTTTTACCTGACACTTGAAGCATCCTTTGCATACTTCTCCGACTGGGACAGCTGCTTTCCAACTACACAACAACAAACACATCTTATTGGTATTGTGTGTCACACTTCAAACTCTCAACACTCAGTCAGTAAAATAATGTCAGACTGCATGACAGTTTAAATCAGCGCACACGTCACGCAGTTATTTGTCAATGTAAATGATATGCTATGCATTTAAAACCTACACTCAGTTATTAAACCCACATCAGTTACCCTTTTATAAACCACATCAGTAGCACGTAAGTTGCCCTGTTAAAACCCTCATCAGTAGCATGTAATTACCCTGTTACAATCCACATCAGCAACACGTAAGTTACCCTATTATAACTGCCAATTTTACCTACTGATCAGTTGTTTGCTTACAAACCACTTGGTTGTAATCATAACTGTCTGTTTCTTATGCACAGCCCATTTCCTTTTCCAATTAATTTCATAGTTCAAAACGTACATAAACAGTTGTGTTGTTGGGTAATTATTACGTGTACGCTGTGTGCTGCATTCTTACACCAAATGTTGCCATATTTGGTGTACCACTACACCATAATCTGTACCATATGCTTGACCCGTACACCATATAATACACCCCTACACTGTTCAGCTGTAATCACAGCTTTCTCGCTTGATAACAACTGCTGTGAACTTACAGGTTGCACATCTCCCACGATCTCCCTTCATGAGATCTCTGAGCAGACATTGAGAAGATAGTCAGTCAAGATCATTTCCAATACAAAATGTGTAATACATGATGTATTTCAACTCCTGCCATCTGGCAGACATTAACGTCGCACTCCTTGGTGCTGGGTTAACAGGAATAAACACTCTTTCGTGCCATTGTCCATCAAACAGCTTAACTCATGATGATGCCTGCTACCTCAGTGTCACTGTTAACAAGTGTTGAAAGTGCATTAAAATAATACACACAGTTATTATGTTTTAGCGATGCTTTAGTATAGTAGCACAATAAGTGATGTGCAAGCATTATAATGTTTATTTCTTTATTTTATTTGCTGTTTTATTGCTGGGTTTTTTCTATAATGCAGTCATGTCCTTCTATCCCAAGACAACTTTCTCAGTTCAGACAATACATAATTATCTTATCTTATACCATATACTGCACCCATACACCATATACTATACCCCTACACCATATACTGCACCCATACACCATATACTGCACCATACACCATATACTGTACCCATACACCATATAATGCAACCATACACAATATACTGCATCCATACACCATATGCTGCAACCATACACCATATGCTGGTCCCATACACCATATGCTGCACTCATACACCATATAATGCAACCGTACACCATATACTGCATCCATACACCATATGCTGCACCCATACACCATACACTGCACCCATGCACTATATACTGCACCCATACACCATATATTGCAATCATACACCATATGCTGCAACCATACACCATATCCTGCACTCATACACCATATACTGCACCCATACACCATATGTTGCACCCATATACCATATGCTGCACTCAAACACCATATAATGCAACCAAGCACCATATACTGCACCCGTACACCATATGCTGCACCCGTACACCATATGCTGCACTCATACACCATATAATGCAACCATACATCATATACTGCACATTCTACACCATATCCTACACACATACATCATTTACACTATACCCCTATAGACTGCTGCAACTCTACACCATGTGTTGAATAAATTATAATCAACACAGATATCCAGGGATGGTACTGGAACCAATGTAGCTCTTCTTACTAAACATCATATCCAGGGATGGTACTGGAACCAATGTAGCTCTTCTTACTAAACATCATATCCAGGGATGGTACTGGAACCAATGTAGCTCTTCTTACTAAACATCCTATCCAGGGATGGTACTGGAACCAATGTAGCTCTTCTTACTAAACATCCTATCCAGGGATGGTACTGGAACCAATGTAGCTCTTCTTACTAAACATCCTATCCAGGGATGGTACTGGAACCAATGTAGCTCTTCTTACTAAACATCCTATCCAGGGATGGTACTGGAACCAATGTAGCTCTTCTTACTAAACATCCTATCCAGGGATGGTACTGGAACCAATGGAGCTCTTCTTACTAAACATCCTATCCAGGGATGGTACTGGAACCAATGTAGCTCTTCTTACTAAACATCCTATCCAGGGATGGTACTGGAACCAATGTAGCTCTTCTTACTAAACATACTATCCAGGGATGGTACTGGAACCAATGTAGCTCTTCTTACTAAACATCCTATCCAGGGATGGTACTGGATCCAATGTAACTCTTCTTACTAAACATCCTATCCAGGGATGGTACTGGAACCAATGTAGCTCTTCTTACTAAACATCCTATCCAGGGATGGTACTGGAACCAATGTAGCTCTTCTTACTAAACATCAGTGTACAAACTCTGATGAACTATTCATAAGTTGACACACGTTCAGCCTGCATGGCAGCCTATCCAGATTACGCAGTTCAACCAAGCAGATGAAAGAAAATCCCAGCTGACACTTAAGCATCCTTTTAATCTGATCACGTCGCTGGAAAAATCCGCTCTATTGGACCATCGTACGTGTCTGATTAAAACGCAGAAAAAATGCAGACAGTATTTGAAATCAGTGACATACCAGGTTGACTGTCTGAAAGGAATTCTTTCAAAAGAAGCATATATGATTTAGCAGCCTTATCCCTTTTCAACAATAATATAATATGAGTTTTAATAATGTAGGTCAGTCAACTGAAGAATTCTGCAAGGATGTATCATTTTCGAAACATGACTAGTGGTAGGACATCTCCTTCTGGGTGAGAATATATGAAGGATCCACAGCTGCCAGTCTCTGTACTGGTCTCTATACCCTGAAATCTGTTCTTTGCACCATTATCTCCTTTATACGATCTCTGTACCACGGTCTCTATACCACAATCTCTGTACCATGGTCTCTGTACCACAATCTCTATACCACAATCTCTGTACCACAATATCTATACCACAATCTCTGTACCACAATCTCTATACCACAATCTATGTACCACAATCTCTGTAACATAACACCTCTGCACCACATTTGTACACCGATCTCTGTAACACAATCTTTGTACCATGATCTCAGTACCCTGATCTCTGTACCATGATCTCAGCTAGTATCCTGATCTTTGTACCCTGATCTCTGTACCCTTATCTCAGTACATTGATTTCTGTACCCTGGTCTCTGTAGCCCAATCTCCAGACAGTATCAAACATGTACAGCTGTACATTTTAACCCTTCAGACCCCCAACCTCCTGTAACCAGCTGATCTGTCATGATCTGTCATGATCCTCAAGTAACCTAAACCACCACAGATAAGCTGCACTTAAATGACTCAAACATATGATGCCATCTATTGGATAATGTCACTGTATTTTGTACACATTAGGAGTATTTTGGCAGAGCTATATATACAGCCTGTATTACAATTTGTTGAGTTTGGAATGCATTTCATTAAAACATTCATGGTTTTTAAAGGGTTAATGACCAACCTTTGGACAAAATTAGTTCACTTCAGATGTGAGTAGTTGTTGACTACCTGAGTATCATGTATAGCGCCTCAAAGTGCAATGTTACTTTGCTAAAGGACAACAAAACAGTAACATTGCATGTTGAAAAACCTCTTTTTCCGTGCTATCAATGAGACAATAAATCAGTCAGATTCTCAAGGACATAAATTATTCCAAGAAGAAAGTTCCCGTTTACACGGGTCTTAACTAAAGATGGACTCTAATCCTTTGATAGTGCAGGGCACCACTGATTCATTATTCCATGAGCACCATTAATGTTGATTGCATTTATCTAACGGAAAACACATTTGCAATTGGCTCTTTGCATGCTATTCCATTCCTTTCAAAACACAAGTGACTTACACATCACGCACTCAGACAGCAAAGTGATATTGATTAATTTTTTCAGCACCACCCAATTTATCTAGTGATTAAATCAGGGATGAATATCTTGATACCGCCGCAAAATGTCACCATGGGGGAGAGTCGCCAAGTCAATCAACCTACGACTGTCGCAATCTAACGACTTCCTTCATTTCAACGCTCGCAAAATAACCGCAATGAATAGCTTCGTCCCGAATGCTCGGTCAAGCAAAATCATCGACAATCACATTTCAGCTTGAATGTCAGGATGGACAGACTGGATGCAGACTGGACACACAGTGGACACAGAGTGAACAAAGAGAAGACTCACACTGGACTCAGACTGGACACAGAGAGGACTCACACTGGACTCAGACTGGACACAGAAATGACTCATACTGGACACAGACTGGACACAGGGAGGACTCAGACTGGACATAGAGAAGACTCAGACTGGACACTAGTTCCTCTAACAAGCGAATACCTCTTATTCATCAACGTTATTGCATGGATAAAGAATAATCAACAGACAACATGAACTGTATTTTTCTTTTTTGTAATATCACCACATCAATTTAGTCCCTGATTTGGAAACAACTGCTTAAAGCACTGGTTGTGAATTAATTTTGTTTTGTATTTAGTTGATTAAACTGTGAGCTGACAAGCAAATTGCTGTCGACATGTTTGCATGGCTGAACCGCGTCTGATGGAATCAATTCAATCTCCATCAGCCCATCAGTAATGATTTGCTCCAAGTCACAAACAAAACATGCTTCAATAACCACAATTTGATGCCATCATCATAAACTAATTATTGTAAATTCACAGGAGACAAGACATTCATATTTCACAGCACCTCTTTGGACAAATGTTCTTAATATTTTGGATTACCATAAAGGAGCTTCACCGAATGATGCAGTAGGAGACACCAAATCATTAAGTATTGCACTGAAATAAGAATATTCTCTGAAAAGATAACATCCGTACTTATGAAACATATGACGACTTTGCCAGAGGGAATTAAATGCTGCAAAACCACTTGGAGATGGTCAATGGATTAAGACAAATGGACTCATCTCAGGATTAGCACGGTATTTGGAAAAGCTAGTCGAGGTTTGGGGAGACATTGTGTGAGCCTACAATGGAAATTATGAGGAATGACTTTTATATCTATAGCCGAAAACTTGGGGGAGTGAAGATGGCATGTTATATAGGCCAAAAGAACAGTGTCAAGGCACAAACCAGGGACTTAAGTGTTTTGAAGAAAAAACATACAGACAGTAGTAGTATCAAGTAGCAGAAAAATAGTGTTACTTATAAAAGTGACAGTTAAGGAAATGGAAAATGGGGAGTAGCCCACGATATTGGAAAAGCAGCCAAGATGTTTGGAGACAGTTTGACTAAATGATTGAAAGGAACAGGAAGTTGATTATCTAACTATAAGCTAATGTGCGTGTGTGTGTGCGTGTGGGCTTGTGCATGCCACAGTGGATATTTTAATTTATTGCATCATGAGTACCAAACTATCAGTTAATCATCCACAATTTCTCAGAATAAAATACTTCTTTTTTTAATCTTTTTTTTAAAAACAAAATTCCCTGTTGATTAAGGGTTTTACCAGTTTCATTGTCCAAACCAGACGTTCATCAATTGTTCACAAAATAATGCGTTTTCTGTGATTTCTCCAACATCTGCCATCAATGGGGGATGTTTTATATAACATGAGTTGGCAAAAAATGCTTACATTTTGGTGCTAACAAACAACATGTGCGAATACTTTAGGAAGCCACTATCCGCTTCTGTGGGTATGTCATTTTTGCTGGCGGAACCAACAGGCAGAAGTACACATATGAATAAACCACTCACTTCTGTGAATTTTACATAACAAGACATACTAAATATGCCATTACGATATGATATGCTGTATAAAAAATCAGACATGAAGTCTGCTCTATGTAACCGTATAACTAGCGTCATCAATCATGCCAGTTCTTAACATCTCATCTCAATTTCTTAAATAAATCCAGCCAAATCCGGGACTGTCATATTCACTCTCAATTTACAAACTGCGTGATCTCCATGGTGACGGGCAGGCTGTGACAGCCAGTATGAGGGATGACGGGCCACTGTAATCAGGTTGGGTGTTCATCGTGGATGCCATTACCGTGGCATGTCAGCATCAGTTAGTTCTGGTGACAGCAGTGACAGTGTGCAGACATATGGTAGTGACTTGTGTGTCACAGGGTGATGTCAATGTAGAGTAATGTCATGACATGGTCAGATCATTGTCACATGTGAATAGGCACTGGAAGATGGTTCCCTAAGCCAACGCAGTGGTGGAAACTTGTCACCAACATATAGCTGAGTTAGTGGTTGCTACGGTGATTGCTTCACTGCCCACAGCAGCAGTGGACAGACACCAGTGTGGAAATGAGAGATGTCTGAAGAGTAACCCAAGGACAAGGGAACTATAGGACAGCACAGTGCAGGGACAATTAAGGTAAAGGTGGAGAGAAACTGTAAATATATGTCACATAAACATTGTTTCTAAGGACACATTCTGTATGAAGGAGTCTGCTGGTGTCGATCTTGTGCTCGTTTACGTGTAACTACAAGTCTGTCATCTGTGCATGTTTGCAAGTGTGCATGTCGGAAGGCATGCACATGTATGAGTGCAAATATGTGTGTGTGTGTGTGTGTGTGTGTGTGTGTGTGTGTGTGTGTGTGTGTGTGTGTGTGTGTGTGTGTGTGTGTGTGTGTGTGTGTGTGTGTGTGTGTGCGTGTGTGTGCATACGTGTGCATCTGCAAATGCATGCACATTACAAACTGTGTGAAAAATTAAAAAACAAACATAATATACCAGACTCCACAGACTATACACTGCTATGCCATCATGGCTATGTTTGATATATACTTACATCGCACTGTTTTTGAAGTACAAAAGATTATGGTTTTTTCATTCACTCAAATGACATTTACTGTACCTTTACAAAGTGAATTACAATAGACCATCAATAGAACAGGAGAATTGATTAGAAGTTATGAAAATAAATAAACATGTACCACGTTAATAACCTACTCATGTGTCACTTGTAAATAGGAATAACAGAATTGTAAACTTTACAACTACCAAAGATCACTCCATTGTACTGGAACAGTGTAAAATATGGTATTACATATGTGGCAGTGATCCTTGCATAGAGATATTACATTGTGCTTCTTCAGTGAAACACCTACTGATGGACGACCAATTATGTTCTCTTTTGATGTCTTGTCATCATGAGAATGCCTAATCCCTTCTGAGCTCGGACTTTCTGAGAATATTGGCACCAAAGATGTCATTTATTATTATTATAGTTATTATTGTGTATTGTTGCAACAACATCTTTATCATTCTGTCAAAGGTACGGGCAATGACATCTTTATTATTCTGTCAAAGGTACGGGCAATGACGTCTTTATCATTCTGTCAAAGGTATGGGAAATGACGCCTTTATCATTCTGTCAAAGGTACGGGCAATGACATCTTTATCATTCTGTCAAAGGTACAGGCAATGACATCTTTATCATTCTGTCAAAGGTACGGGCAATGACATCTTTATCATTCTGTCAAAGGTACGGGAAATTACATCTTTATCATTCTGTCAAAGGTACGGGCAATGACATCTTTATCATTCTGTCAAAGGTACGGGAAATTACATCTTTATTATTCTGTCAAAGGTACGGGCAATGACATCTTTATCATTCTGTCAAAGGTACGGGCAATGACATCTTTATTATTCTGTCAAAGGTACGGGCAATGACGTCTTTATCATTCTGTCAAAGGTACGGGAAATTACGTCTTTATCATTCTGTCAAAGGTACGGGAAATTACGTCTTTATCATTCTATCAAAGGTACGGGCAACGACGTCTTTAAAATAAACTGAAAGCTGAATTTTTTTTTTTATTAACAGTTCACTTATTTTTGCGACTTCCCAGTGCCAGATAAAAATAACTTAACAGAAAGTTGCAAAACTGTTTTGATTAAAAGTTCACCTATTTTTGTGGCTTATTCCCGTAACTTATTTCCTGTGACTTAATTTATTTCTGCCCATGTACCCTAGGTTCTACATGGCCTGTACTCAGTCACTTATGCTGGCAATAGTATGCTCAACATTAGTAATTTCATTTATTAATTTTTTTCAAAACTGGGCAAATGACCTTTTTCCCACTTGAGCTGGACAGATGACCATTGGGCAAATGACCACTGGGCAAATGACCCGACTCCGCACCATGCCCCATTCTAATCAGTCAGAAAGTAGCATGCCTCTTGTTCTTGTTAAAATTAGTCAATGACTCATAACTCTTTTAAAATATAATAAGCTATATTAAATCATAATATACTATGATAAAATATGATAAACTATAATAACTACTAAAGTATAATAAACTGTAGAAATTATAATAAAATATATTGAAATCAAAATTTTTTGAAATGTAATACACTATAATCACATAAAAATGCTAAAATTAAATAAACTGTAATAAAATATGATAAACTATTAGAACACTATAATAACATAATTATTATTATACAATAAAATGGATAATGATGATAATGATAAAATAGTTATAACAATATATAGCATATTATATACTATAATAAACTAAATAAAATATAACATTCTTTTTGCCAGTCATCTTGGAGACATGATAAAATGTAGGGATCCTCATAAAAGAACCCTGACAAGCGAGTAGATCTTACACCCTGACAAGCGAGTAGATCTTACACCCTGACAAGCGAGTAGATCTTACACCCTGACAAGCGAGTAGATCTTACACCCTGACAAGCGAGTAGATCTTACACCCTGACAAGCGAGTAGATCTTACACCCTGACAAGCGAGTAGATCTTACACCCTGACAAGCGAGTAGATCTTACACCCTGACAAGCGAGTAGATCTTACACCCTGACAAGCGAGTAGATCTTACACCCTGACAAGCGAGTAGATCTTACACCCTGACAAGCGAGTAGATCTTACACCCTGACAAGCGAGTAGATCTTACACCCTGACAAGCGAGTAGATCTTACACCCTGACAAGCGAGTAGATCTTACACCCTGACAAGCGAGTAGATCTTACACCCTGACAAGAGAGTAGATCTTACACCCTGACAAGCGAGTAGATCTTACACCCTGACAAGCGAGTAGATCTTACACCCTGACAAGCGAGTAGATCTTACACCCTGGCTGAACTTCTACTGAACTGTGGCCTACTGCTGGTCTGTCCACTCGCAACACACAAACAGATTATCAGTACATGGTGACTACAGATTAATCTAATCTTGGATGCTCAACTGAACTGAGAGACCGGTCAATCAATATAGTGTGTGTATTAGGAATCAAGAGGCTTGTATTGTAGTGTCATGGGGAGGGTTCAATCGCATTACCCCTCCGGCGCCCTGTAATGACCAGAGCTTCTAATACCTTTAGGGCAGACAGGCTTGGTAATAATAGACTGTTTGCCATGTCATAATCCATTTTTCGGGTAATGTCAATGATCGAAGAACAAAGTCAATACGCGTTGGCCGAACTAAAATAATCTACAAAGATTATCATAAAATAAAGACCCCTCAGTAGTTTAAACGAGTAAATATTGACATTAGGATACAATGAAAGAAAGCCAACGTAGGATAATTGCGCAAATGTGGTGTATGTACTAGGGACATGACAACAGATTTTCCGCTGACATTAAATTGTTATTATTACAATACTATCGTAAAAATTGCATATGGACAGTAATTACAAAGAACATTTTAAAACTAAGGATGTCTATCGTTTATGGTCACCCTACTTTTTTATTTTTCAATTCAGAGTTTGCCACTGCAACAGTCTTATTTATTATAAGTAACAAACACTAACAAGAAGACAAAATAAATTATACTAAAACATGTATGGGTTGCATTTTTACTCTTTGTAATATTACATGCATTACAATACAAACAGGGTAACCAGTAACTACCAAATGTGGCATGACTGGTACGGTTATTGTGATTGCTTGGTATTAGCATGCATGCATGTGTACATGAATGTATACAATGTATAATAATGTATGTGTGCGTGCGTGCACGTGTGTTTATAGTGCCTATGTGTGTGTGTGTGTGTGTTTGTGTGGGTGCATGTGCATGTGTGTGGGTTTAGTGCCCATGTGTGTGTGTGTATGTGTGTGTGGGTGCATGTGTGTGCGTGTGTGTGGGTTTAGTGCCCATGTGTGTGCGTGCGTGCGTGCGTGCAGGCGCGTGTTTATAGTGCCCATGTGTGTGTGTGTGTGAGTGCGTATGTGCGTGCGTGCGTGCGTGCATTTGCATGTGTGTGGGTTTAGTGCCCATGTGTGTGTGTGTGCGTGCGCGTGTTTATAGTGCCCATGTGTGTGTGTGTGAGTGTGTGTGTGTGTGCGTGTTTTGTGCCCATGTGTGTGTGTGTGTGTGCGTGCGCGTGCGTGCGCGTGCGCGTGTTTATAGTGCCCATGTGTGTGTGTGTGTGTGAGTGTGTGTGTGTGTGTGTGCGTGTTTTGTGCCCATGTGTGTGTGTGTGTGTGTGCGTGCGCGTGCGAGTGTTTATAGTGCCCATGTGTGTGTGTGTGTGAGTGTGTGTGTGTGTGTGTGTGTGTGTGTGTGTGTGTTTATAGTGCCCATGTGTGTGTGTGTGAGTGTGTGTGTGTGTGTTTTGTGCCCATGTGTGTGTGTGTGAGTGTGTGTGTGTGTGTGTTTATAGTGCCCATGTGTGTGTGTGTGAGTGTGTGTGTGTGTGTGTGTGTGTGTGTGTGTGTGTGTGTGCGTGTTTTGTGCCCATGTGTGTGTGTGTGAGTGTGTGTGTGTGTGTGTGTGTGCGTGTTTTGTGCCCATGTGTGTGTGTGTGAGTGTGTGTGTGTGTGTGTGTGTGTGTGCGTGTTTTGTGCCCATGTGTGTGTGTGTGAGTGTGTGTGTGTGTGTGTGTGTGTGTGTGTGTGTGTGTGTGTGTGTGTGTGTGTGCGTGTTTTGTGCCCATGTGTGTGTGTGTGAGTGTGTGTGTGTGTGTGTGTGTGTGTGTGTGCGTGTTTTGTGCCCATGTGTGTGTGTGTGAGTGTGTGTGTGTGTGTGTGCGTGTTTTGTGCCCATGTGTGTGTGTGTGTGTGTGTGTGTGTGTGTGTGTGTGTGTGTGCATGCGTGTTTTGTGCCCATGTGTGTGCCTGCATGTATACATGTGTAAAGGAGCCATGTTTGTATGTGTACGCACGTGTGCATGTTTGCATGCATGTTAGTAGACATCACACAAGAAACCTTCTACTTCTAGGTCAATGGAAGTATTCCTTGGTCAAACTGAATGAAGTCACCGACTTGACGGCCATGATGACTTCTTCAACAGTATCCTGTCACTAACTCTATCAGGACACATCACGACAAATCAGGACAATGTCGGAGGTGTACACTGTGCCACAGCCATTTATGCCCGACATTACCTTCCTCCGTGACCTTGGCAATGTCTCGTACAAAATAGCTGCCAACTGTGGCGAGCCATGTCAAAATGTCAGTCACTTTGGTCAGGTGACCGACACCGACGTGTGGCAAACTGTGGTCCTGGACGTGACGTTCGTCACCTATCCTGTCATCCTCGCATGGGGGATTCTGTCTGGGCTCACAAGTGTCATAGTGATGTCATCGAGGCGTCATGACAACGAACATGGCTTCCTCCAGGCGTATTCCGCCGCCTGTGTGCTTCTCCTTGTGTGCAGCGCATTACTCAAACTCGAGGACTACATTGGTCACAGCAACACGTATCAATACGCCTACGGATATTTGAAGACAGCACATTCGTGGTTTGCATACAGTGCCCTCTGGATTCTGGTTATTGCGACGCTGCAGCGACATTCAATTGTGGCAAGACACTCGCATTCGAGTAACGGACAAAGGTGTGGACGAACACAGGCTGGAGTAGTGTCAGTTGTAGTTTATTGTGTCAGTTTGATTAGTTCCATTCCACAGCTGTGGAAGTACGAGGCAGTGGAGGTGTATGATTACATGACCAATCAAACCCTGGTTATCTCACAGGTCTCTGATGAGGCAAACAGACCCGAATACAACACAGTGTATTTCTGGTATGTTGTCGCAATCACCGTTCTTCTACCGTATCCCATGATGCTCATTAAACTGGTGCTAATTGCAAATGGAATAAAACGTTCCCACAAGCTGTTGAGGAAGTGGCCTGTAAAATACGGCTCTGGCAATGTACTCCATCGCAAGATCACAGAAGAGATCCACCTAAGTCAGTTTTTTGTTATTATTTCTGTGTTGTATCTCGTCCTCACGGGACCATTCATTATCTTGAACATCATCGATCATCTCAATCCTCAATGGCAGCTACCGGAAAACCAAATCTACGTTGGATTATACAGCATTGCCGAGTTCGTGTTTTGCTTCTTTTTCACGCTTCCTTTTCCCCTCTTGTGTAATTACAATGACACATTTCGATGCTCACTGCTCAAAATCACCCACTGCTGCAGTTGTAGGTGCAGCAAAACGCAGCCAAAAAGACAGAGCAAATACGGACCACCGAAGAACCAGAAGGTCGTGACCTTTCTCGACCCGTGATTATATGAACACATGATGATTTCAATTCTATACATGAATACTGTCAATGACATTAATAACATGATCGGTTTTATATATTTAATGAACACTTGCTATTCGTAAACTTACTGCATGTTTTGTTCCAGAAAAATATTTTTTGTGAACATTAAACTAAAGAATCCGTCTTGCTTTGTTTATATTCATTATTTGTCTAAATTTCCCTTTCAAACTAAGAACAGGAATGTTGCTGAAAGTAATTTCACTTAGCCCAGGGGTCTGCAACCTTTTTGAATGGAAGGCCAAACAGATGACTGGAGTAAGTCAGTGGGCCACACATTTATTGATGAACATTGTTAGCCTAAGCCTACTGGGAACTGGTACGTTATGTTATGTTTGGAATCTGAATGTACGCACTCTTGTTTACATGCATTTAAATTTAACTTAACAATTATTACCAGTTGCTAGTAAGTTTTATAGTTTTCATCAAACATCAACGTCTAGGTGTGAACAACTCCTGGACGTCACTATTAAAAAGCACCAATTATTCATGGTTGGAGTTTTCGGCACTCAAATTAAAAGTTTAACACTGCACCACCAAACAAATTGGCAAAGACTTTAGCGTGTTTGATCAGATGAGGAAACTGTTCCGTCAGCAAATGCATATAGTAGCACTATACAAGCATCAACTCTTTGGCGGTATCTTTGATTGTCATAGAGCCGCATTGTAGTTTGGTGAACTCTCCGGACAGCTTCCTACACATCAATGATTTCCACTTGGAATGGGTTGGAAAAATAGGCAACTCCTCGTTGCGAGTCCTAAGATCGGCAACACGCTCAGCTTAGGGTTTCGCTATTGGGACCTTCAGCGACTACGTGACATCAGGCCCGTACCCTAGCAACGACACTTGGCGGGCTGTACACAACAACTGCAAGAAGGCACGTCAGCATCTACTGAAATCAAACGAAGAAAACATTCCACTATTTTTTTCAGCTGTGCATCTTTGGCCAATCATTGGAAGAACTTGCACATTACTGTCAGGCTTTAGTAGTGGTGTTGTCCATCAAAATACCACTGCATAGTTTGACTTCCAAGGCAGACAATGCACAGCATTCGATTGTGTATAGCCAAGATGGCGGATCACCTTGACGACCAGACACCACATAAGGGCAATGGCATGCGACTAATCGTCCCAACTGCGTCTCCCACAATAGCAACGTGATCTCGGAAGTAGAGACGAACTGGAACATCTAACTGATGAGATGTTCTCACAAATCCATTTGGGGTGTGTAAGTTCCAATACTTGTGTACCCTTCTGCTCCATGAACACCCTATAATCCAATATATCAGCTCACAGCGCATCATAGCACATTGACTCGGCTAAAGCTCTTTGCAATAGAGGAGGTCTCTATACTGCACAATAATCTCAGCGAGTGGTTGATTTCATGAGCACGAACATAATTCAGTCTTCACGATGATGGGCATTCTCTTCTGGATTTTCATTTACTTGACATTCATGTTTTCTTGAGGGATGATGCAGCAGGTCTTCCAACCATTGAAGTTGCAACTACTGTTGTCATCACACGGGCTGTATTGTGGACAATTTTTCTTTTAGTCCACGGGCCGCAGGTTGCTGACTCCTGACTTAGACCGACTATTGTTTAGGAAGTCTGCATGACTGTAGTTCAGTCAGTGGCTTTGAAGCTCCAAATATGGGATACCAAAGATTTATTTTATATTCCTGGCTGAAACACCCAAATAAATGCAGAAATATTTCACAGCTAAGATTTCAAAATTTTGTCATTATGGTAACAAACAAAAATATGGTGATGCAGTGCAAATGACTGTTGAAAGAATCTGAATGAACCAATCTCTACATTTAAACCATGGATGCAAGCACTTGCTTTGGGCTCATTGCTACATGCTACATAGTGTTGTTGTTCTAATTATTCAATTATTTTGTAGATGATTTGTTGATTCCATTCAATAAAATGATGGGTTGCACAAGTACTGCCACCTAGTACCAAAAGCCAGTTATACAATCGTTCATCGATTGATTTGGCTAAATAGATGATGAAAATCAAACTGATTCCAAACACTAACTCTACATCAAACACCTGAAGGATACACAGAAGTGGAATAATGCATGTGACATGCACACATTCCATTTCTGTCCTCATGCCTGGAAAGATAACTACAAACATTCTTTGCATATAATCTGGAAGATTATATGCAGTGAATGTCTCTTTACTAGAAAAACATGAGAACCGAATCACCACAATCATCACTGAAAGTATTTTCCTCTCATGTTTCTGCAGAAATTTCTGTAAACACAGCAAAAATAATTGTACAATGTATAAAAATTATATGCTGAGTGATTTGTGCCTAATCCCACCTGTTATCATGCGATCTACAAAACTAGCATCGTAATGTTGCCCGTCTGACAAATCATATTCATAGAAATTGTATATATATATATATATATATACCAAATTGATATTTACTATGGAAAACATATTGGCGTAAATTATGCTATAATTTAAAGATGTCAGCATCAATACTGCATAATTATGTATGTTAAATTTACACCTAGAAATAGTATAACTGTGAAAGAGTATATATTAGTATTAAAGGTAATGCAACAAGGCAACAGCCAAATAAGTACATTACAACTCTTAGAGAAGTTTCCCCCTCCAGAGATCTGGACTACTTGCTATTTGTTTAACTGAGTGTCTTGTGAATTTTTATGAGGTGAAAACTGTCAGCAAATTTGTTATTGCATTTTTTGTCACAAGGAACCAACCAAAAATCCCAAACCTGACCGCCCAAATCCCAATTTTGTTGTCAACTTTTATATAAATGATCAATTCCAGACATCAAAATATCAAAGTTTCCTACACTGCAAAATGTTATAACATTGTTTGCATGAATTGATGTGGAATGATGGAAGACTCATTTGATGTATCAAATTTAGGCAAACATATAGTTATAACGGTCAAATCAATGTGAACCAAGATTCTACACAATTGCCCTTTTCTTCAATGGGCAATCAAACCATTGGACACCTCTCTCATTAAGTCAATGAAAAACTTCCTCTTAATCAAGAGAATAACAAATATTCTAGGATGCAGAGGTGTCCATTCAACATTAGGGAACACAGTAGAGAATTATGTATATTCTGAAATCGTTAGCAGAAAACATTTAATAAACCGTTCAATAAAATATGTGCAGAGTGAGTGAACCCGTACGTATCAAAATGTTTTAAAAACTCAAAGCATTTACAAACAATCTTGGAGTGGCAAATTATTTTGAACTGGGGTCTGAAATGCATAGATATCCAAAATGTTAATGGACACAATTATTGCATATTAACAAGAAAGAGCCTGCAACATATTATAATGGCAAAAAGATAAAATATGCATACCAATGATATGCTATATCAAATCTTTACAACTCATCTTCTAAACCACACAAACAAACTACTGAAACATGACATTCGATATGGCCTGTTTTAAACCAATTACAGCCTGACATGTACTTCAAAGTGAAGCTACAAAGGTCAGAGGTCAGCCACTTAGTGCACCCCCTCTGAGGCCAGGCCTCTGGAGGTGGAGACTGTGGGGCAACAGCCCTTAAAATCATCTCACCTAAACAGTTTTTCACCCCATATAGAAATCTCACACATCGACCAGGTGACTGAGCTTTTACACCAGATGGTGCCACCTGAACATTTCTGTGAAATGTCGATGACTCCACATTGTTGGTTTGGCCGTGCTTGGTAACTGGTCACATGACGGTAAACGTTATCTTAAATAAGTGTTTGTTGGTAATGGCATTAGCTTGGTTGTTCTGTAAATGTGAACGATGTTGAATTACGTGTCATAGCATTTGAATGACTCCTGGATTTGTCTGAGAAATACATTATCCTCTATCTTCTCTCATGTCTCCCTCGACCCCTCCCTCCTCCCCTCTCTCCGTCTCCCTCCACCCCTCCCTCCTCTTTTTCCCATCCTCCCCTCTCTCCCTCCACTTTCTCCCATCCTCCCCTCTCTCCCGGTCTCCCTCCACCCCTCCCTCCTCTTTCTCCCATCACCCCTCCCTCGTCTTTCTCCCATCCTCCCCTCTCCCCCTGTCTCCCTCCACCCCTCCGTCCTCTTTCTCCCATCCTCTCCTGTCTCCCTCCACCCCACCCTCCTCTTTCTCCCATCCTCCCCTCTCCCCCTGTCTCCCTCCTCTTTCTCCCATCCTCCCCTTGTCTCCCTCCTCTTTCTCCCATCCTCCCCCACCCCTCCCTCCTTTTTCTCCCATCCTCCCCTCTCCCCCTGTCTCCCTCCACCCCTCCCTCCTCTTTCTCCCATCCTCCCCTCTCCCCCGTCTCCTTCCACCCCTCCCTCCTCTTTCTCCCATCCTCCCCTGTCTCCCTACACCCCTCCCTCATCTTTCTCCCATCCTCCCCTCTCCCCCTGTCTCCCTCCACCCCTCCCTCCTCTTTCTCCCATCCTCCCCATCTCCCTCCACCCCTACCTCCTTTCTCCCCCTGTCGCTCCCACCCCTCTGTAGTCTTTCTCCCATCCTCACCCACTCCTCATCCTCCTCTCTACTCATCCTCCCATCCTCTGTCCTCCCCTTATCTCTCCTTCCACCCTTCCCTACTCCTTTTCCAACCCTCCCCCTTCCAACCATGAGCACACACCTGAAGGCAGCACACCCGAACGAGGTAAGGAGACGTACCTGGATGAGGCAGAGAGCCACTCATCAAGAAGTAGGTGCGAGCACAGGTGATTGGACTGCGTGGTGACACTGCATGACACACCTGGTGACACACATAATGTGTCAATATAGGTGACGCATTAGTCTTATTTAAAGCTCTATCAATGTTATGCATATGGCGCTATATAAGATAAACATTGTTGTAATCATTGGGTCTACTTCTAAAGATAGTAAATCATGACAAATGAAAAAAAATTTGTTACTAAATTGTGTAATAGGGTTTGTCTAATATTTGTTCTAACAGTGCGTATACTAGAGACACTGACCTATTATGTTTATTTAATTTTTTCTTTGGATAGTTACACACATATTTAATGTTTTTACCAGCTTTCAAAATTGACCATTTTCCACCATTAAATCTCACGTGTAACAAAAGAGTGACAACTGCACCAGTACGTGATTACCACTTGCAGCATGGGTGGCATTTGACATGTGGTAGATTGAAAATCTATTTTAAAACAGGTAAATGTGAGGTGGTTAAAGCACGGGTCAGTCTCACTGCATGCAGTGTATTTCATAGTACACAGCACTGACTCACCGCACGAACTCACCATGTGTAGTGCACCTTCTGTGTCCTTGTATTTAACACAGCACTGACTCAGTGCACCAACTCACCATGTGTAGTGCACCTTCTGTGTCCTTGTAGCTGACACAGCACTGTGTGCCAGTGCGAGGCTTCAGTGCGCCCTGCAGCACTGATCGACTTGTACTGCCCCCAAACAGCACAATGGGTTGTCTACTGCACGGCACACTGCAAGAAGTGAAGTATTTAAAGGGATTGCATCACCTGTGAATAACACAGAGCCTACACTTACTGAATGTTGCTTGGTTTTAAGCACAAGTTGTTTCAGTATATTGTATTGGGTTACCAGGACACAATTTAGTACAGTTTATGAATGAACGTTTATTCAACAACAACAACAACATAATACATGCACAGTATGGTTTGCTGCTGCTGCTGCTGAAAGGACATAGCTGAAGTCATAGACTTATGTGTTGCTATGCCCTACTCGAACTATGAAAACTGAATAAATACAACAGGAATTATAAATAAATCACAAAATAATATTCACAATTCATATAATTTTATAGACTGTTTACTATAGTGCTTGTGTTACTATTTCATGGGTTTAACAAAACGTCACCTTCAATTAACAATTCACAAATATGTAGAAAGTAATGACAACTTGATTGCTTTTTTAAATTGTGTTAAACTTGGAAGCTGAGTCAATTTATTTGGTAAATTGTTCCACGTTTTTATACCCTTGACGGTGATTGACAGCAGTCGGAGGGTGGTGTTTGTCTTTTTAACATAGAACAGTTTGCTTTGTCTTGTATCATGTATGTGGATAGCTGCGGTTGGTTCAAATAATGCTTGAACACGACCATTTAAAGAATGGTTGTTTGCTTTATAAAGTATGATCATAGTCTTGTATTTAACTAAATCATGAAATTTAAGCATGTTTGAGAGATGGAAAAATACAGATGTATGATCATGATAATTAAGATTATAAATAATCCGTATAGCTTTTTTCTGTAACATAAATAGTTTTCTAAGTCTAGATTGATAAGTATTTCCCCAGATCTCACAGCAATATGACATATGTGGTTCAACAAGTGAATTATATAATGTGTGTAACGCTTGACAATCAAGAACATGCCTAGTTTTATACAAAACTGCTATGTTTTTTGATACTTTTGATTCAACCATTTTTATGTGTTCTCTCCATGTTACGTTTTCGTCAATGGTTACTCCAAGGAATTTAGTATATGATACCTGCTCAATGTTTTTCCCATTCAAAACTATATTCACACCTGTTCTAGGTTGCTTTTTATTGTTGAACATTATAAAATGTGTTTTGTTCACATTAAGTGATAATTTGTTCGCTCGAAACCACAGGTCTAGTTTTTTTAGTTCGTTGTTAATAACAGTGCTTACTTCAGCTGTGTTACTAGCGGAATAAAAAATGTTTGTATCATCAGCAAACAAAATAATGTCAAGCATTTTTGAGACTTCACACATGTCATTTATGTACAGAATAAATAATAACGGGCCAAGGATTGAACCTTGCGGGACTCCACACTTGATTTCCTTTTGTTCTGAGTTACTGTTGTTATAGCATACATATTGTCTACGGTTGGTTAAGTAGCTTTTTATCCAGGCCAGAGCCAGACCCCTGATTCCGTAGCATTGCAGTTTACTTAGCAGTATGTTGTGGTCAACAGTGTCAAAGGCTTTTTTTAGGTCGATAAAGACCCCAATCGTGCTTTGGCATTTATCCATTGCGGATGTAATTTTTTCGACAAATTCTGTTAAAGCTAGTGAAGTTGAGTGGTTACTTCTGAAGCCATACTGCCCATCTGTCAATATGTGTTGTGTTTCAATGAAAGACCTTAGCCTTTTGTTGAATATTTTTTCAAGTATTTTTGAAAATTGGGATAACAGAGATATAGGTCTATAATATAGTTTAGTAGTTTGATTCAATAGACTATACCTTAAACTTGTACATCAAAACCTTATTTTAATAGAAACAGTCATTCCATTTTAAACCTCTAAAAAAATAAGTATCTGTAGTAGTCCGATGCTTAGGAGCTTAAAATGTTCACCTGGATAGGATAATTGTTTAGTTGAGCAAACAGTGCCATTTCCTAGCCTGAACTAAAGATAGGTAAACATATATATGTATACATACATACTAATCATTTTTGTAAATCCATCATTACCCATGTTAAGTAAACATTCTACTATGAAACTAGTTAGAACACAGTGCTCCATATATTCAGCTCTATGAATGAGTAAATCTATGACTCTGACAAAACTGGACTCACAAATGTCATTATGGGTTAAGGGTTCTTATCAGCTGAGGGTTCGTACTAAACGTTTGATATTTTTCATGACTGTTCGAAATTATATAAACATTATGTAACATGCAAGTGCCAACAACCATAAAAAAATGCCCAGTATTGCTAAAAACTGTTACATAATCTTTGATAAACATCCAGTACGAATACTTCACGAAACTGGCGTCTGCATCTGTGTGTGTCTGACACATAATAACAAACTAAAGTATTGGTTGCGTGGCTTCTGGCGTAATCATAAAGTGAATCACCTGGAAATACTAATGAACCCCCAAGTTATCTGATCTGGTTTTTTTTGCAAGTACCTATAATTTAAATATGACTATAGATGATTATTTTACGTGGGACACAAAACCTACCTTTTACTTGCTAGACCAACTCTGCCATGGATGAAGTAAGTTCTCAGTGGCTACAAAAAAGTATCAAGTTTGTTAAAGTTATACTTTTTTACTATGAGACAACTAATACTAAAAATATTCTTCTTTAAATCTACAAATGGAAGTTTTCTTTTAATTTATAATTATAACTGTAACTAATTAAAAAGTGATATATAGATTCCAAGAAGTGTTATCGTTCATTTGGAGTGTACTTTGAAGGCATTTTGAGCAGCTTCAAAGACTGGATACTGCATATTTTTACTTCACCATATATTAGTATAAAATTAATATGTTATGGTGGTGTGTAGTTGGAAAGGTCTCAAGAAGGGATTTCAGTCGGAGGTCTCAAGAAGGGGTTTCAGTCGGAGGTCTCAAGAAGGGGTTTCAGTCGGAGGTCTCAAGAAGGGGTTTCAGTCGGCGGTCTCAAGAAGGGGTTTCAGTCGGCGGTCTCAAGAAGGGGTTTCAGTTGGAGGCTTCGGGCCTAATGATGTTTGTTAAGCAGTGTCTAATTGGGCATTGCGAAACTTAATAATCTCATTTTGCACAAGTGAATGGTGATACACCACTTTTTATCCCGGTCACTTTAATGAGATGACCATGTCATAAAATAAGTTTTGCCATTATCGCACACGTCTAATCATAAGTCATAATTGCACAAAAGGATTCAATCAATGTAGATGTGAAGAAGGTGCCGCTAAAAGAACAAATCTCAGTGAAGCCCTGAAAAAATATCCATAGCATACTGCATATACATGTAATAAATCATAGCAGCTTACCTCCGAGACCAAGCCTTCAGTCAACTTCTCCATGGTGTTGTGTCGTCTGCCAACACAGACACCGCACACATACAGGCATATCAAGACTTTGATGTGCGTTAACAATATGACAATTAAATACATCAATTATCCTAGTAGCTTTCTAATAATGCTGCTCATTAACTTGCTATCAGTGTTGAAAACATGAAACTTGCTGTAGTTATTGTTAAGAAGAATACAAAAACAAAACTTGATGAATAAGGGAAAACGTGCCTGGTACTAAGTGTAAAAGCGAATGCAGGAGTGTAGTTTAAAGTTCAAGTATTTTGGGAGCCTCAGGGGGAAGGTGCAGTCAGAGGTTTTCGAAGAGCCCTCAAGAGGCGGGTGCTGTTGGAGGTTTTCAGAGAGCCTCAGCCCCTTGAATTTTCACCATGTTCCAACGCCAATGACCGATGCATGTGTAAAGGGTTTATCATGAGCGTAACAGATAAATTAAAAATGAGAACGGGTAAAATAGAAACAATTTTAATCCTGGCTAAGTGCCTGTTTTGCATAATATTTTGAATTTGTGTTTTCATACAAGCAATGAAA
Organism: Escarpia spicata; assembly: GCA_963995525.1. Lineage (NCBI taxonomy): Eukaryota > Metazoa > Annelida > Polychaeta > Sabellida > Siboglinidae > Escarpia > Escarpia spicata. Next base: position 15,696,373 of record OZ023206.1, read on the forward strand.
GATTTTTGCAAAAAACAACTGTAGATAACATGTGTGTCAGAAGCCACGCTGTAGAAATAATATCACTGTAGCAGGCCTTGACATTTGAAAAATTATGGCAAGAAATAAATCCTCCTCCTAAATAATGCAGAAATGCATGATTTTCTTTCGTAAAATATAAGTACTAAATTGACCCACATGGATGAAGGATTACTGTGGCAGTTTAAATTGAGTATGCGTTTCCTCTTTCGCAACTAATTAATTTTCACTGAATGCAAATTTTGTACCATATCCGTGGAGGCTAGACCAGGCTACACCAATGCTTCCTTAACAACCACATCGTCTCGAGGACACAAATGTCTAAAATATATTGTGTTTTAACACACTCTGCATGATTGGAACAGATCTGAATCATTCTGCATTCTGAATTGTCAAAGCACCTTAATTTTCACTCATACAGCAGAACGGGCCCAGTCAACGAGACTGATGAAATTCTGAGCACTACTCTCTTTGCAAAGAATGTTTGAAACATGATATGAGAAAATTTCTACTCAAAATATTCTTCTTATCTCTACAAATGTAAGTTTTTTTTTAATTTAAATAATGTTAACTGTAGCTAATTAAAAAGTGATCTATAGACTCCAACAAGCTTTTTCATTCATTTGCATTGTACTTTCAAAGCGCTTTGAGCAGCCATAAGGACTGGAAACATGATAAAGAACACAAAGTGATTTTGTACCTGAAATAATGTCAATACGAGTGGAAAAAGTTTTTCTTCAATTATTTTTAACCCAAAAATAAATGCTCCAAGAATTGAAATTCTAAAATCAAGGCCTACAGAAGTTGTCATGAACCTAACTGAGATTAGCAAAGACTACCCTGGGCACATTTGACTGAATAGTGTTTTTTACACAGCAACTAATTACATAGGCTGCTATTATAATAGCCTGACATAATAATGTCTCACCTGTGAACATCAATGAGGGAGAACATGGCACTCCACTGCTGCTCAAACTGGGGCACCTGCTGCAAATTACACAATAAAACATAAAATGTCTACATTAAACACAACATTCCCACATAAATAAACACTATCAGCAAATCAAATGATTACTGTATTCAAACTATGAAGTATACAGAATGCATAACATATATTTTAGATACAAAAAATTGTTTAAAACAAATGGTTCTAACAGGATGCTTCCCAGAAAAGTCGAGATGGTGTTTGATTGATTGTCTGCCAGGGAGTAAAGTGTAAAGTGCTTTGAGCAGTTCTGAGGATTGGATACTGCGCTATATAAGAACTTGCCTTTTAAAATTAAGTTTGGGTATATAGATTTTTATTTTAGTGATGTTTTAGAAGCTACAATAATAACATTGTTCACTGCAATACTCCACATTGTTCTTCTGTGTGACTGACTGAATGAACGAGTTAATATTTACATGTTAAAGCCTGCCAACATCAATTGAAATTATGTTAAATAAAACAGTATATTATAGTACATTACTAAATAAATCATTATACTGCCTTAGACTTATATACCAAGCAATTAATGGTGAGCTGCCATTGGCCAAGTTCCTTCTGTAATGCTCAAATGTTTGACCAATGACATTTCACCAATTGTAACCAGACACAGCACCACACAAGGACAAACCAATTTACCGCCCTTATGTAGATTTTCACCTAATTTCTTATGTAAAATTCCAACAATATCAAAACATGTTCACGCGCGACTTACATATGATTTTAACATTAAAACAACGTCAAAAAAGTTCACACCCAACTTACGTCAGATACCAACATCTCCAGGGCGACAGGATCAATGAGCTGATATATCTCATGAAGTTTCTCACTGACATCAACAACCTGAAAGTTAAGACATTTTTTTTCTTCAAATTTACGGGCTCTCACACTAACACATATCGATGGTAGAAAACAGACAGACAGACAGATTGATGACCAACAACTGACTGAAGTAGAGAAGTATACATACCTGGGCGCAAATATCAGCATGCAAGGAGGAGGAGCTGACGATGTTATCAACAGAATACAAAAGGCAACAATATCATTTATGAAACTCAAGTAGATATGGAGCTAAAATGTATACACACTAAAGGCCATATCCTGGGATAAAATGTGCTGTGTTCCATAATAACAAAGGATGCACTTTCAGATGATGTTTATAAATTGCATAAGAGCGTACAAAAAAAACCCTCTAAATTTGCCGTCTTACGGAAACTGCCGAGTGACAGCGGCTTGAGACTGTGACGTCACTTGTGGAACACAGCCGCCAGCCTGGACCGCCCTGACTGATTAACAGCCGGCCGCGCGCGACCCGCCTTATGTAAACAACTCTGGCAACTGGTGGGTTGAGAGCGGTGTCTCTTCTGTTACCGAGACCGGTGCATACGATGATCAAATATATTTTCGTGACAGTGATGATGACATTTGAGAGATTAATGCTGTTTCTGCTGATGTTAGATTGCCTAGTGTTGGTGTGGTGCTACGTATACAGGCCAAGGCATGAACCTGTTGAGAGAGTCCGGCAACTGACGGCTGGCTGTTGAGTTTGTTGTGGTGAAATGACCAGCGGTGTTGTTGTGGTCCTCGTTCGCATCTTGACGCTTATTTGAGTAATTTTAAGGACTGTTGATTTATTGACACCTAACTGTATTTTGAAGCCCATCTTCGACCTCATCAGATATATCCATCGGCAGATCTGAACCACAAATTATGTCATTCGTTGTAGGCGTAGCATGGATCCTGTCCTTTACATTCAAAATGTTCCATTTTCTGCCGACAAATTGGGTCTTTGGGTAAGATGTGCACCAAATTTCCACTAAAACCCTGAATTACCAGTTTCCCACAACACATATTTTTCAATTATACATGCTAATGATAAAAACAGCTGACAAATAATTATAATTAAATAACATTTAGCCGCATAGACCATGTGGGCGGTTCCACGAGTGATGTCATGTATCTTTGGACATTTCCAGAAAACAGACATTTCCAGGTTTGCACTGTGACTGGGCTTAAGACCGTATAAACTTTATCAATGTTTTGGCAAACATGTGGCTTCAAATTTGTGATAACATTGAATAACACACATGTACAAGTATATTTACATAGTTCTCTGGAAAAAACATTTAGACAAGATATGGCCTTTAAGAAATAAACTCAGATTATACAATACTCTGGTCAAATCAGTGTTATTGTATGGATGTGAAACATGGAAAGTAAACAAAAGCGACAATACAAAACTTGACATTTTCCAAATCAACCCTCTCAGAATTAAAAAAATTAGATGGCCAGTAGTGATTTTGAATAAACACACTGACAATATAACAGCAGAAGAGAAGATCAGCACAGAAGTACAGAGAAGAAGGTGGAATTGGATCGGGCATGTACTGAGAAAGAAGGACCACAACCACTGCCTGACAGCACTGACATGGACACCGAAGGAACAAGAAAAGTTGGTTGGCCAAAAACAACATGGAGAACCACAGTGGAAAAAGAACGAAACCAACTAGGATGGACAACTTGGAGCGAAGCAAGACCCGTAGCTATTGACATGGTGAGATGGCGGAGTCACAAGGCCCGAAGAGGATAGGTAAGGATTTATCCATCACTTGATGATCTAAACACATCATGCATATCTCCTTATACTTCCATGATCACTATGACATTGCTTACAAATTATGAGATGCCAATTTAAAGACTGCCTTACCCTTTCATTTTAATGTTTGGAATTTGATCAAATTTGAGATATCTTTGTGGGATTTTCATAGCAAAGCAATGTACAAAAAGGAAAGTCTGTGTCAGTTCTCTATAAATTAGTATAATGTACATGCTTTGTTTTGAACAATGCTACCGAACCAATGTATTTGTTACACTGTTACACAGATACAAGGTTGCTGCAATGGAGTCTTTATCAAAGACTAATTCTACTATATACCATATACAAAGCAGTGCATGTATTTAAGACAACTGAAAACTCTTACCTTGTGTTTCATTGTGAAGAAACCTCCACTAGAACAAAAACAAATCTCAATGAAGCCCTGAATAAAATATCCACTCATACAGAAACAATTACAGTGTTCATATAAGCATGATATCAGGTGCAAACCAGTAGTTTCAAGTTTGGAGCATGTAACAAAAATATGTTTGTCTTGACAGCCAAGAAACTTCCTCATTCATAATTACAAAGTTACAAACATTGTTTATAGCCAGACCAAGCCACTGCTGTAACTTGTACTTAGAATGGCTTCACAATGATTGTCTTTAATCCAACCTTGTTTTTACCTGCATGTGGTGTAATACTATATTTATACTATTATTATTTATTAACACAATTCATCTATGCAATCAGACAACATAGTTTGCCCTTTCTTATAAAATGGAACTACCTGCGATTCGAAATACTGACTAAAGCTTCTTAGTAAAGTAACCAAGATGGCTGAGAGACTTATCTTTCAAATCCTGTGGGTGGAATACTTGCCTTTCGATACCCCTTCACTGAAAGATTGATGCTTCGAACCCATCGAGTGAAAGACATACTTTTCAAATCCTTTGAGTGAAATACGTACCTTTCAAACTGCTCGTATTAAATACTTATCCTTCAAACTCCTGTGAAAGATTTACCCTTCAAACCACGTGAGTGAGACACACCATTTAAATGCCTCCAGTAAAAAACTTACCTTTCAAACCCTTGTGTCAAAGCCTTACCCTTCAAATATCTCAAGTGAAAGACTTACCATTAAAAACTGAATCCAGTGCAAGTCTTGCCCGTCAAACCCCTCCAGTGCGACACTTACACTTCAAACCCCTCCAGTGCGACACTTACCCTTCAAACCCTTCCAGTGCGACACTTGCCCTTCAAATCCCTCTAGTGCGATACTTACCCTTCAAACCCCTCCAGTGCGACACTTACCCTTCAAACCCCTCCAGTGCGACACTTACCCTTCAAACCCCTCCAGTGCGACACTTACCCTTCAAACCCTTCCAGTGCGACACTTGCCCTTCAAATCCCTCTAGTGCGATACTTACCCTTCAAACCCCTCCAGTGCAACACTTACCCTTCAAACCCTTCCAGTGCGACACTTGCCCTTCAAATCCCTCTAGTGCGATACTTACCCTTCAAACCCCTCTAGTGCCACACTTACCCTTCAAACCCCTCCAGTGCCACACTTACCCTTCAAACCCCTCCAGTGCCACACTTACCCTTCAAACCCCTCCAGTGCCACACTTACCCTTCAAACCCCTCCAGTGCGAACGCCTGCACTATGGGCCAGCGTTCCAGCAGCATTGGATCAAAGGTTCCACCAGCTTGAGCTGTCAACAGATATTACCATCCTTCATGTCATTTCTCATCATTCTTCAAGCACAGACAAACATCTACACGAGTTCACAATACGATAGATAACATTTATTAATCTCTTTCGCCAGAGCTCAGAGGAATAACTGCATCAATTAGGGTTGTAACAATGCAACGCCCTCACGATATGACACATATACAGTCAAACACAGTAAAGAACATCTGGGGATCTGTATTTTGGTAGCTTTAACACTCAGAGTTTCTCGGGCCGAAATTCGGCCCAACCATACCTGCTTTTGTTGTAGCAATTTTCATTTCCTTCATGTGCAACTGACATGCGAACATTTGGTATCTATAGATAGCTGACAGATTTTTATCGAGATGATGTATATTTATTCATCAGCAGATTCAATGGCAGCTACTCACAATCTAGCTTACAAAAAATGTGACGTGGTTGCTGCCATTGGTAATTTTACTACATTCTGCGTATTAAATTTACACATCCACTCAAAAAGTCTAGACTCCCGCACACATGGTATCGATGGAAAGCTCTGTCATTGGAAAATCAGCCAAAAATGACATCAATGGGCTGACTTAATTCAGCGAATCAGAACCATGGTTTCAAATGTAGCATCATCAGCCCTCCATTGCGAATGTAAAAAAAATTGTGGAACGGAGTTCAGCAACTTATCCACTTCGAAAGTTTACTTCGGATTATCTCAAGTGTTTGCGTCAATATTTTGACAAAATGCCTGACAGTATTCAGAAATAAGGTTATTATACTAGTTCAGATAGTTAGAACGACTTTGAGGTGTTTTTTTTATGTAAAAATTCAACAAATTAGCAGCGTGATGTTTCTCCGGGCGAGCGCGTGGGTTGCAACGGTAATGAGTGCGGTAGTGATCGGCCTGCTTGAATCGGCCTATTTTTATGTCAGAAAAAATCATAAAAATAAAAGTTATCAACAGATTTGTTTCATTTTTTTGTTATTTGGCAGCTAACATATATGGATGTAGGGCGTACAGCCACTCAGTAATTATCTGACAGCACAATGAAATGTTCGGTTTTTAAATATTTTTTGGAAGAAGATCAGATAGTAATATCCCCATGAATTTAGTATGTGATATAGCTATTATAATTTATTATAATAAAGCATTCCCTTAGCAATAAAATGATACCTTGTTCATATTTTCATGACAAATATTAGTAAAGTTATGATGTGGTGGTGCATTATGAAGAGTTTCAACTTAGAGAAATACATTTTTTTATGTTTGCTAGCATGTAACAGTTGATTTATTGTAAAACTGAAAATAATCCAACCATGTACAATTTTTCATTTTCCAACCTTGTACAAAAAATTTGTTGTTCATTCACCCAAAGTGAAGCAAAAGGAAGGACTTTAGCTGATGCCGATAAAACGCATACTTCCAATTAACATTACATTGGATTCCTCAGGACCGGTGCAGCAACATTGGTAAATATTCAATATAATTAATATTGGTTAACAATAAAATAACTAATTATGCTTTCTTAACAAATGATTATTGTTGTGATGTTTTCTTTTGATCATATTTAGCCCAGACATTTAGGAACACTTAATTATATAGATAACTGTTCATCATTCACGTGAAAAGTTTTTTATAATCAGTTCTAAATGGTAGTTCCACCTACCACCATTGAAGAACGGGATACCAATGCACTGGGATGTTTCGACCATAGCAATGAAACTCTTAATCTTGAAGTCTTCTGCCTTTTCTTGATCATACTAAAATAAAAGAAAGTGATGCCTTTGATTAAATACATAGGGTATATTTAGATGTCAACATCACATCGATTTGTTACAGTTCAGAAGAATTATTAACACAAGATTAACACAAATTCTTGTCGTAACAACAGACACACAATTAGAAAACGTAAAAAAAAAACTGTTGAACTACATCATGTTCCAATGGAATTACTGTCTAAGAAACATTTTATAATTTGTATTTTCAGTAATTTCAACTACCTGGGAATTTGACGAGACATTGTGGTTAACTGTACCACTATATATCATGTACTGCATGGTATTCACAATTGTCTGACAATAACTCATGATGCAATTTACATAGATCAAATTCAGCTAGCACTGTTTTAATTACAAACATAAACTACGGTATGATAAAAATAATTCTCTCTTCAAATGATTATTACTTGATACCTTGTATAAAAATGATCTGTAAATTATATGTAACTTTACAATTAAATTAGAATCAAAGCAACAAATAACGTATACCATAACTTGTTTTAAAACAACGAATATCTCAGAAGACTGTCACCAAAGATGAAACATCATTGAAGTTTTCATACACTTGATGGTTTCCTAGTCCACTTATCATCTGTTTGTTTTACTTTGTATGGCTTGTTAAGAATGGTCTCATGAGTTTACAAAATACAAAAACCTTATCTGTGTAGTATTGGTTCATCACCTCCCGTCCACCAAAATGTAGTGTGGGAGTTTATAATCAAAAATTGCTATTTTCGTCAATTTGCATTAACACGTTTCATTCATATATAGGTGCAACTACAGCAACATAGTTCCTCCACGATAGGTGCGATGAAAAAATCCTCATATATAATGCTTAACATATTTTGTGACTCTGTGAACTGATGCGACTGCGCATTAAATCTGGTTAAATTCAACAGAAATGCATAATTTATTAATGAAGCAGGTTTTTTCAGAATTTTAGAGATACAACAATACATCGGTGTACCTTTTCTTCTCTGAGACAGTGGAAATGCAGGTTGCGCCAGTGTGCAACATACGGCAGAAGGTAGAAGTAGTTGACGTGGTTACAGTAGATGTCCACACTATTCTCATGAATCAGGAACATCATATCTGCCGGCAAAACAAGACTGAGAGAAAACTACATCCCCAGTTTGATTTTTTTGCTTACCTCATCTCAAGCAAGGCCACGGAAGAGGGGGAGTGACCAAATCAAACATGAAATTGGACTCTGGTATTAACAGCAGAGCGGTGTGCTCTGAATAAACTTAGATGGAGGCGTGTGACGTCCAGGAGGACAGCGAGTGGTCAAGATTGCCTAAGCATTTAAGTCAACTAAACAAAGTCATTTCAAATTCATTTTGCAAAAAGCAAAACAACCTTGTATCCATTAGCTTTTCTGTGCAACGTTTTGTGTGTAGGTTAGGTAAAATCATCAGACAAACTTATTTAATTCCTGCCTTAGAAATTTCATGTGAATGTGCGATACGATACTATGCACATGTTTCTGTGTCGATATTGTCAATTTTCATTGTTCCCTCAAAAACTAGGTCATCCATAAATTCATTGAGTCGAAAGCTAAATGTTGGCCTGACAAATAGAAGAGGGCACGGCAAACTCAATTATTTTTATCATATAACAAAATGTATGCACTTTTATAATGAACTGAATGCGGATAGTAATTAAACTATGCACACTTTACATATCTGAACATGATAGAACTGGAGTCGTGACAGGTCAAATCAGTTGAAGAAGCAGCTATAAATGTCAGTGGAACTGTCTTATTCAAACACGAGTACAGTGTGTAGGTTAACAACAACTATTCCAAGCATGGACCATTTCAAATATCAAAGCAAACATTATTTACTATGAACTTAGTGCTGTTTAATAATGCATCTGACTGGTTGATATGGCAACTGAAACAATGTTCAAAGTGTCAGTGTATACCACATGGATGTTGTACACCAAACACATGTTACCAATGCTAAAATAAGTCTGCTTTCTGGGATTCCAACAAAATGTGTTCTTACTCAAAGTTTCCACAGAACGTGTGTCCAAATGTGTCAAGGGTAACACAAACAACAGAAATGACTATTAATAATAATTAATATACAAACCATCAAGGACTTCTTCTTCATAACCAGAACTGCAAAATCACAACAACACAAATGAAGACATTACAGCAGCGTGTGTGTGCGTGTGTGCGTGTGTGCGTGTGTGCGTGTGTGCGTGTGTGCGTGTATGCGTGCGTCAGCATGCATGTGTTAGTGTGTGTGCGTGTGCATGCTGATTTTTGCATGTGTGGGTCTGTCTTCAAACTTAATGTTGTTCCCTGAAAGATCAGCGCCTGAGATGCAAAGCACTGAGGAGGAAAAGCTAGGACTTCTATGGTGCCAATTGATGTACACACACATATCCGCTAGCTGAATTATTGTTTGACGTTGAGTTTATTGACAGAACTGAACAGTAGAAACACCAGTTCTAAGAATAAAACAACATTAATAAACCGCCCGCCAATGTTAGTTTGAACAATTTCTGGGCAATTTAACACTTACCTGTTATTTTTAATGTGGAACATAACCAACGGTTTTTACAATTACCTTTCTAGCTCTGCTCTGCGAGTGTCAAAGAACCCAAACAGCAGGTAGTTGACTAGCTCCGTCGTGCCTTCATTGTACCGGCCATCAATTCCTGCAAGGAAAACACAAAGCTAACAGCTTAACATGAACTCACAAGGAACTCAGCACTTGCATGTAAAGTGTCTGTAGCAGCCTATGATGTGAACAATGGGTAAGCACACCAAATTACACTCGTTATTTTTTTTATCTATTTTCAGGTGCTAAGCTAACATTTATAACTTAATTATATGAGGTTTACACTTTACATGTTTGACATATGCTGAATATGTAGACATCTTTGTAGAGGTTATATTGGCAAAATTTGAATATGATAGGGAGAAGGTCAACTGGTATATTGGGTACACAAAAGTAGGAAAAACAACAAAATCCGTTTTCCCATTTCCGTGCACCCAGTGTACCAATTTTCCTTCTCCCTGTCATACTTGAATTTGTTTAGCTCAATACTTTATATCATTATATCTACATATTCACAGAAACAATCAGATACGTAACTTGTAAATTTCTCATTATAGAGGCACCTGAAATCCGCTAAAAATAATGAGTATGGTCTAAGGTATTTACCCCATGCTCACCTAGTAGAGAATTCAGACACAATTTACATGTAAATGCTTAGGTTTTTTGCAGAGAAGTGCTCAAATATGACTACTTAATCAATGGTGAACATTTTAGTAATTTCTGAGACACCAACAAACTTTTTGACCGTTAACACCCGGTCATTGATTTGAAATCATGGAATGATGTATATTAACACTGCAAATAAGAATATCCTGAGTGTACATACCAAGAATTGCCAGAAGGGCATCTGTCCCTCTCTCTCGCAAACAATCCTGCACATTTCGCAGTCGTGTTGAACTGAAACAAAATACCCAAATTTGTACATAAGAGAAAACAAAGAACACAAACTGAAACGTTATCTGGTAGCAATTTTCAATCATCAACAATTCGGAAAGCAACGTTACGACGTAACTAAATCTATAAATTATATTCCGCCTGGTAAATGTAATTCGGGTACCATTAAAACTGTTTTATCATCATTGAAATGGTAATTTAACATTTAGGAAAAATATGCGTTTGTTTGCTGATGATCAATTGAAGATTATTTTCGTTTGTAAAATACAGAACTTTGTTAATATTGAAGTTCATAGAGGTTGAACAAAATATTATCAGATTACATAGTTTATTATGATTTTTGTGACAACATTTCCTGGCTTTGCATTAGTTGTGTTTCTGGTTGATTGGCTTCGATTCCCCTTGACAACCACTCAGACAAATTAAAATGTAGATTTCAAAACTTCCTTGTCCGGCGGACAAGTAAATAGTCTGGCTTATTTCTAATACTGATTCATAATTGTTATTAATATGATTGCTTGAATAATTTGCAGCATTTTAAACAATCAGTCATTTATATGTAATTGTGTGACAGTCATTATTTTATTATCTAAATTGATTATGTACGGTTGTTACTGTGTTGCAAATATTGCACAAATAAATGTTTGAAAAGTTAACTACATTGTAAAACAATATTATTTAGATCCAGAGATCATAACATTGTGATATTTTAGATATTTCACAGAATGTATTATGTTTCAAAGTTAATTTTGAAATAAAATATTTCCTTTATGAACAGGAATGGGCTTCTTTAGCCAGTATGCCAGTAAAAACAGTTTGAAACAGAATTTGCTTTTTTCTGAAACAGAATTTACCTGTTTCTGAAACTGAATTTTGAAATTGATTTGAAAAGGAACTTGCTTTTTTAAAACGGAAAATCAGTGTTCCTAGATATATAAACTCACTGTGAATAGGCACTTCAAAACAAAATTTGATATCATGCTAGAACATTGGGAATGGGCTTAGATTAAAGGTAATAAGGTTAAGGATCACATAACTGTTTATTTTATTAAGATACCTTTAACAGATCAAACGATATTGCGATTTTAAGACGAAAAAACAGCGTAACGGCAAAATGGACTCATATTTGTGTTTTCTATAGGAAAATATTCCTTTAAAATGTCTTAACTTTTTTATTTATACAGATATTTAAATACTGTGTTCAGGGTTTTCAAACACATTGACAAGAGTAATAAATTTACAATATTTAATAATTTTAGTACTAATTATAACCAAATTAATGCAATTAATAAGTTAATTTTAGTTATGTAGCATGCAAAACTCAACAGACCAAAACGCTCCAATTAAAGGCCACAATGTCTATGATTATGAAGATTTTATACATATTATCAAAATAGATAAGCGAGCAAAAAATGAACAACTTAGAACACGTCCAAAACATGAAATTCTACGGTCGCTAGCACCCTTATAGCTCGTCCTGTCCCGACGATCTTGGTATCATTTGAAAGTATGCACTTTTTGTTATTCTAATTTCCCGGTAACCATTCAAAGAACACCAATAAACGGACCTACAATACAATAATATTCCGACTGCGGAGCTGTTTTCCTCATTTGCATAGGTTCAGACATGCACACTTCACAATTTTTTGATTTCACGTTATAAACTCCACCCACTTTTAAACCGCGGCGAAACTGATGTGCTTTGATCGCAGCGAAACCGATATATCTATACGTCGGCGTGACGTCACAATAATGTACGCCTCCCAACGGGTCAAAATTCGTTGCGTTGGTTGGCTGATATACGTGATTGTGACGTCACGCCTACTTCGCGTATGTCATTTTAGCAGCCATTTGAAAGTGGGTGGAGCTTATACCATGAAATCAGATAGTGGTGCCTCAATCGGTAGATTGGTGAACTGTCTAAGACACCGGAACGGGCCCGGTTGTAGGTGCGTTTTTAGTTAATTTTAGGAATGATTATCAGCAAACCATGTATGTTTGAATAGCAGAAAGCTTAAACTTTCAAACGACATCAATATTGTTGGGATCCGACGAACCGTAATGGTACTAGTGATCGTTAAAAAGGCGTTTTTTGAACGTGTTTGACAATTGTTCATTTTTTGCTCGCTTATCTATTTTTTATATTATGCAATGTGTATAACCACATTAATAATGGTAATAAATATGCATTAAAAATAATTTAATAATAATAATAATTTAATTAGTTAGTCAATATTGGGTAATTAGCGCACAACCTCGACAGACCAAAACACATCTGTAAAAGGCCATAATGTCCATGACTATGAAGATATTTATACGTATTATGCAATGTGTATAACCACATTAATAATGGTAATAAATATACATTAACAAATCATTTAACAATTTCTTTAATTAGTCAATATTGGCTAATTAGTGCGCAACCTCGACAAACCGATACATTTCAATAAAAGGCCATAATGTCCATGATTATGAAGATATTTGTATAATTTATGAAAGCAGTAAACCACATTAATTATGGTAATAAATATACATTAACCAGTCATTTCACATTAGCAGTAATTAATTAATAAGTTAATATTGGCTAATATTAGCACGCTAACGACTGACCACTACACTTTTTTAAAAAGGCTTTACAACCACATTAAACATTATAATAAATATACATTAACCAGTCATATAGCATTAACAATAACTTTATCAATAAGTAAATATTGGCTAAATAGCACACAAACTCAACAGATCAATACATGATAAAGAAATACAAAATTCATACTCCTAGTTCACCATGTCTATGTGTGACTGTGTCATCACAGGTTGGATGAGTGATGCATGCTCTGTACAGACCAGTAATCAGTTGTCAATGCTTCATAATGTAATGTTCCGCATTTTAACATGAACTTGATGAAGTAATGTTTATAAATTGTTCACAGTATTTCGACACTGAATCCAAATACACTAGATGCAAGACTGCTTTCTGCGTTACTCCCAATGGCCCATGGGAGGCAAGCCATGAAGAAGAAGCCTGCTCTGATCATAATACAGTCTTTTTGTAATATTGGAAGTTGATTGTCTCATAATTTAATGCCAGTAGGCTGCAAGATCTGTGCAGCAAGGTTCATATTTCAGTATCTTGCAAAATAACGTTGTGTACTTCAACATGATGTCTATAGGTAATGTTCATGTCATGTTGAGTGTAGATATCAGATAAATAATCAGCCAGATTAAATGTGTACGTATGGAGGCAGGTGACGGGTGTCATATTCAGACGACTCTGTGGCTTGGTACCTTCACAGTTAGCTGTCAGATCAGTGTCACTGCATGTAACTGCGAACAATATCTGAAATAAAAAGGTCATCGTGTATCATATAATGACTGTTTTGATTGTACATGCAAATCTTGAGAAATAATTTTCATATCCCTGCCTCTGTTACTCAAGAGAGAAGTGTCAAATTCTATAATGCATTACGTCACACATAAATTCATAATAATTGTGATACTTGAGAGGAATAACTGTGGTGTTTATTGTATTGCATGTCGTCATACAATGAAATGAATGATGCTACAACTGATCAAGGCATTTATGGTTTGTATTACATTTATCAAATGCTTTAGCAATTTTGTGCAGTGACTGTTTGTAATGAAACATTAAAAAAACAAATTAAGTCGAATTATTTATGTATTTTACCTCAAAAACAACTTTTCTAACAAATTGTTGATTTAATAGGTAACTAACAAGAATTAATAAAAATTACTGCATAATGACATTTATGTTATTTCTAAGTCTAAATAAAAGCATAACCATAAATAATGGCATAAGCCGTGCCAAGCCTAAACCCAAGGGCAAGGGTAAGCAGTAACCAGCTATGGCCTAAGATTCATATATGGCCTGGCCCGTGGGACCTACGCTATAAATCATAGGCCCTATCTTAAAGTTAAATAAGATACTGTTGTTTTTGTTGTCATTAAAAGGCACAGAAATTAATTAAATAAGTCAGGATCAAGCTCCACAATCTTGCTCAATGCCTCCGGTGACACGCTCTCAGTCATACTGAGACAGATCGCTCAAGTGTCACGTTTTGAATGGCGCAAAAAACATATATTTCATGGGCGTTCTAATTTAATCCTATAGACTTACCTACAAACATACTCGTTCGTTACAAATCATTACTAGACTGTCAAACTTGCAACTGAAACACAGCTATGTCATCAAATCGATTAAATTTACCATAATTTTTGTCAAATTTGAAAAAGAAAAGGACGTACAGAAAGCTCGACTTACCCGCAAAAGGAATCCCGCCGCGAATGACGTAAATGACCGGGAAAAGAGCGTGAAAACAGAAGTTGAAGTAAAACGCTACCCAGGTGCCGAGTAAACGAGACGGAGCTGTGCGCACGTAAAAACACCGTGGTAGCAGGATTCATTGAAGTGCCTACTGTAAAAAAATATTGAATTTTTTAATAGTCCCTTTGGAAGACACAGGCATCTTGGGGTGAACGAAATTACCCATGTTTTGAAACAGCAGTCGGCAACAGTATATTATTGATCCCCGGGCCCCTCGGCCTCGAACGACCCGACAGTCTGAGTCACTCAGGCGCTTTAGTTTAACTTTAGCCTTTACTTATTTAGATTAGCCAGTTTAGGCTTTACTGAGTTTTACCGAGTACCGGCTGGTTTGCACGACAACCGCACCCTATATAGTTATAATGGCGAAATCTAGGAGGCCACAATTCTACACAAGTATCAATACTGCGTTAAATATGCTGCAATGATAATCAATAATATAAACCTTAACGGGACACGGACGCCAGCAGAGCGATGGCAGGGGAAAACATTTGCTTGCTCACGACGGCGTGGTAAGCAACCAAAATACAACGCAGTCTAATTCTTTGTCAGTTCAATAAACTTGTAATTGTACCTAACATGTGGTGAGAATGTTTCTTGTTGTATCTTTCTGCGTGCAGAAGAGGGTCGTTTTAATGTTCTACTCGTCATATTTTTTATAGACAACACGCACAACTTCTAGAACCGCAGAATTTCCGCCATGTTGTTTGGTCACGTGACTGGGTGTGAAGGTCGTCGCCTGAGACTGCAGCGAATCGCATGTCAATGAAATGGGACATTAATATTGGATCGGTCCGCCGAGGGGCGCCACTGTTATAGACAGGGCTGTCGTGATGATGCTGCGCGATGCTGTCGCGGGGTCAGCCCACTGTTGGTTTTCCCATAGGCTACCATGTTAACGTTTTGTCTGATTATAAGAAAACGTTACCTATACAATGTCTTAAACTTCTCACCTGCTGTTATCATCATCTCATTGACATGCCGATAGATTTTAACAAAAATTGCATACTTCCAGCTCTCGTAAAATGCCTGTATGTGTGACACCCGTCAATATTTACAAATGCCGGCAATAATTACTCCGCAAACAGGACACACAGGCAGATTGCTGCCAAATATCCTTCCGCTTATTCAAATCATCTAGAAATCCACCATTTTACAGTCAACACCTTCTACAATCACACATGAAAATCTCCCTACTCAAATGCACTTATGTCACAGCATGTGATTTTGTAAAAAAATAATTTCTAAAAAAATACACTGCATTTTTCTTCCTATCCGTGCAACGGACAGGAAGTCTAACTAGAACATGACCCCTGTCGCGCTGCTGTCGTTAATATGACACCGGAAAACGGGGTTGCTGTTGAGAAACGTTTTCCCCAGCCGCCGAGCCGTATCTTCAGCTCTACTTCAGCTTCTCCGCTGGTCTCGGCTAGCTCGACTGTGACATCGGAAGATGTGAGTGGGTGCTGTTTAATTTTTTTAGTCGCCGTAACTTTGTTTTTCCTTTGTTAATACAGTGCAGGGTTGCATCTGTTTGTTGGCGTCAAACACGATATCACGCCGTTTGGTTAGGTGGCATGGATAGCTAACGTTGACTTTATTAACCGTTAAAATGGGGCTATCACGGACGTATCCAGGCTAATGTAGGTTCAATATAAATACCAGGCCAAGTGTGGAACTCACGATTACCCAGAGAAACTCAAGTACAAATAACATACGCGTATTAAGTGTCACAATTTTATTGAATGGAAATGTTTCTTCGTGAAGTCACCATAGCAACGCTTTGTTTTTTATTTAAGCATTTCGACGTTGCCGATTTACATCGTCCGTAATAATGATTGGTCGGTTGCGTAGCACTTGATGCTTTCTCGTTTCGGACGTTTCGGCGACTTTCAGCTTCCTCCGCAAATCGAACAAAACACAGCACATACACATAACAGACACGTAAGTCGAACAGACAAGCAACACGTAGCTCCGTCCACAAACCACCACAAGCACCAGGTCTGGATAGACAGCAGGCGAAACCAAATGACCGCACGCCCTTTTTAGGGAGCGATTTAGCCGATTGGGCCTAGCTCTCATCCGACAGTTGCCACGGTCCCCCGTAGACAATTGTCTCGTCAAAAAACTAAACAACACTGAACATGTACCGGGTTCTGACACCGTGCGTCATGGTGATCCCACGAAGATGTAGACTGGACATGGACAGGACGTACGGGGAGGAAACTATACAGGATACCAGACTGTAGCGACGACAGCAGACTCTCCTGGACCTGGGTTCGACAGTATCGGTTGTGGCAGTGATATGTTTGGTAGGTGCGTCGATTAGGCACAGCAGTTGATACGATCGTTGTGCTCTGACGATGTCGCAATAGGCCCGGTCGTCGATACGATGGCGAATTTGGCAATGCTCCTGCGATGCCGCGGTTGGCCCGGTTGTCGATACGGTGACAGTACTCTGGCAATGCGCGAAGCCCGATAGGCCCGGTAGTTGACACAACGGTAGAGCTCAGGCGGTGCCGCGATAGTGTGCTACAGGCCCTGTATTTGACACCAGGATAGGGCGCTTGCGATGCCACGATAGGCCCTTGAAGATGGCGCGATCCGGTCCAACAGTAAAGACGTCTGAAGCGACGGCAAGGCATCCGAAGCGGTTTAAACAAGGCGGCTGTCTTACCCCTTCGGCTTCGAGTTAGTGACAAACGGTGGCAGTGGCAGTAACGTTCCACGTTGACCGGATGTGTCAGTTGACTGCGTTCCACAATGCAATGTCACTTGATCTTGCCACTTTTGGTTTTTCAAATTTGTTCAAGCTTGCAGCAGTTTGGCGTTGTTCTTGAGCTGTTTCAGTGTTTACTGTTCGACGAGTTGCGCTCAACTGATTCCTTACCGTTCAAAACAACGTATTATGTTTCTCAATTGAAGGTTTTGATTGGCTAACAGAACCAATCAATGCGGAAGTTAGCTTCGCCAGTCGCGACTGCATCACCC
This sequence comes from Escarpia spicata, assembly GCA_963995525.1. Classification (NCBI taxonomy): domain Eukaryota; kingdom Metazoa; phylum Annelida; class Polychaeta; order Sabellida; family Siboglinidae; genus Escarpia; species Escarpia spicata. The sequence goes on from OZ023206.1 coordinate 15,714,256, forward strand.
GTGAGAAAAGCGCAAATACCCGCCCCAATTTGAAGACGGATAAACGACTTCTGTCAATCCCAATGTATAACTACCCGTTTGCCCATTAGCACGAGCAGCTGAGCGGTATTGTGTATTCGAATAATTGCTTCTACTTCCTAAACATTGCATGTAACACGAGCCACGGTTGGTTGAAATTAGTTTTATTGTGACCACCTGACCTGCCGCAATCCACTGATCTAGTGAGCGATTTCATAGGCTGAGCTTAAATTCAGAGTTTTGCAAAGCGATCAGCCACGTGGTACTGCTGGCTGGCACTGACGTAATCAGCAGCAGCGACCACTGGCGCGCGAGGATGCCGTGGAATATTCTTCTGCATAGAGATAACCACAAGATTGTGAAGGAGAAGAAGAACACAAGTTTTGGTAAATTCTTCCCGTGTAGGCCTTTATGGGATATGGATTATGGATGCAAACAAAGCGACGTTTCTGAACGCGAAAATAGTAGTTTCTACGCAGTTTTGCATTGCGACCTAGATACGTAACTATATGCACGATGTTGCGCCGTGGATTGACTGAACCTGGGAAAGGAGTTTTTGGTCGTTGGGGCGTGTTACATTTTTTAAAAGCAGGGCATATGAACTGTAGATGTGATATAGGGCATCAGTCCTAGGAATAGTAGGAACTGTATGAATGATAGGGCACCAGTCCTAGCACTAGTGGGAACTGTAGGGATGATAATGCATCAGTCCTAGTAATAGTAGGAACAGTAGGGGTGATAGGGCATCAGTCCTAGCAACAGTAGAAACAGTAGGGATGATAGGGCATCAGCCCTAGCAATAGTAAGGACAGTAGGGAAGATAGAGCATCAGTCCTAGCAATAGTAGGAACATTAGGGATGATAGGGCATCAGTCCTAGCAATAGTAGGAATAGTAGGGATGATAGAACATCAGTCCCAGCAATAGTAGGAACTTTAGGGGTGATATGACATCAGTCCTAGCAATAGTAGGAACTGTAGGGGTGGTAGGACATCAGTCCTAGCAATAGTAGGAACTGTAGGGGTGATAGGACATCAGTCCTAGCAATAGTAGGAACTGTATGGGGTGATAGGACATCAGTCCTAGCAATAGTAGGAACTGTAGGGGTGATAGGACATCAGTCCTAGCAATAGTAGGAACTGTAGGGGTGATAGGACATCAGTCCTTGCAATAGTAGGAACTGTAGGGGTGATAGGACATCAGTCCTAGCAATAGTAGGAACTGTAGGGGTGATAGGACATCAGTCCTAGCAATAGTAGGAACTGTAGGGGTGATAGGACATCAGTCCTAGCAATAGTAGGAACTGTAGGGGTGATAGGACATCAGTCCTAGTAATAGTTGGGAAGGGGAAGTTACTGTACATTCAGCTTTATGCTTTGCCAGAATATTTCACCGGTAAATGTCGATAATTTAAGTAAAATCCCCCCGATGACACCCAACTTCTATGTAACGGTGGACATTACTTCCAACAACTACACCCGTTATGGCCAATGGACTGGCCCGTGAAAGTCAGAACGCGCATGCGTTTGGTTACGTATGCGCTGACGTGTTCGATTTGATCAGTATTGCACTGCGAGAAAACGGAAGCGCGTTTCTTGTTACCCGTCCACATACGAATGCACGGAAACATCTGAAGTAAATCTTGTCAAAAGTACCTTCAACCAAACCCTCATCCTAAATCTAATTCCAACCTTCAATCTAACCATAGCTGCAGACCTAACCCCATCGCTAAATCTAACCACATTTGCACGTCAGGCCAACACTTATTTGGCATTTGTATGTGGAGGTGTCGTGCGGGTTCATTGATGTCATAACTTGTTCGACCGTGCTTCCGGCGGTAAGAAAACATCTGCGTCAACAAAAGCAGTGTTTCGTGCTTGTTAATTAAGCAAAATATGCACTTGCGTTACTGGCTATATGTTTGTCTATCTCTGACTCCCTCTATTCTCTGCCTCCTTCCGCGCCATTTATCGAAATAGGGTGGATGGGAATCTTCTTTTTTTACGAAAATCAACAATAATTTCTTTAGTCTTTGAAACGTTCAATTCGAGATTGTTATCCGCACACTAGGCAATCATTGTCTGAACTTCCTCCCTGTATGGCGTCTCATCCGCATTCTCAATGCAGCCCTCCACAGTAATGTCATCGGAAAACTTGATCACAAGGACTGATTGGTCCACGGAGACACAGTAATTTGTGAAGATAATAAACAGAAAGGGGGATAGCACACAACCTTGTGGGGCATCTGTATTTAGGATAAGATGTATGGAGATAGAGTTGTTGACTCTGACAGATTGAGGCCTGTGAAGAAGAAAGTTAAGGATCCAGTGACACATGGCAGGGTGTACATTCAACAATGAAAGTTTATCGAACAGTTTGAATGGGATGGTGGTGTTAAATGCTGAGCTGAAGTTAATTAACAGGATCCTGGCATAGGTTCCTAGCCTCTCTAGGTGCTTCAGAATGTGATGCAGACCTAAAGCTACCGCATCGTATACTGATCTGTTTGCTTGATATGCAAACTGGTGCGAGTCCAGGAGGCCATCGGTGGCCGACTTCAGGTACTTGAGTACTATGCGCTCGAACACTTTCATGGCGACTGAGGTCAGTGCCACTGGACGGTAGTCGTTCAGCCCGGTGATGTTGGACTTCTTGGGAATGGGTATGATAGTGGAAGTTTTGAAGCAGACTGGAACTCTGCACTGCTGAAGAGAGGTGTTGTAGATGTCAGTAAACACCGCAGAGAGTCGGTCGGCGCAGTTCTTCAGGGTATATGTGGAGATGTTGTCTGGACCCGAGGCCTTCCGCGTGCTATGTCTATTGGCATGGAAATGTAACGGCTGAATGCATCCCTGTGCCATGACTGGATAATCACGCATTCTCCTCTCCGTTGTAGACCGATAGTCGTTATTTAGATGTACCATTAATCAGACATATTATTATTTTTTAGGTTTAATTTACAAACATTGTTTTGCAGAAAAGACAATCTACCCGAAAGGACTAAACTGATGTTATCAGATGTCTGGGTTTAGGGTTCACCCTCGCCACCTATACTCCGTTGCCAGTGCATTAGGGTCTTCGTTCATGCTCCAAACCCTTAACAGAGGATACTTGAACCCAGTACACCCATTTTCCTAAAATACTCACTAGCGAACTCCCCAATATTTAGGGAAATGGTGTGCATTGTCGGGCGCAAATTGTTTGGTGGGGGTTGGATATATGATTAACCCCCCATTATATAGCGTGAAGGTGGTTCTTGGCGAGCCTCGTGGGGGGGTGCAAATCGAGGTTTCTGGTGAGCTTCAAAAATGTTGAATTTCGCCGCGAAAACATATTCAACCGCAAGAACCCCGTTTCCGATGTCATAATACGACAGCGGGATGGTGCAGAAGCTCCGGTTCAGCCCACCCAATATTAATTTCGTTCTGGCATCTATGTGATGATATCGGTGATGATACTAGAGTAGTATATGACGGTGATGATACTAGAGTAGTATATGACGGTGATGATACTAGAGTAGTATATGACGACGATGATGATGATATTGAAGATAAGACGTGTGGTTGTCGGAGTTCTGTAAATTATCACCGATCTCCCCAGTCGACAACTGGTGAGTCACCGACTGAAAAATCAGAGGAAGATGAGATCTAGGTTAGATCTCCTTCGTCCAAGCCTGCAAAGAAATGTTCACAAGAAGCAAACACGTATGAAAGAGACCAACGACCGCAACACACACGAGAGGAAGTTTGATCGAGGAGAGAACGTGTATGTTAAAAACTTTGGTCCAGGACTCGAATGGTTGATGGGAACGGTTCTATAATTCTTGAAGTTACCATCCTAAAAATAACTCCAAGAGGACTTAGTATAGACCAGTTTCTGATTTTAGTTTCATTTCCAAGATACTTGAAAAAGTTGTAGCAAAACGCCTTGGATCTCACATTGAATAAAAGTGCTGGTCTCTTGAATTGCAATCTGCATACAAACAGCTTTATTCTACTGAAACTGCTCTATTAAAAGTGCATAGTGATGTTACTTTAAATGTGGATAAAGGTAAAGTAACAGCGCTTACCTTGCTAGGACTGTTTGATGCAATTGATCACACCTTTCTCATAAAGCGTATGTCGTTATGGCATGATGTATCCGGTACAGCTCTAAGTTGTTTTTTTGTCATATCTAACAAATAGGCACTAGACAGTAAAACATTGGGGATTGTCATTCATCAGCATTCCCTATTTCGTGTGGTGTTCCCCAGGGATCTGTCCTTGGACCATTACTTTTCACTCTCTACACAACACCACTGAGCTCAGTTATTAACAGTCATAATCTAAATCGTCATCTTTATGCAGGTGATACCTAGATTTACATTTCTTTATCTATGCCTAATACTAATTGCTCCTTGGATCAGCTCAGAGATTTTCTTAATTACATTTTCACTTGGATGACTAAGAGAAGATTAATAAATGCTGATAAAACATATATTCTGATTATTGGTACACAGAGGCAGCGTGACAAAATTAAAAGCTCTTTTCCCACACCTATGCTTAGCCAGTATGTTAGTCTGCACTTTCAGCACGGAATCTCGGAGTTAGCTTTGATGGTAACTTTAATGTACGCTCTCTTTCGGTCGCGAGTTCCCCCTAAGAGCGAAGTTGGAAGGAGCTCGCGACCGGAAACGAGGCGCAGTTTGGAGTGTCCCAAGCCAAGTCCAGATTAGTCGCTATAAATTAGGTACCATTCACAGCACTCAACAGGCGTCTAAGAACGGAGAGGGTTAAGGAGAGAAATGGGGGAGTGTGGGAAGGATGGGGGGGGGGGGTTGAGAACTATTTTAATCGACGAAAGTAATGATAATATATGACTTATATGGACCCGCGTTTTTTCGCCAAATCAAACACGTATGCACATACGTAATCAAACGAATGCGCGTTCTGACATCGTGGGCCAGTCCACTGATCATGACGGGGGTAGTTGTTGGATCTAATGTCCAACTCTACCTATGGGTGGGGTTCACGGGGGATTTTACATATTAGCATTGAAATGTCCTGACAAAAACAGAAACCTGTATGTTCAGCAACTGCCACTTCCCAAATGCTTACTAGGATTAAAGCCATATCATGCGTACAGTTTGCAAGCCCTTCTATGAAAAATTGTATACAACAGGCCCCGACGACCAAAAATCCTCTCCGGTTCAACCAATCTATAATAATAGCTAGGTATTATACACACGTTGGGCTTTGGATAAACTGCTCTAAGGCTCGTCACCCCCGTACAGGCAACTTGGTAGAGTCCGTGCTTCGCGGAGTAGGTTTCGGACAGCCAATCATATACGAGCGACAAGTGTGACGTAACGCTATGTTTGAAGGTTACGATTGGCAGTTGTACAAAAGCAAACGTGCCGTAACATCACCTGCATTGTTCTGCAAGCTTGGTTGTCGAAGACACAATTGAGCGCGATACGAGTGAAACGTAGCGACATCGCCGTATTATGGACGATTGAACACTTGAAATTGAACGGCTTTCGACCGCACTAAGACCGTCTCGTTGTTGCTGCTGCCATCTCAGCCGCCATGGTTACCGCTCTCACACCACAAGGTAAGCAACGCGTGTCCAAACGTTCGCTTTTCGCTAAACATTGCAAATTCAAACATAAATTAGGCTAATTATTTTTGCGAACTGTTTTTTATGCGATTACGTTATAGCATTATGGTTATTCAAATGTTGTTATTGCGTTTTCAGGTGTGCGCACACACGAGTCGCGTTAACAACGTCTCGCGCGCCCCGCCGGTGCCGCCTAATCAATTAATCGACTACGCCGATAACGCAAGATCTGTGCTGTACCCGATTGCGATTCTGGCCAACCCGGAATATGCCGTGTATACACACATTCGCTGCAGCCGTCGGTAACATCACGATATCTACATCGTCCCGGGCCACGAGGCCAAATCCGTCGCGAACACATATCTGCCGTTGCCGCCACGATCGCTACAGTCGCTCTACCGTCCGGCCGGTATCCAATAGCTCCGCTACGTTAGTCTTGTCCATGTCCAGTCTACATCTTCGTGGGATCACCATGACGCACGGTATCAGAACCCGGTATATATTCAGTGTTGTTTAGTTTTTTGACGAGACAACTATCTACGTAGTAATTGTCGGATGAGAGCCAGGCCCAATCGGCTGAATGCCCCCCTAAGAAGGGCATACGGTCGATTGGTTTCGCCTGTTGTCTATCCAGACCTGGTGCTTGTGGTGGTTTGTGGACGGGACTACGTGTTGCTTGTCTGTTCGACTTACGTGTAAGTTATGTGTATATGCTGTGTTTTGTTCGATTTGCGGAGGAAGCTGAAAGTCGCCAAAATGTCCGTGCATGTCGCAATAAGAACATGAAAGCAAGACTTTGCAACAGAACAATGAATGCTGCATTATCAAGGACAATTCAATTCTGCAATGTTGGACTCCTGAAATTAAAACGATGGACAATACATTGCCATGGCGACTTACATGGCTTCATGAGGAAACTTGCTTATTTCCGTTCAATAAAATTGTGAAAACGTTTAATTATGCCTTGTTGTATTTATAGATATAAGTTCTCTCGTTTAGTCGTGGGTTCTATTACTCGTCTAAAAAAGTTGGCCCGAAAATGTAACCCATATCCCTCACAATACAAAAGGTAATAAAGTCTGGGGTAACAACGTTAAAATCCATGTACCCTGAACACAAAAATATCAACGTATAATCCACGAAACGTCGGCCTAATTGACGCAAAAGACCTTATTGTGATTGATACGTCCCGCATTATGTCTGCTATCAATCACGTGACTATGACGTCACCATCCGTTGGTGCGACGAGCGGAGTCATTCGTGCGTTGCGCCTGCGTTATTTTTTTTTTAATGGTGAGTGGCGCCTCTGTTGGTGAATGTAATAATAACAATAAGGATAATAATTTAATTACTTCTTTAGCACCAATATACATACGCAGTATTTAAAAGATAGGTTTTTAGATGACGGCGAAATGAAAATATATTTCTTACTGACTTAACACCAATAGGGAGTAAGTTCCACAAAGTTGGTGCAGCAACCGAAAGGCTCGAGTTCCAGCATTCGAATGCTATGGGAATGTTTAAAGTAGATCAGATTCTGCCGACCGAAGCTAGTAGTGTCTTCGGTATATCTACGCAGCCTGTGCTGTAAATTGGAGACCGTCCCGTGAAGGCGCTTTTGTGTAGTGAGCAGACATTGTGTTATTATAGACTGTCTTCAAGGTGGTGACTCACTATAAAATTAACATTAGTGAGAAAAAATCGTACTTAATTTTGCACGTTAGCAATACTTTAATACGAGAGCAACGTTTTGAACACATCCGTGCGAGGGCATCTCGGTGTATCTAAATCCGTCCAAGCTTGGTAGTCATTAGCTCTGGTAGAGGAAGGGATTTAAAAAGGGATATACGTTTTAGTCGTAAATATGTTGTGACTGTCTCCGTCTTGCCGTGGCCTTCTCTTCCATGTACCACTCGGTTTGTCACCTTACTGGAATATGTTTCCCGTTATATGTTGGCACCCGAAAGCGACATGCATTATTTGGTAATAATTGTAGTTCTTCTTTGTAGGACATAGTGCCTGTAGCTGTATTCTGTCTGCCGTTCCATTTAGTTAGTCCGTACATGAAAGGACGTTCTTATCTCGACATTGCATTGTTCGATTCGGTTCACTGATATTCTCGAAGATGTCAGCCATATATGTGCGATTTGCCACCCAGTAATTGTCTTGTAACAAATGGACACGCTGCAATTCTTTTTGTAACAACAGAAACTTCTGAAGCTCATCTCTCATCTCAAATATTCTTGACAGGACCTTGCCTCGTGAAAGCCAGTGAAACTCCGAAGAAGGTGTTTTGCTCCTATCTCGTCACAAAGTACGGAGAAAAGGCCCGACTTCAGAAGCCTTGAGTTGATGAAGTTGACGATTTCCACACCTTCTGCTTAATTTAAATTTACCACGGGCAGAGATGCCTCGGCACTCCGGTTGAGAGGGAGGTGCTGTTGGAAATTGTTGCCGCTGTAACTTCAGCGTCTCCGCTGTCTCGTCCGGCGGTATCCTGCCCATGTCGAATCTACATCTTCGTGGGATCACCATGACGCACGGTGTCAGAACTCGGTATATGTTCAGTGTTGCTTACTTTTTGACGAGACAGTTTTCTACGGGGGACCGTGGTAATTGTCGGATGAGAGCCAGGCGCAATTGGCTGAATCACCCCCTAAAAAGGGCTTGCGTCAGTCCCAGCCAACAGTACCCCTGGTTGATCGCTTTGCGAAACTCTAAATTTGAGCTCATGCAGCCTATCAAATCGCTCACTAGATCAGTAGATCTATTCAGGTCAGGTGGTCATAATAAAACTAATTTCAACCAACGTTGGCTCATGTTACATGCAATATTTAGGGAGTAGAAGCAATTATTCGAATACACAATACCGCTAAGCTGTTCGTGCTAATGGGCGAACGGATCATTATATATTGGGATTCCCAGAAGTCGTTTATCCGTCTTCAAATTGGGGCGGGTGTTTGCGCTGTCCTCACGGGTGATGCAGTCGCGACTGGCGAAGTCAATTACTAGTTTGACTCGGCTAACTTCCGCACTTCGCGTAGGGGATCAGCCAGGGCTAGTTTTGTATGGCAAACAGCCCTGGCTTGCGAGGATGGAAATACCGAGACAAACCAATTACGCTTGCGTCCCCGCTGTACCCTTCCCGCGCGCGGCGGTGATGTTAATTTGCATTACGCGCCCAAGACGAACGCGCATGGCACGCGGGAAAAGCACCCCACCACATTTACCGATCCCACATCTGAGCCGTGTGTATCTTCTGTATATACTGTGAAAAATATAATCGAAATCGGAGAAACAGAAATTGTTAACATCTTATGCGTGATTTGCCTATGATTGCAATGTAAAATGGCAGCAAAATGTCGAATATCGTAAGGAAATAGCACGTTTAAAAGACTATAATAGGAAATGCTTGCGCAGACCGGTCATTTGCCGACCCTACACCTGATCCGTATGTATCTTCAGCATATACTGTGAAAATATCGGAGAAAAACGTTTTGTTAACTCTCTATACTTGAATGATTAGTCCTATGGTTGTAGCAAAAGATCGGATATCTAGGAAATGGCACGTTCAAAAGCCTATATATATGACATGCTGCCGCAAACTGGTCATTTGCCGATCCGGCATTCAATCTATAGGCATCTGTGGCATATAATTATACTGTGAAAATATAGTCTAAATCGGAGAAATAGTTTGGTTAACCTGCTTGAATGAGTAGTCCTATGTTGGTAGGGAAGGTTCTAAATAGCAGTGACCGATTAGATAACTTCAGACACATTATATTCATGAAATAAAATGAGAAACCCTTTAAAGTAAAGGACAATTTATTTTAGAAACTGTACACACGATACAAATGACACAAAACCAGTATTTGTCTGATAACACAAGATAATTGCTTTATGTGATCTCACAATTACAGCATAAGAAGTATTTACGTAAACTGTATTATGAAGGTTTCAAACATATGTTCAGAAGTAGGTACATGTATGTGAAATGCCGGTCATCTGTCGGCCCGGCATTCGATCCGTAGGTATCTTCGACACCTTCGGCATTTTCGACGTAAAATTTGAAAATATCATCGTAATCGGAGAACATTTATGTTAACATCCTATGCTTGAAGGATTAGTCCTAGGTTGGTAGTGTTGATCATAAATAGTATAAATACATTATATAACTTCAGTAACCAGCATTTTCAAACGCTTATATGAAATGCTGGCATACATCGGATTTATGAGAAGTGGTCTGCCGCTTACGACCTGCCGTCGAAGTAGGAGAAGGTTTGGTCTTTGACGTATTAGCCGTCGACAAGGAGAGAGATGAAATGGGTAGAGCGGATACGGCAGTGGAGTAGGGCTAGGCTTGCGCGAAGCCAGTGGGCTTGTGTGCCGATGTGAGAGGTGCTGTAGCCATACCTAGCTCTGCTTCGTTTCATTGGTAGTGTAGTCGATGAGCTGATAATTACCTTCTTCCTTGGCTGTTTGCGTGGTGGCTTTGTTGTCGTGGGCGTAGAACTGCTTGGCGAAGGTGTTGTCTCTGTTTCGCACTCTGTGTGCTCATTATACCTAGCTGTATTGTTCTCGTCAATGCTGTCTCGCGTCAACGGTTGTGTTGATTGGGTGGTTGAGTTTTCCGCGAAAGCTTGCCCATCCTTCCTTTGCCCTTTACACAGTCACGGAATTGCGTCAGAAGTTTCCCGTACATGTTCTTTCCGTGTCCGTCGTGTCCGGTGGCCCAATAGTTGTCAGACGTATGATTGATGAAGTTCATTCCTTACGATGTTTTGAGTCTTCTCGCGAAGGACGGGGAATTATCGAATTTCCACTGGAAGATCTCCCACTGAAGATCCTCAGCTCGAAGAATCCACTTGTTGTCGTTGGCCGGGAAAATCCTTGCTATCTTGTTGACCTCCGTCGTTGTCCGAGCAGCGAAAATGGCGTCGGCGTCTGCTGGCATGTCGTAATATACAGCCTTGGCAAACATCAGTGCGTGGGTCCCTGACGGGAAGCAAGCGTTGTTGAAGGCATCCTAGAAGCAGACTTGACAAGCGAAAGCATTGCTAGCAGGGTCGTCCCATCGTCTGATGTCCCCTATCGTGTCTTCGGAGGAGGGAACAATTGTCTTTGGATATAATGGTGGGGGGCATCATCATCATCGCCATATACTCATTGATCATTATCACCATAATCATCACATAGATGCCAGAACGAAATTAATATTGGGTGGGCTGAGCCGGAACTTCAGCACCTCCCCACTATCGTATCATGACATCGGGGTTCTTGCTGTTGAATATTTTTTCGCGGCGAAATTCAACATTTTCGAAGCTCACCAGAAACATCGATTTGCACCCCCCGAGGCTCGCAAAAAAAAATCTTCACGCTAAATAATGGGGGATTAATCATATCTCCAACCCCCACCAAACAATTTCCGCCCGACAGTGCACACCATTTCCCTAAATATTGGGGAGTTCGCTAGTGAGTAAATAAGTAAGTAAGTAAGTAAGTAAGTATTTTGGGAAAATGAGTGTACTGGGTTCAAGTATCCTCTGTTAAGAATTTGGAACATGAACGTAGACCCTAATGCATTGGCAACGGAGAATAGGTGGCGAATGTGAACCCTAATCCCTGACATCTGATGAAATCAGTTTAGTCCTTTCGGTATATGGTCTAGCTTTCCTGCCAAAAAGGGTGAATAAAACCTAAAAAAGAGAAGCATGTAGGATTAATGGTACGTCAAAATAACGACTATCGATCGGTCTACAACGGAGACGAGAATGCATGATTATATAACCGTCGTACAGGAATACATTCAGCCGTTACATTCCCATGTCAATTTACATTAAATAATGACCAATTGAACAAGACTGAGGATAACAACCGGGGTTACCCTCTTCTGTCCTGTTAAATATAATAGATGAATACATTTTTTTAACTGGGTGTTAGGGGTCTAAATTAACTAGATACGTGGTGAATGGCGTTCATAATATGTATTATAGAATGAAGACATTGCTCATCCTGGGGCACAGTTTCGTCCGGTGTGTGGCCGATGAGATCAACCGGGGGCGCCTCGATCTAAGAGATCAGGTCGAACGAATCGAGTGTGTACCGGCAACTGCCATTTGTCCGCCGGGTGGCACCATTGATCGTCTTTCTAGATATTGGAACTAATGACCTGAGCGACCCGAAAAAAGACCCCGTATGTCCAAGAAAACTAGGAATTCATCATTCCCATATGTCCAGATTCCGAAGGTATCGTCTAAATAGTGTAAATAGATTAATGGTAATTTGTTGCCTTTCGTTAGAGCGTGTTTCTCCCACTCAGCCATAAAAAGATTGGCATAGTTAGGGGCAAATCATTTCCCCATTGCAGTGCCGAAAATTTGCTGGTACCAGTTTGATCCGAGTAAAAAGTCGTTGTGTTTTAAGGACATTTTAAGTAGTTTTAAAATCTCTGCGTCTGGGCGGTCAAAATCCGGGTTTCATAAAAAACTTACTGCTTCAGTCCCCGAAATATTGTCAATATTTGTGTACAGGCTTTCTACATCCACGGAGAACAGCAGCGCATATCACTGGGAATTTCGATTCTAGTCACTTTATCAATGAAGTCTGTAGTGTTTTTAACGTACGAAGCATGTGTTGCTGCCAATGGGGCTAAACATAGTCAATATACTAAGCTATATTTTATATGATTCGCTATTGCAATCGGATATGATCGGTCGTCCTGGATTCATTTGAGGCTGAGGCCATTTGTCTTTAGCCTTATGAAACTTGTGTAATAGATAGAGCAGACGTGGTCGAGGTGTATCCGGTGGCTCTAAATAATCTCGTTGCTTCTTGGATATGTAACCTGTTTGTCGTAGTATGTCTATTGTTGCCGAAATGCGGACTGCGGCTTGTGGATAGACCAGTGTGTGTAGTTTAGTATAATGTTTTTTCTTCGCAAGCTGTCGATTCGCCTCTGCGACATAGTTTTCTTTGGACATGATTACTGTGACCGAGCCTTTATCAGCAGGTTTAATAATAATATATGGATTTCTCTTGAGTGCCGAAATCGACGTCAGTTGCGACTTTGAAAAATTACCAACTCTGTTCCGGTGCTTGTTAGTTATCGAGCTAAAATCTTTCAGTTGTTCCAATTTTTAGTTAATGTCCTCGTTGTGGCAGGGCGGATTTCAGGTTGATTTTGGTGTAAAAGTGCTCTTTAAGTTTGGTTGATTTCGTTCCGTGAAAAATATCGTAGTTGGATATGTCTAGCAAAGTGCCTCATAAACGCCTGCGTGTCTTCTGCATCATTTGTCTGTGGTGTTGGTATAAATTGTAATCCGAAATATAGGATTTCCGCCTGCAGTAGCGCAGCGTTAAGAGCTCAGGACTCTCAACTGAGAGAACGTGGGTTCGAATCCAGTGCGGCGGTGTCGAATCTTGGGCAAGTTCGTTTACTCTACATTGCTTCAGTTCACCCAGCTGTATGAATGAGTACCTGGCGATATACAGTAGTGGATATTTGTGTACGAATAGTCTTCGCGCATTAATTGCAGCATGGCTGAATTCTTCCCAGAGAAGTCGAGATGGTGTTCGATTGAACAGGTCCTGAGGACTGGATACTGCGCTGTATAAGAACTCACCTTTACCTACCTTTATGATCACACAACAAATAATATTGCATTGATAACTTGTAGCGAATAATTTGAGTATTTGTTTACTGTTAAAAGTGCAATGGTTTTTCATTGGGATGGTGTTGACATCTACCCATTAACTAACTAAACGATTAGTTGAGGCTGTTCTGAGTGATCTCGCAAGCACACTGTGTTGACACTCAAACAGCTACCGTCTCATCAACAACTATGATTGTTTGTAGGCGTCTGTGTCGTGCTGGAATGAACTTTCTTAAGTACGTTTCATCCTAGTTCAGCAGATGTGAGACGGCTGTCCGTGGACTTTTATGTTTTTGGCTTGGTGGACGTGGAAATAGATAGCAGGATGTAATATAACATGAATTCAAGCAATATATGTTTTTATTCCCTTTAAGTACGTTTCATCACATTTCAGCTGATCTGAGGCGGCTGTCCGTGGCTAAAGCATTTCCCTCTAGCCTTGATTAAACAAGCCCCGTGATGTGGCGCCACTATTTGTCGCACAAAGAAAAAACTGCATCCAGAGACGTCTTGCTGTTGCAGTGAAGGAGGTGGGGTTGGTAGGTGTATAATTGGAAGTGTTTTGCGAGCCTCAGAAAGTTTCCGTGAACCTCACGGGGGGAAATTTTTGTGATTCTTAAGGCTTAACATAAGGTGCAGGTGAGGGTTTCTCGATCTGAGCCTAACCAAATGCTGTAGTCACAGAAAATGTGTTGCTGCTGCACCGCCGTAACTTCAGCTTCTCCACTGTCTCTGCTCGACTGGTGACATCGGCTGACTGGGGTGGGGGGTTGAAGGGGAGTATGGGGCGGGGGGAAGCTGTTGAAAATGTTTCGTTATTGCGCAGCCGTAATTTCACCGTCTTCTCGCTGTCTCTTGCGCTGCCTCCTAACTCGTCTCAACTGATGAAATGGGAAGACGGGCGGGGGAGGTATGTTGATTTTTTTGCCGCAACGCCATGTCGCTGTATCTTCACTTCAACTTTTCGTCAGTTTCTCCGCTTGCTTGCCTGGCTCAACTGTGACATCAGAAGATGGGGGTTGCTATTGAAATTGTTCACCGCCGCGTCAGCATAATTTCAGCTTATTTAACAAGATTGCCACGCAGATAATTAACTCTAGATGGCAGGTGGACAAGGAAGTCTTATGGCTTATCGAGAGTTCAACCCTTTTTTATTTACAAGTATCCCGCCCTTCTGAGGTGTGTGTCGATTTTATTGTTTACATATTCATGGCATGACATGGAGCTGAGGTGTTGTGTTTGGCAGTAGCTCCCACGACAGCTGCCTTATTGTTACAAGTTTAACGTTTTTCATATTTCTCAGGTGCGTGTATAGAGGTACATACATTACTTCGGACGTTTACAGTTTATTTGAAAATGATTACTGGTGCCGGACTGTTATTGTTTTTAATCGACATTCGTCTAAGCTTGCCTTGAGAACCGGTTGCAAACTTGACAAGCAGAACGCTGTGGTCTATTCTTGGATAACACCGGACCACGGACAACTTTTGTGCAATCGCCGATGATACTCGGCGATTGCGTGTGTGTCAACAACAGTGGTGCGTTATTCTAGGACACATTTGTTGTCAACTGCCGCCCATGCAACCAGGTATATCAGATCTCCGGTGACCTGCTGTGTGAATCTTCTCTTTCACCAACTGTGCATCTTCAAGCGTTCGTCTACGAAACGTAAACACCGTGGCGGACGTAAAGTCGCAAAACAGAACGGGACAATAATTCACTACGCAAGAGTACTGACGTTGCCACAACCAAGCCGAAATGTACAACATTTCATAACTTTACCATTATATAAACAGTTACAGCGCGATCAAGGCGTACGAGTATGCTACGTTAACGCACAATCGTGTTGGAACAAAACACTCGCCATTGCGGATCATATACTTGAAAACCATCTCGATATGATGGCGATATGCGAAACGTGGTTGAAGCCTTCGAGGGACGCCAATGTGATTACAGACATTGTACCATATGGATATTCCATCAAGCACACGCCGAAATCGTCTTACACAAACAGGATACCGATGCGTTTCGATCCTTTGAACACCTACGTCATCCATGAGAATCGTTGTTATTTACCGACCGCCGCCATCAGTGAGAAATGGCTTTTCAACAACTGTGTTTTTTTAAGAATGGCACCGTTTCATCGACCAGTATGCCATAAAACCTGGACCTCTGATTATCATGGAAGATTTGAACTTTCATATTGACAACGCTGCAAATGTTGATGCACGGGGACTGACCAATTCTGTGAATGCCACAGGGATGGTGTTGCATGTTCGCGGGCCAACCCACAGGAAAGGACACATTTTGGATGTACTCATGACCCGTAGCAAGGACGAACACCTTGTTTGAAATGTTACCGTTACGGACATGGGCCTTTCTGACCTCTTTGCGGTGAGTTTCATCATAGCCATTGTTCAACATCGCACTCTTTTGATGAAAATCAAATATTGCAAGTTACGCAACAATAATATAGTGTATTTTCGACAAGACATTCCACTGTTCCGTTCGGATGATCTTGACTTGCTAAACGCAGAAGAACTGGTTGATCAATATGATCATAATGCAGGTCAGCTTAGTTTATTCGCACGCGTCCGTTGTTCCGGATAAATACAAGACTGGCTGCATCTCGCCATCAAGAAGGCTGGACTAAATCCAGAATCAATGAGGAATTATCGACCTGTATCGAATCTGACATTTCTCTCTAAAGTAATCGAGCGCGTTGTAGCAAAACAGCTGAACGTCCACATGCAAGAGAACAACTTGAACGACCAGTTTCAATCGGCATATCGACAAGATCACTCAACTGAAACGGCTCGGCTTCAAGTTCACGATGACATTCTGTCTGCAGTAGACCGTGGCTGTGTTGTTGTGTTGGTTATGCTTGACTTGACCGCCGCTTTCGACACCATTGACCACGGCATTCTATTGAGCAGACTCACTCACAGATTCGGTGTCAATGGCGCTGCGCTTGAGTGGTTCAGATCTTACTTGTCCGGTCGGCATCAAGTCGTTCGTATTGGAAGTGTCAAATCCTCCCCAACTGCTGTGCCGTTTGGTGTACCGTAAAGCTCCGTACTCGGGCCGAAGACAGATGTCATGGTGTTTGGTACTAAACAGAAATTGTCACTACTAAAGGAGATTCGTATTTTTTACTCGACTTTGACTTCGTCTTCAAGTGCGCGCAACCTGGGCGCTGTATTTGATCAATCCCTCAACATGACTAACCACTTAAGTGCCATATGCCGAACAGCGTATATGCACCTCCACAACATCAGTCGTATGAGGCGATACCTCACAACATATGCGACTAAACCACTTGTGCTCGCTTTCGTCATATCTAGATTGGACTACGGGAACGCGTTACTGACTGGACTACCACGAAACCACATTCACAAACTCTAGCGAATCCAAAACATGGCAGCCAGAAGCATCACGTTCACACCTCGCCGTGATCATATAACTCCAGTTCTAAAAGAACTACATTGGCTGCCAATGAAATGCCGAATGTTATGTATGTCTGTCTCTCTTCCTCTCCATCATTCTCCATCCCTCTCTCTCTCTCTCTCTCCCCTCCTCTGTCTCTCCCCCTCGGTCTCTCTCCACCTCTGTCTCTCTCCCTCCCTCTGCCTCCCTCTTCCTCCCTCTTCCTCTATCATCCTCGCTCTCCCTCTCTCTCTCTCCATCGCTCTTCCTCTCTCTCTGCCTCGCTCTCCCTGTCTCTATGGCTGATGTCTGTCTTGAGAGACTGTGTCATCTACTGTTCCTTCTTGTGACTGCTCAACTGATGTTTATTTGCTTGTTGTAAAATGTGCGGCTGACTGCTCCAAGTGTTTTTGTGGCAAACGTGTGTGACAATGACTCTTGGAAGTCACCCTTAGTTTATGACAGTACTTCAAAGACATGTAAAGGTATGTACTGCATTCTACAGTGTTTGATAGTAATACACGTTCAACTTCAACATTAGTTATTTGTTGTACGTTGTGCTGGTGGTGCAACACCACTAGACAAAATGGTGTGTTGAGTTTGCAGTGATGTCCTTCCCTACACGTAAATCATCATGGGGAGTCCAACACAAACAACTGCATTATTAGCGGAATAGCACAATGCACTCACAGAAATTAAAATGCTGTGCTACAAATGCATATTCAGATCTATATCACACAGTTAATATATTCTACATTGGAGAACAAAGACGAGCTGTACAGCGGAACATGTAAATGTTATCCGGTTGCCTTGCAGATAAACATGCAGCCTTCTTGCTGTATGTCGCAGTGGATCCGAGTGCTGCTGAGACGTCGCAGTGTTTCTGTGAACCACAGACAATTCTGGGTGTAATGCCAAGTTCTTCTGCTTTCAGCTTGTGCTGACATCTGTGATTCCTGCACCATTGCTGATCATTTGATCATTCTATCCTCCAATTATTTGCACCTTCATTTAATGCACGTTTTGTACACAAAATTAATTTTGACATAATGTTGAACACTGAGAATGGACCCAACCCCAAATATGCAACACTTGCATCCTACCCCTCTTAAAATGCAGTTCATTTTGAGCTGAGCCCATCCCAAATTCCTGCATCCTACCCGCCTTGATAGATTGTAACCGGCCTATATATATATATATATATATATATAGTCAGGGGGCTTAACTTTATAATTGTTCACATCTTTCCACAATCACCATTTTTGGACCAGCGTTAGATATGGCCATGACATTTAATTTCTCCATTTGAGCCAAGCTGAGCTCCCTATGTGATGGTCATATTGGACAAAACCAAGATGTCCACTGTTCGGAGTAAGGTTGTGCAATAACTCAAGAACTAAAAATGATAGAATCATAAATGAGACCACTTTTAGGCGTTTTCCGAAACAACTGGTTTTTTTCTCCAGTTTTTGCGCAGTACTAATTAAGATGTATTCAGTCTTGGAGTTGTTTGTTTTAAGTTTCATGCTTTGCACCTAGCTATTGATGTCTTTAATGCACCGTTCCAAAGACTCGCGATTACTGTCCATAGAATTGGCGTTAAAACTACAGTACACCTGATGGTCATCAGCATACGCAGCCCCAGCTTACCTTGCTGATCAATGATATGAAAAACAGGGCTAAAATATTCTGTGAATTCCACAGGACCGAGGCATGATCCTTGCGGTACTCCCTGATCAAGTTTAAACTGGTCAGACACAGTACCATCAATAATAATTGATTGAATTTGGAGATAAGATGAAAACCAATTTAGAGCTGTGCCTGATACACCAAAAGAACAATTCATAATAATCAACAAAATCGTATGGTCCTCAGTATGAAAAGCCAACAACAAGTAAATTAAAACCAGTTGTGTGACCTTCTGTTGGTCCATGTTTAAAAGAATGTCAGACTGGACCTTAACAAATGCAGTTTCAGTAGAATGTCCAGCTCTATACGCCGACTGACAAGGTTGCAAGGAAATTCACATTCTGAATGAAAGCAAAGTTGGTCTACAACAGCCCGTTCTGTTAATGTATAGATATACTGGAGATTCGACACAGGGTGCAGACATGGGGTCAAATGCAAATGCATTTGTATTTAAATGCATTTAAATGCAACTGATCCAGTGTTTGCATTTGAACATTTCGAGCCAAAACTATTTGCATTTAAATACATTTTAAAAGTATTTGAAAAATCAAATACTTTTCAAATACTTATAGCATTTAATTATGTCAATTTTAGAGTTATCACAGCTGTACTTAATTAAATTGTTGCTTGGTCTAGGCAGTTGATACAGGTCACTCTTGTTACTTATGTGATCACCGAGGCATGACATTCACTGAGAGAAAACTGGCCTTCCTATAGCTCTTTTATTAGCTGACCAACTGCAGCATTTGCATGCTTTGATCATTAACTACTTGGGTCATTATCAGATGGATGATCAGTATATCAGTTGGCCTGTGACAGGGTCAGGTTAGCAAGCATTTAATTAACAGTGGGTGGCTTATTATAATTTTATTGGAAGACAGTGCATCAGTGGGCACAGGAAATGGAAAACAGGATTAACCTGTCACAGGAGAAAATTTAACAATGTGTGACCAATTATAACATGGGTCTATTGACTCAATGAACTCCCTTAATTCTGGATAAATAATGGTCAAATATAGCTCATTTTTGTCATTATTTATTATGTACGAGCACGGGGACGTCAAGAGAATTAGAAAAGTATTTGAAAAGTATTTGAACAGTATTGAAATACTTTTGAAAAGTATTTGCATTTGACATTAACAAAATGTATTTGCATTTGAAATGTGAAAAGTATTTGCATTTAAATACTTGTCAATGTATTTGACCTCATGTCTGACTGTCTGTCAGGGCGATAGTTTTTTGGAATAGGATCCAGTCCTGCTTTTTTTAAGCAGTGGCTCTACAAGTGCAGTCTTCCATTCATGTGGGAATTCCCCAGCAGCAATGAAGCAATTGATGATGTGTGTAAGGAATGGCACAAATTCCTCAATATACTATTTGACCATTTTGGTTGGCATGGGGTCCAGAACATAGCTGGTTGTCTTAGATTTCATAACCAACGTGTGCACATTATCCGCAGCAAATGTATCTAAATTATCACACACACAACTTCTCTGTTTTCTGATGATTTGACGGGAGGTTTTGCTAGGCAACATATCACGTGCTGGGTAGGTTAATTGCAGCGTGTTCAGCCAGTATTGACAGAGGGTTGACATTGGTTGTTATGTAGGGAATATAACATAGTATAATGTTCTTCCCTTGTTCTGCTCATTATGTTATGATATAGGATTTGTCTTAATTTGATTTGTATTGTATGTATTGTAATGAGTTACAATAAATTTGATTTGATTTGATTTGGTTATGCTTCAGGTGGCGTGCCTAACCTGGATGGCATGACATTTGGTCAGTACGAGAAGATGCTAGAGGGTTGTGTCAGCAACCTGTACATCCAGGGTAAGGGACCCCTGGACCTCACCACTGACGCTGTCGGGGTATGTCGTGGCGCCCTGACACCCCTCATTGCTGTGACCATCCAGTTGCTACAGTGTTCTTGTTTCTTTATGTTTTGGGGCCTGTTTATTTGTTAAACAAAGTGTGTTATTTTGTCCGCTTTATTAGTTTTATTAACATAAATGTAACCGACTAAAATTATATATCTCGGCTGGTTGATACTTGATTTGAAACTTATTAACAGAATAAGAACTGGTTGATATTTAAAAAAAAAGCACAGTTTTTTTGTCATCTTGCTGAAAAATGTCTGATAAAAAGATCTATTATATGACTGATGAAATTATTAAGTATTGGAAATCACGAAAAATGGCAAACAAAATGTCATAAAGGTGGATGCCTATGCACCGCTGGAAGGGAGATGTTAGAGGATTGGTTGGTTGGTTCTGCTGGGCCTGGTGCTGTAATAGGACATGCTGAAGAGTAGATATTGACTTAGGCATTGGAGCCAAGTCAACCCAAGGGAAACTTTCAATGTATTTTCAATGTTGCCAACAGAAATTAGACACTATAAACTTGTGTGTAGCTACAATGATAAACAATGTGTAGATCAGGTCTATGCGAAACAGGAGGTTAACTAATGTCAGAATGAATTGTACCATTAGCCTGTAGATGTGAATTCTTTGTCATTTAGCTTAATGTGTACACATTTTCTAGCAGTGAAAAGTTGTCCTTGAATGGTGAACAGCAAATTCCTAAAGAAATGTTAATATGATGGTGAGATAAGGTAATTATGTGCAATCATATCACTAGATCATGCCAACAGAAGTGATGGTCTGATGCAAAGTATTTATTGAGCGCAAATCCCAAATATGCCTAATATTTATTGAATATTTGTCCACACAGAAACAGAGATGAACATAGTTTATGGTGTGTAGATCTACATTTAACTGGGTAATGTTGAGTTTTGGGCCATATTGGTGGTACTAGGCAAAGTTCACTCGATTCAAGTATGTATGCTATCAATAGTAACTTGTGTATTATTTATTTTTATATTAAGAAACAATGTTTCCTCAAGAAGAGCATTATTTTGTCATTCCCTAACTTGACATTGTTTGAAACATTTGATATTCAGTAACACTATCTCTTAAAACTTGTATTTAAAATAAATCTCAAGGTGGCAATAACAGCACAGATGTCACTGGCCACGTATTGTTGAATATAATACACCTTTATGGTAAACACATCAAGAACTGGCATTATGTTAATTAAGCAAAATGCAAACCGATTTATACTTAAATCTAAAGAAGTGAAAACAAAAAGACTAGTCACTCATTACCTCTGATCATGGGATGAAGTAAAAGAGAATTGCCTGTTTTCATACACATGTTTGTCTGAAAATATTGTTGTCATACCAATGCCTAATGTTATTCAGCATGTGTGTACATGATTATAGATGTGTCAATAAATTTGTTACAAAAATGTTAACTTGTTATGACAAGTGTTCATATGATAGTGAAACCCTGATAATCTAGAAACCATAACATCAGACATCAGGACATAATATACCTTGCAATATACCTGATTAATTTCTTTTAAAATCCATAATTTGCTATGCTATTTCCAATAGTTGTTTAAGTGGAATTAACTTAATTTAGATGGGGTTATTGTAAACGACTGAAATTACTGAATGGAGTAAGTGTATGTGTGCACAACCAGTAATGTATGAATGACCATCAGCAGGGATCGAACCTGCCACACACAACACTGAAACACTTATCACAAACAACAGTCCAACAGTTTTTAAACAAACAAATGACATAGTATGTCTGCATTTACAACACAATACTCTAATAGCATTCAGTCACAAATATATTGTTTACATTGTTGCAAAAGTCATATGGTACATACATACACGTATCTGCAATTTCATTAACTGTTAATGTTTCACAAAAGAAATAATATTGTATGTTTGTATAATTTGACAGAAAAATAATACAATATATACTTGTTACGAAACTTTCTGAACAAACATATAAACCCACTTTTTAAGTGTTAGGTTCCCAACTGGATACATCCCAAGTAATCCCCTTGGGCAACATGATGAATCCACATGAATCCTTGGGAGGAAATTTAGTGTGACGATAGACACGTCACCAAAAGTGTATTTGCAGTGTGACGAGTGTATGTGCAGAACACTATCAATTGCTTTACTACATGTATCTTTACATTTATTAAATATTCACAAACATTAACATGTGTTGTTATTTCATTAGTTTTAACAAAACTTGTATTTTATGTGTAAATAACGAATAGATACAGCTATGCTACGAATATAATAATGTTATAGATATATCCACTTTCAAGTGTAAATTTCATGTCCACGTGTTACTATTCATTGATAACCCGGCTGAATATATTTTTAACAGTGTCACTAAAATGTTGAAAACGTGTTTTCAAGTTCCACACCAAGCACATTATACTCACTAGTGATGCACTAGTAGACAGTTAAGTCAACAAAACAGCACTCGCCCTTAAGATTACTAAACATTCTTCAGGATAGTTCGTTTTCATTAGCACTCACCCTTGTTCTTCATCATCCCATTCTGGGTGACCCTGCGTGACTGGCCGCCAGCGCTATATTAATGCCTGTTAACTCAGTCTTCTTCTTTGTGACAACATTTCCTGTATCAAACACATTGAACTCGAGCCATTTCAAAAAGACAAAGGATAGCTGTCATAATCTCACTATTACTCGATCAAACGTTCTGAAATAACACCGTGTGTGTGCCTGTGCGTGACATGTGTCCCTATACACTGTGTATAACAGTCAACTTTCTACATCCCCAGGAGAGGAATACTTAAGGCAATTTTATCAGGCCACCCTTTATGTTATCTGCTAAGGGGGCAGAACGATGTCACATTGTGCAGGTGGCTTGTGAAAGACCATGCATTGTCATCTATTCTCTAGGGTGTGAAAAATGCCCTCCTGAGAAAGAGAGCCAAGTCACTTGTTGAGGTCAACAGGAGAGTTAAACACAATAAACATGCCTCTGCAATCAAGTATAGAAATAGGACCAGAGCAGGTCTGGAGACAACAAATAAGGAAGAAATAGGACCAGAGCAGGTCAGATATGTTTGATAATAGAATGCCGATGCTCTTTACTACTTCGTTTAAGACACAAGGATGGCGGCCATCAAGTCCTGATGGTTTAAATGTCTTTAGTTTTTATATGTCTAGTTTTTCTAGTTTTGATATGCCACTATCGATGGGTTGATTTTGGAAGATTCCATTGTGTTATAAAAATCTCATAGGTTCCTCCGTGATATCTCTTTCTGGTTCTCTCATAATTACCGAGGAGAAGTAATTGGCTAATACCTATGTTTTTCCAAGTCCGCCGAGTTTGTCATATCATTTTTGTTTTCTGGAAAGTTGGGTATTTCCGTTTATGTCTTCATTTTTGCCCTTGCATACTGCCAGATTTCTTAGATTATGTTTTATTTGATTAATTATATCCTTTTCATACAGTTTCTGTGCTTTCTTGTCAGTCTCCTGACCTAATAGTGCAATCGACAAAATTTCTCTTAAGTTTCGATATCTTTGGTAAGAAGATATTCTTCCACAATCTGTTTTTCCTAATGATTTTAGCTTGGGTTTGAATGATTGGTCGCTTCTTCCTAATGCTGATGGAGTCTCGACTCTTGAGATCTCGGTGTATTCACTAGTGATTATAAGGTCAAGGAGCGATGGTTTAGTTGTACCGTTACCTCTAGTGGGTTCAAAAAAACGTTGCACCAAGTAACAGTCTCGATTTATTTTATTAATTTAAATTATTTATCTTCAGTACTTGCTGCTGTAGTTGAGATTATTTACTAATCAATCTATGGGTATTTGAAACCTCCAAGTATAGCAGAACATGTGAAAAACATTTCTCAGTTATTGTATCCAGTAATTTCTTAAGGTTGTCATTGTTCTCAGTGGTGCTATTAAGGCTTCTATAAAAAGAGCCTAACAAAAGGGTATCCTTCCGTTTCAGTACCAAAATGCAAAACAGTGCTTCATTCAACTCAACATCAAACTGGTGTACTTGAAATGCAAAAAAATTGTGAATAAACAAGAACATCCCTCTGCCTTTGCCTTCACTCATGTTCACAGTTTCCATATAATACAATTCCAAGTTGTGTTCCTGCGTGGTAAGTTGTCTATTAAAACGTGTAGGATTTACTTCTGATATTGCTATAACATGTGGTGGAGTTGAGTGGTTTTTTATTTTACGTTTTAGTCCAGTTAGTTCTTCTTTTCAGTACATCAGCATTTGTAAACCATACAATTATTTCTTCTGTACAGGCACTTGCGAGTAAGATTAAATATCACATTTTATCCACATAAATGTATCCATATGAGAATTGGATCATTATTCACAAGGAATAAAGCCTATTCATTGGGAAACAACCAGACAACACTTACAAGTACGGACAATGTGAAAGTTATTCGAGTCACTTTCGATCCATCGCTTGATTTTTAAGCATATGAAAGACAAAATAAATAAAGCCAATTCGATGATGGGGATAATCCGACGTACTTTCGATCACATCGATGAAAAGTGTTTTACTACAACTTTTAAGTCCATTCTTAATTAAATATATTACAGCTCTTGAAAATGGTCGACGCACAGCAAACAAATTAATTCCTGGTTTCAAAGACCTAGAATAGATAAAACGTTTACAGAGACTGAAATTACCAACTCTATTATACATTCGTCACATGGGAGATATGATTGAAATGTATAAGATACTAACAGGGAAATATGATTCAGCAGTCTTGTCCAATGTTGTTACTTTAGGAGCCAACGAAGCACATACGAAAGGGCACCACCTAAAAATAGTTAAAGAAAGATGCCGATTAAATAACTCATTTATATACCGACGCAGAGACGTATGAAACAGTCTCCCACAGTCTGTGGTTGACGTTTAACCGATCCAGTCGTTTGACAAAAAAATAGATGTTATACCAAAACCACCCTATGGAAGCTGAATACTCTGCCCCACTCCTATCTTAGATTGTTCCACACTCAGACGCATGGAAACAGTCCGAGCATATGTCAAAAGCGAGAGTTGGCACGTCAGAGGCAGACACTGTAATCCCTAGTCAAGCCAGAAGAGGACGTGTAAGAACCTGTAAGATGTTATGCACTTTACTTTTCAGGTCTTGAAAATGGCCCAGCAACATTGAAGTTAATTTTTGAAAAACAAAAAGAGAGAATCCGGAAGTGGGAGACACTGGAGCCGTTACTGCCTATGATACAGAGCTAACTGTACCAATGATCGGCTCGGGACATCTCATCGGGAGCTCCTTACAACCCTACTCTGGAGAGTAGTGTCACAATCCGGATCTCTCACAGTTGACCCACCCCGTGTGGTAGCACTCTGCAAGGGAGGGTTAAATCGGCCCCTAAGCCAAGCCGGCGTTCCCATAGCCGGTGTGGTCATCCATGCCACGTGATATAACCCTATATATTGAGCGCGTCAAGCTGCAATTAACATAGGAAATTTACCTGCTTATATAACCATCCAAACACAGGCAGCCGGAATTGTGGTGTGTGAACTTCAACATTAATTAAACTTGCATATCTACACTTATTAAAGTTATTTATTCGTTAGAATGGTATTAAAACTTCGGCCATATGTTATGTTATATGATATGATGCAGTAAACGTGTGTATATGCGGCATAAATAATATTACTAATCTATTATAAGTATTCTGATGTATGCAAATTCATCGATAGTATTCGTTGACGACGATAGGGGGTGAATCCAATATGGCCTCACACAGTGGGGAAAATTCCAGAAATCAAATAATATTTATTGTCTATGTATTATACCAACAACTGTTGTTCAAGTATAATACACAGTGCGGTATTAATGGTGAATTAATAACGAAGAGAGATGGTGTTCGAACTTGTGTTTACTCCTCCGTGGTGCATAACATTAAACAATGTTTACTTAGTGCATTAATTTTGTTTGCCTTAAGTAACGATACATTTGTTTCTAGTTCTTTGATCACTGCCAAATAATATAACTATAACCAGCCAAGCACAAGCGTGTGTGTATTTGCATTACGATTGGCAAGATGTTCTATGAACACATTACGCCAGTGAGTATGTACGTGTATGTCAACATATGTGTCTACATTATGGTACGATACAAAGGTTAAGCTTAAACACAATAACCATGTTCATTTCTTGCGCGCTCGTGCTTGCCGCCGTGAATAGACTGTCAACGATAACCAATTTTCTTGTTGTACCCAAAGGCAATATGTTGAACAGACTACAACTACTTGACGTTTTAAAAAAATGAAGTCCCTACCTTCCTTCCCGCTTGAAGCCATCTTGCAATGGCTACCCCTTCACGCTGTCTTTTCCGGCATTTGTTTTCATATCCTATAGTGTGTTCCACTGTTGAAATCACCTGTTAAACGAAGCACCATATCGAGCGTCAAACGAATATTGTTTGTTACATACATATAATGTGCGCTGGAACCACGCGAGTCAACCATCCACCAGTCAAGTCGGTGTTGTACTGAAACCCGTCGTGTGACCTATATTTCAACCACTGTTTTCCTATTGGTCATTTTACGCTTACCAGATACACGTTTACAACAACTGTCAGGTGAAACTCGACAGAGGTAGTCATACTAAATTC
>OZ023206.1:15743667-15768697 GCA_963995525.1 Escarpia spicata
AATAAGTGTTGTCAATAATTATATAATCAGTAGTGCAAACCAAATAATGTAAAATAATATAAAATATAATAAACCACATATTACACATGTATTGCACAATTTGAACACATTTACATGTAATTATATGACTAATAAATTAACTATAAGCTACAATGTTTCTTCTATGCAATTCACAGTTTTGACAGGGAATTTGTTAAATAGATACACTGTGTCATGATTATATTAATAAATCTGGAAAGATCTGTCAACTGTTTTACATTATGTACATTAAACAACTGGTTTATTTTCAAAGTATTAGGTATGTTTCTAAAGTATTTCTGTATGTATTGAGAGAGAGGAGAGAGTGGAGATAGAGGAGAGAGAGGAGAGAGAGAGACGAGAGAGAGATAAGAGGAAGAGAGAGAGAGGAGAACAGAGAATGTAGAAGGAGAGAGATAGAGAGATAGAGATAGAGATAGAGGAGAGATAGAGGAGAGATAGAGGAGAGATAGAGGAAAGAGAGGAGAGAGAGGAGAGAGAGGAGAGAGAGGAGAGAGAGGAGATAGAGGAGAGATAGAGGAGAGATAGAGGAGAGAGAGGAGAGAGAGAGAGAGAGAGAGAGAACACACAGAAAGACAGACAGACATAAATACAGAGAGGGGGCAGAGACATAGACTGCGGCAAAGACTGAAGCAGAGATAGGCAAATAAACATAGAGGTAGCAGGCAGGCAGAAGATATGCAGACGTACTGGCAGGCACACAGACATACTGGCAGGCACACAGACAGACAGACAGACAGACAGACAGACAGACAGACAGACAGACAGACAGACAGACAGACAGACAGACAGACAGACAGACAGACAGACAGACAGACAGACAGACAGACAGACAGACAGACAGACAGACAGACAGACAGACAGACAGACAGACAGACAGACAGACAGACAGACAGACAGACAGACAGACAGACAGACAGACAGACAGGCACGCGGGCACGCGGCCACGCAGGCACGCAGGCACGCAGGCACGCAGACGGACAGGCAGGCACGCAGGCACGCAGGCAGACAGACGACAGACAGACAGACAGACAGACAGACAGACAGACAGACAGGCAGACAGACAGACAGACAGACAGACAGACAGGCAGACAGGCAGGCAGGCAGGCAGGCAGGCAGGCAGGCAGGCGGGCAGACAAACGGACAGGCGTAGAGGCAAATATTCAGAGAAACAGAAACATACAGGCAGAGAAGGAGGCAGGCCGGCAGGCAGCCATACAGGCAGACAGACAGGCAAGCATATCCAGAGGTGGACTTACGTACGGACTATGTAACAGACTTATAGACTGACATTCCAACAGACAGACATAGAAGATGGAGGAGAGAGATAGAGAGATTCGGGGAGAGAGGGCGAGTTGAAGAATGGGAGACATGGAGAAAAACAGACATAATTTGTATAGAGAGAAATAGGGGCATGAATACAGACAGTCAGCGTGCTAGTTGCGACTACAACATAGTCAAGCAACCAACGCTGCATTACCAAGTTGCGTCGGCTGTTCTAATATTATACGTGTTAAACCGCATACAATAATCAGTCATCCTATAGATACTTGTCTGAAATTGTACAGGCAAGGAATCGGAGAAACTTGTTTTAGCTAAGTACTATTTTTAACTAATAACTATCACATTATCTAAAGTCAACCGTATGCACACGACGTACCTACACACCACAATAATTAGTTAAAATGCATGTATGTAAACACAATTTAACATTATACGACAAAACACTCATACAATCGTCATATCATAGCTGCCATGCCCGAAAAGACGGGAAATGGGGCAACAAGAAGCAACTTAAGTTTTGTATGATTCGAATAATATCACTATTATGCAGCTGTATATAACATATAGACATGAAAAAATAACTCACCAGGCCGTGAATATTGATACTCGTAATACGTAGCCGAGAGAACTGTACGTATAACTTTGTGGATACGTCCATGATCCCTAGCAAACTGCGACTGGGTGTGGCTCGAGCTACATTACCCGCGTCTGGCGCATGATATAACAATAGCCAATGCGACCGCTTCACGAAACACTTCCACCAGGGTTACATAATATAGTATACTTGTTGTGTTACAGATTCTTTGTGGGGTCGCACATGTCAACCGGCCCAAAACACGAACGGATTATATGCCCACGAACATTATTATTTGTAAGTTAACAACTTCATATTTACTCCTTTTCAAACATGTTTTGTTCGTTTTATTATTACTTTTATGACACAAATATCAAATACATTTTCGAGCACGCGTAAAAGGAAGCGTTATGCAACGAGGCCATAAAATATTGTGTTACCTGTAAACTCGCTGTTAAAGATGAACGCACAGCTCATAATATATAAAAGTGTTTATTGATGATTTATGCAATATAACATCATAATACTATAATTTCAGTTGTAGCTTAGTTAAGTGCTTCTTTAAAAATGTTGTAGTCTTCAACATTTCCACATGATTTCCATATCATTTGTTTTTAATTAACTTTTCTAATGACTTCTTTCTGGATCGTTCCTCTTTTATCGAACGAAACAAATTCATCTATGATGCACTCAATTTCACTCTAAGATATTCCAGCATTCTAGCTGTTACTGTCTTATTTTTCAGTGTGTTATTATTCCAGTCTATCTTTCCTAAATATTTCCTCCTGTCCTTTTATCTTCCTTTGTGAAAACTTCTCCTGTACTGCTTTTTATTATTCCTTTCTGATTTTATACTTTGATGGTAACATATATCTTGATGTGATCATTATACATACTCCATGCAGTAGCTAATTCATTCTGTGAGAGGATAAAACTAAGTCTAACGTACGTGTGTATTTGTGTGTGCGTGGGTGGTGTGTGGTGGGTGTGGTGTGTCTAATGTATGTGTGCGGTGTGTGCGGAGTGTGCTGTGTGTGTGTGTGTGTGTGTGTACTGTGTGTGTGTGTGTACTGTGTGTGTGTGTGTACTGTGTGTGTGTGTGTACTGTGTGTGTGTGTGTACTGTTTGTGTGTGTGTACTGTGTGTGTGTTTGTACTGTGTGTGTGTGTACTGTGTGTATTGTGTGTGCTGTGTGTGCGTATGTGTGTGCGTGTGTGTGTGTGTGTGTGTGTGTGTGTGTGTGTGTGTGTGTGTGTGTGTGTGTGTGTGTGTGTGTGTGTGTGTGTGTGTGTGTGTGTGTGTGTGTGTGTGTGTGTGTGTGTGTTTTTTTTTTACTTGTTCGAGTAGTAAGACTAAACACGAGATGGCACCACCATGGCATTGCCGAAGTTAGGAGACAGGCCTTAACAAAACTTTAGGTTTGTATAAAACGGAATATTTATACTGACAGAGTGAACATAGGACGGCCCAGTGTATCAGTCAACCAGAAGATGAAAACCAACACAATACTTATGGCACGATGAATTGGATATTGCTCTGGTTTTCACACTGTTTGCTGTAGTTTAATACAATTGCCAGCAAAAAAAATGTGTACGTGACACAAAACATAAAATTAAACCCATTTTGGTAACATTTATATCATTTATGTAACTAACACATGACATATTAGTCTATTCTGGATCATTTAATGATGGACATTCATTTTCTTTTTTTGAGTTTTGGCTCATAGTTCACAATGAGCATCAGCAAGAAGCATCTCATGTTGGAATGGCATTTCACGTATGATGGAATCAATGCTCTGAGCCTGACATTATTATATATATAGGCCCTTGCTTTATTGACTGACTGACTGACTTGATCCCGTATATTTTGTAGTTACTAAAACCTGATGATCGTAATTCATGATAGCTCATTCAAATGGTAGACCTTTTATGGTATATTATCAGGCATTAAGAATGTCATCATCATCTTTGGTTGACTGGGGCCGGAGCATGGATGAGCTGTTTACAAATGGATCCATTGTACATTAGGAATGGGAGCTCTGTCTCTTTAATATCAAGGTATTCACAGATCAGCTTAGTGTATGTTTTTATTTGTTGCCTCTTTTTTTCTAGCTATGAGTGGGTATCCATCAGATGAATCTTAACACTGGTTCTTCTTTGTGGTGATAGGAATGTCCAGCTAATTGGATGCTTCTCAGGTGAATTGTGTTGATCAGTTTGTTTACATGTGACAACATTCCAATAAAGTTAGCTTTTCTCCATTACTTGTTGATGTAGTATTCACTAGGTGTCAGCACTGTTGCAATGAAGATTGTTTTAGCATTCTGTGAAATGATAAAACCAGAATACAGTACAGTACTTATACATGTACATGTCGATTAATTCATATTGGGGCAAAATATTTAATTGTGTGAGCAATCTGTTGATTATTTAAATGACAAATACTGTTAAATTTACTATTATTTGATTCCCTAAAATGTGATATTGCTGGCATGTAATGATTACGTCTTCTTTGTTTCAGGTGAAATACTTAAGTTAAGGGAAAACATGAATTATACAATACGTAGAAGTGTTCTTTCCAGTTTAATCACACGTAAGGATCAAAATGAACTTGGCTGTCAGATTGAATTATTTGTTCAAAGGATTATTATATCCTCTTCAAGTGAAAGTCAGTGTGACAGTGATCATGACATCGATGATGGCCAGTTTGATTTGAATCCATCACAACACGCCACAAACAGGATTACAATACACACCATGCCAAAGAAAATGCTAGCAGATTTCAATAACGCATTTCGAGGCAAAGTATACAGACACAATGAAAACAAACAAAGCGATAATCTTTACATGAGCAGTCAGCGTGACTTTGAGAGTTATCCTGATGGCAGTGGATATGATCTTCCGGAGCTGGAACGGAAAGATCCGTGGAGACAGGGAAGAAGGATCCGCTCAGATCACAAGACCTTCAGACAACGTGGAGAAAATGTGGAATTATATCGGGGTTATGGAGGTTCTCAAAGGTATAAACCACGTAGACATGATAGAGAGGATACATGGAGATCTGACAGGATAGAACAACATGGTGTGACGGGAAAAAGACGAGAGTAAGTGTCATCAGAGAATTGTTAGAGTCTACCGGTCGGTTGGAGCCACGAAGTCAACCTCAGGAAAACCTATGACAGGAAGACGGGAATTGGTACAAGTATGGGCTGGCTGGTCCGGGAACAAAACGACGTGCAATGTGAGTAGACATACCTTTTTGAGAGTCAATGAAATTATTTATTTTTCTTAGAAAATGTTATGCTATAATTGATTAGTATTGTCTAAGTGTCATTTTGTGACGTTCTTGTCACGGTTATGTATATAATTATATATATATATATATATATATATAAGTGAAATGCCACATTGGTTCAGACCTTAGCATACTTTTTTATTAGTGAATTATTTCTTGTTTCTAAAAATGCAAAAAACTAATAAAATTCAATACTTTCACACCTCCTTTTCCTTAATTTGGTGAATTGTACTATACGGTCCAAACCATTGTGATCTATCAGATATGATTAATTACAGAATACCAGTTAATATTCAGCCCACTCAACTTTATAGAAGAGTACCTGGTTATACACACTTATGGAAATCATAATAAAGGAATTAAAATAAATGTAACAGCATTTCTATCAACAAAAAACTTCTGCCTAGGACTACCACTAATGCTGGGCGTACACTGCTAAACTTTTGTTGCCATTCATCTGTTTGATCAACTAAAAGCTGATCAGTCGTGCAATGTATGACGGTCAGCAACTCAACAAAACTGGAGTTGCATGTAGATTTGACTGGTACAACCATTGTTGAACCGATTCATCATACAAAAATTGAATCGCACCAACAAAAGTTGCATAATGTACAACGGTGTAAGATGAGACTGTCAAGAACCGCCAGGTGAAACGGCCTTGCTAATAAATATCCGGGTTCTGAGATATATCGGAAGGGAAGTAGTTGTACACAATTAAAGAATTTTCCAAATTTATTGGCCCATCTTCCAAACAATAAAACAAAATACAGTGATTCTTCAAGGAAGACTCGTCAGCCTCCCTAACCTGTTATCATACAAAGTCTTACGTACATACATCTCTATCATAACATTTCATGGGTACACAAGGATTGACCAGTTCTTCAATCCTATACTATTTCATCAAAAGATTCAATAACGTATTTGCCATATAGGCTTAAAAGTTTAACACGCTACAGCTGTCTGCATGGCACTCGCAATGTAGAGATGCGAGAACATAATGTTTATAATGAACAATACCACATTCCGTCAACACCGTCAACTTGATAATAATTTGTCCCTTAGTAGTCGAGCGAAGTAGTTCTCACTCGGTTAATTGGGAATTCCCTCTTCGGGTGTGAATTCATCATTGTCGCGTAACCCGTCTACTCTCGCACTGTTGTTACACGAGGTGTTACTCGGCGTCTACCGCCCTCGAGTACACTTTGTCAGACTTCACCCCGCCCCGACACTACAATAAATGATAACTATAATAATAAAATATTCGTATTCCTTGGTGTGTAAACTACACCCTTCATATCATATGTTTTTCTACCGACATCATAGTACTTACACACAAACATATGTAACCTAATGTTTGCCATAGATATATACATATCCGGACTCAATATCCTATTAGTAATAACAACCCCACCAACTTACATATTCTAAGTCCTAACAAACTATACACCAATGACCATTATCTGTGACACCGTAATACAACCTATGTTCACTTCTTCTTACTATCCAACGTTCACATAACAGAGCGATGATTCACCACCCCGCCTAAATCTCGAGATGCCAGTATCATTGCGCTGACCATATTCCTTTATTATTGACCACACCCTTTGACACAATTATAACAATGTAAAAATAAAAACCAGATGTTTAAGCCAATACCTCTAATCTAACATTCACACTGATTCAATCATAATATATTCCACATACCTCCGGTATTTCTTCTACTCTATATATGCATGGAGAAATGCAACGTCAAAGCCACCACTGGGTATAGACTTCATGTTTGCCAACTGCACCGTAATGGTTTCTCTCCTCAGAAGAGACCAGATTACATTTCTTTGCTCTGTCGGGTTCTGGATTCGTCTGTACTATTCTGCCTTCAAATCTCAGTATCTCCACCCTATACTTAGCATCAGTCATGTGACCCCTGCTGATGCTGACGCCATTGTAACAATTTTAACACAATCCAATAGGTGATAATCAACAAGTAAAAAATCTTCATTATAACGACATCCCTATACACCTTAATGTTATCCCATTTAAACTTACGTCCGTATCATCATATCTATTCATATGGAACGGCCAATCATGTTATAAATATTACACGTTGTATTCGACAATCCTCCCTGTCTACCATAACTATAATGATATTTGCCCGGTTCTTTAAAATCTGACCTTAGGTCACCACTCCAGTTCCTTCACAGTATTGCATAACCACTGGATAGCCATCAATGGCCTACAGGGCAACCCTAACACCAGTCAGCCAACCATAGCTTTACATTGTAACCCTAAATGCAGTCTTTCACAGATGCTACCAACCTATGTTAAGTTCTTAAAATCACAATCTTGACAGAGACGTCATGATTTCTTATTGATCAAATAGACGACACCCAACAAAAGTTTAGCAGTGTATGCCCAGCATTAGATTTACAAATGTTACTCTTTTTTATAAATATGCCGCTAACGTGAGAGCCACCACTCATAAATTTAATGTGAAGTATTTGGATGTGGAATGTTGTTAATTACAATTGAAATATAACAAAACAAAACCTTTTAAATATATCTTAATTAAAAATTCAGACCCTCGTCATGTGCTATTCTTTAGTTTTAACTTTAAAGCCCACTTGCATATTACTAATCAGTATTCTGACCGAATGATTTCAGGGATTGGTCAAGAAGACCACCAGTCGAAGGTGAAGTTCTTTTTGGACTCTACCCGATTCTGCTGGCTCTTCAACAAGGGAGGTGCGAATGTCATCAGCTGTTTATGAAGGACAGTCTAAGGGATTTGGATAAGCCCTTAGTGGTTGAACTGTTGTCCCTGGCAACAGAACGGGGTATTCCCGTGTGGAGTTGTGATGTCGGAATGTTGAATTACCTCTCACAGTCACGTCTGCATCAGGTAAGAAATGAATGATTCTAAGTACTGTGCTTGCACACAGTATGTCTGTATATGTGCATGATAATGTGTGTGTGAATTTTTTGTGTAAGTTGTGGTTAGCTGGTTGCATGGGGAACCCCCTTAATCTTTGTCAAAATCCCCATCACCCAAATCCCATAATAAGGAAAAGTGCATCCAAAAAAGTCTTATCACTCAAAACACCATCAGTCAAAACCCACGGCAGTTAAAACCCCATAAATCCAAAGTTCAAAACCATTTTGATCAGTCAAAATCACATCACTCATTATCCCGTTAGTCAAAATGTTATCAATCAAAATGAACATCCGTGAAAACCCACATCAGTGTAAAACACAATTCAAAATGCTGTCAGTCAAAACTCCACCAGTTTAATAAGATTTAACAAGATTGCCACCCAGAGAATTAACTCTAGATGGCAGGTGGACAAGGAAGCCACTTCAATAGTATTAGTAGTATCACTAGTATGACACAATATAATATGGCAAACAGTGTCAACACATTCAACATGAATTATGTTTAATGAAATAAAATAATATTTACCTTCAAATGTGTTGTGAAGTTTGATGATGTCTTTGAAGGTCCTGATATCACTGTAGCACAATGCTTGCATTTTCCTTTATAATTCCCCTCCGTATTGGCAGGTACTACACTTGCATACGGTTCAGCCAGACTCAGAGAAGTCTTCATCTGAATGACCCCAGCTCCTGCCGCTGACCAGATTTTATAAACAGTCCAGTCAGTTATGCTGTGTAAATTGTACATGGATTCGTTGGCAGACTGGCAGTCTTCATTGCCTTTGTTAGGCTGTAGGAGCAGGTCTAACACAAAAGAAGCCTATTACTCCAAAGTGTAGAAATCCAAGTATAAGTAAATGGGATAATTTGGAAATTCATTTGAAATGTTAATTTGTAATATAAAAGTAATATGTCAATTACTATTACATTGCTTTCTATTATGATTATTATTATTACATTGATTTTTTGCACAACATATTTCTATTACTATTTGTCACAAAGTGGTTTGTATAGAATTTAATCAGGCTTTAGAACAGTGGTTTTGATGGTGCTGCCATCTCTGGTATGTATTGTCACGGAGGTACACGCTGGTGCCCTCTGGCGATTAAGGCGTGTAACGTTTTAACTGCCGACGAATCAGATTTAATTCATTTCATTTGTAGCGTACACCACTAATTCTACGGTTAGGTATACCAAATTTGGTACCAGTAGAAATTATTTAATATGACTGGTAATATGGTGACCTGTAAAACTACTTGTGTTGTGGTTATAAGAAGATTATATTATGAACTTATAAAAGTTGTTTACTGAAATGTAAGTGTGAAAAACACTAGCCTAGTGACTAGGCCTAGGTCACCACTAGCTTATGAATAGTCAGTGTTTTATTAAAATTATGGATTAATTCATGAGGGTTGGAATGTACGATGAATATTGTGGTATCCGGCTCGATTCAGGGAATCCAGTGATATTAATTATGTAAGTAATTCACGTAAGTTTAAGATTGTATGAGCACTTATATAGCCAGACGTTTAGCTCGCAATACCTATTTTGAACTCAGCGAGTTGAATGGATTGCTTCGATGTGTGAAAGGTTTCGGGAGCTGGTTTTTGAAGCGACTTTAATTTGTATTAAGTGTTTTAATTGGTCAGACTAACTTCTGGCCATCAAGCTATGTAAGGGCAGGACGGCCATTCGAGGCCAGACGAACATTTGAGCAGAAGAAAGTGTTGCACTCTCGTCTCTAGGAATTGGGCTGAAACGTGTGTCCGCCCAACGCCTGTAGGCTGTAGTAAATACTTCTACGATTCCAACAGTACTGATTAGTTGTGAGACGCTGCACTTCTCACGCGTTGAAGAAGACTGAGCGATAACCGACTGCTGTTCCGTTTTGACGTGATCTTCGAATGCGAGGCCACCACCGTTTCGTCTGCTAGCTGTCATAACACAGACTTCGTGACAGATCTTCTCGACATCGCCGACGTCGTGATATCGTTACCGTGTTGTCGCCTGGTGATTCGCTTGGAATCGACATTCGTTCGCCGAACGACTTTCGACTTCGTCTTCGTCCTGACATCTCGCCGAACGCGACCGATGCGAACGTTGACATTCGCACATCACGAGACATTCATTGGTTACAGTTCATAGACTTTACAACGGTGTATACCCGTCTTCATGTAAGTGACCAGCTGTTTATACTGTCTCCCATGTAAATTCGTATTTGGATGCATACTCGTCGAGTACATTGTATGGTGTTATAAATATAATGTCATAGCAGAGTAACGGTTGGCCAACTATCATTGAACCGCATATTGTTGTTGATGTATTAAATGGGAATGCCAGTTGGCTTCTCGTACTTACATATCTAATGTCATGTTATGTCTCTCGTTCACTCCGAATCCTAGTGCTCCTGAACATATAACTTGCTATTTCAAATCGGGTACCGCCAATTTATTAATACACTCGATTTTGTGACACTATTACTTCACTATTTGTAATCGTTACTATTACATATTACTATTACCCTAGGCCTGCTCTGAAACATTCATAGCAGCACTAATGGTTAACCCTAAGTCATTTTTTTTATTGTAGTACTTAGTACAGAACCCCCCCATTGTATACTGTACATCTTCGTTCCCATGTCCTGTGTGGAGGCACTTACATTTCCCAAACTTGAACATGTGTCTCTTTTCAGACCATTTGATCAACCTGTCAAGATCATCTTGTAAATGCTGTCTATCTCCATCATGTTTAATCCTTCTAAACACTTTTGAATCATCCACAAATTTCAAAACGTTACTTGTTATATGATCATCCAAATTGTTGATATATATTTTAAGGATAATATAGGTCCCAATACTGATCCCTGTGGTATACTACTCAAAACTGATTTCCAGTTTGAAGCCTCCCCATCAACCTATCTGTACCCGTTGTCTTCTATCAATCAGCCATTTTTCTATCCAGTTAATTATACCATTTCCTATGCAATGGGCCTTTAGTTTAAGCAGTGATCTTTGATTTGTCGAAAACTTTCTGAAAATCTAAGTAGATGATATCTACCGGAGATCCCTCGTCTACCCACTTAGTGATCTTTAATTAGTCTTTCTAATACTTTGCAAATCACCTATTTTAAACTCACTGGTCTGTATAGTTCTCTGACTTGTTTCTCAAACTTTTTTAAAATAATGGTATAATGTTTGCTTGTTTCCATTGGGTCATTCCATGTCAAATCAATCACTCAAAACATTGCCCGACTCCAATTTTGATGAAATTTAGCACAGTTGTTGGCTCACACAAGAATCTCAAAATAACAGCTAGGTCGGTGCGCACAGCGGATGACCCTGTTAACGCAGGCACTAAATTCGGTCGAACACTGACGTACAACACACTGGCGGCGGAACGACAAGACGCCGACACACTAACAAAATTGGAACGCGCGCGATTGCTAGTGAACTTCATTTACGTTTGAATTTCCTCATATAAAAAGTTTGCAATGTTGCACGCGTCACTATTTAATGTAAATTTTCACTTGTCCACCGGATAACCATGTAGAGTCATATTACTTGTCCGGGCCAAAAATCACTTGTCCCGGACAAACGGACAAGTGCTATTTCGAATGCTACACAAGAATATCAAAATAAAAATTATAAAAAATCTAGGTCAAGTATATTATTGAAGATATTGGTCACTGAACTTTGACCCAATTCACATACTGACCGTTACATAGATACCCATAACTCTGCTGTTAATAAAGCTAGAAAAGGAATTAATACATAATTCGAAAGCCAATAAATAGGCACACAGAGGTATTGTAAAATAAAAATATTATGTAAATAAAAATAACATATTTTTCATAATTTCACCTTTAATCTCAGATACCCAAACAATGTGTCCTCCCATTTTTGTTTACAGTATCCTATACTATTGCAGAAGAGTTCCTGAAAATGTTAGAGTGGGCAAATAATACTGATGTTCAGAGATACATTAAATAGAGTACACCTGGGTGACTTACCTTTGGTCTATAGATCAGTGGATGCAACATTGAATTTTATTAGTTCCCCTTTTTTAGATCACTTAACAAGCTGCTAAAGGGTACCTTATAATGAAATGAGTATATACTCACCTGTGTAGCTTCTGTGTTCCTGCTATTGTTTTCGCTCTGCATACGGCTTGCAAGAAGAGTTGTTTCTTCGTAGTACTCTTCTGTGGTCGAAAAGTAGAATTTGATTGCAGGAAAATTGGCTGATGCAAATTCAAAGAGCTGCTGATAAGGTTTTTTTGGAACAGGTGCACAGTAATGGTATCACTTGAGTCACCACACACATTTTTGCAGAAAGCATTTGTGACTTGGTGGATTACATCGTAGTTGTGAAAGACAATGGTTGTAGTGAACTATTGGGATGTGATCATTTTGGGTAAGTTTGCTGAATTTTGCACCAACCATCATGAATTTTCCATTCTGATGAATTGTGCAAATGCAAAGTTACAAAGAACTAGTAGCTTTTGCTTATGGACTCGTTCACCATGAACAAAGATGGAGACAAAGTCTTTTCTCTCATAGAATATAATAGAATGCTTCCACAAACTGGATGGTTTCAGAGGACAGGCTTTTTCCTGGTTTGGGATCTGGATCACTCATGTTGCCTTTCTCTTTCACTAAATGTTTTCTCTGTTTGCAATGAGGTATGATGTGTTGAAGAGTGTTGCTGTTTTCCGGATGGTCCAAATCTTTGGGATCACGGTCAATAATTTGATCTTTTCGTTTCTCTTGTCTGTTTCCTGAATTTGTCCTTTAACTATGCCATCATTTCACCAACGTCTTTCTCACCGGAAGTAGCTGTTTTCTCATGTTCAAAGCATTTCTCAGGTGCAACTAATTTTATCTTCTTCACCGCTGCTGTTAATTTTTGTGCATCTTTCTTGCAGCATAGGATTCCTGGCCTAACTTCCGTTTTTAGAGTGGGGATTCACCAAAAATATCCAAATATTCATTGAGTATTGACAGTTCATGCTCTTCAAAAACTGTTCTTTCTTGATCAGATATTTGGCCTTGATCAGATTCTCGGCCAGACATTGGTGCGAATGAAGAAGCAGGTGATGACGAAGTTACTTCAAGAAGTGATTCCAGCTTTTCATGACATTGTCTGCACAGCTTATGTTGTGTGGTCAAACCTAATGTTAGTTTCTTGAAACCAGTTCTGCAGAAACATTTCGCAATACTTTTCTTTATTTTGTCCGGGTGCCATTTTAGTGGATCAGTACACCGTCACTAGTCACTAGAAGACTTGATGGTTACAGGCTGACTAAATAGTTATTTCATAGCAGTTTCTGTAGTATCACGCACATGTGCAATGAATATGCATGAGTCTCATATATTATCTCTCAGTCAAATGAAACTGCAATCATCACACATGAAGCTGAGCAGTTGTCAATACAATTCAATTTGTAATGCTTACCATATGTAATATTCAATCAAATTTGTTCATCTGTAATGTTTGAATGTTGCTCTATATGCCACAAATCACATAAAATTACAGACATAGTAGACATGTAAATGTGCATGATCTAGTCCCTCTGGTGGCTTATTGCATAACACTAATCCCTGGTGTATTGAATAACAATTATATAATTAGTAAGCATATATATATGGATTTACACAGCAGAGGTAGTACTGTATCTTTGAAGTGAGTTATCCTGTACCATCCTGGTACCATTTGTCATCCCCAGGTGTACTCAATTGAATGTTCTCTGGACATTATTATTTGCCCACGCTAATATTTTCAGGGATACTTCTGCAATAGTATAGGATACTGTATCAAAGAAATCAAACAAATCGGAGGACACGTTTTTGGGTATCTGAGGTCAAAAGTCAAATTATTAAAAATATATAATTTTTATTTACATTATACCTATGTGCACTTGTTTATTGGCTTTCCAATTATGTATTGCTTGCTTTTCTAGCTTTATTAACAACAGAGTTATGGGCATTATTGTGACATTGTGAATGAGGTCAAAGTTCAGTGACTTATATCATCAATAATACTTCACCTAGATTTTTTTTTTTTATTTAGATATTCTCATGTCAGCCAAAAACTGTGCTAAATTTAATCAAAATTTGAGTTGGGTGATGCAAAAATGGCCTAAAAGTGATTGATTTGACATATAATGATCCAATGATATATCAATTAGATCCACAAATTCACTGATATTTGTTCAAACGTTATTGTGAACATATAATTTTTAAATAGTTAAGAATAATTCCATCAATGGGTCGAAATGAAACTTTCAATGAATGTACCTAAACAGTATCATCCATCATCCGACCATCCATCTATCCATTAGTAAATGTTCAATGGTTAGCATCTTTGCCATCATTGTTTAGGCAGCCACCCTCGCTCTTGCAAAATGCCGTGCAATGAAGGCCTGTCCACATACAATTCTGGGTGTAATGCCAAGTTCTGCTTTCTGCTTGTGCTGACATCCGTGATTCCTGCACCATTCAAAGACAAGTGTAAATATTGCAGTCTGTGTGAGAGCAATAAAGAGACAAAAACATTCACACTGTGAATCAGGCAGATGTGTCTAAATAGGAGATTCTACTCCCATGGTTAAATTTTACCAGAATAATTTTTTGGTATTTTTGGATACTCGTCTGACACTTTAAACATACCTGACCCTAGAAGTTCTTGCAACATGACAAGGAAAATATATAATTTATACCTGCCATCTTTTTTGTTGAAATCCGGGAGATTCCTCAGGGGTTCAGCAGGCTTCCCATATATCTCGGATCTTGACATAGGAAGATTGGGGTGGTTGCTATTGGAGATTTTTTGCTGGAAATTCAGTGGTTCAGCACGTATTGGCACATCTCCCATGGTGTCACGCTGTCTCGAAGATGGGGGGCGCTGTTGGAGATTTCGAGAGAAAATCCGGGAGATTTACCTATATTCCGGGCGACTCCCAGATTTCATGGGAGAGTTGACAGGTATAATAATTGATTAGCTTAGCTGTATAAATCCAAACAGCATAAGAGAAAACAAATCTTTGCTGCCCGACCTAATATCATGCTGTTAAATTACAGGAATGTTTATTTCTTATTGGTTTGAAGAAATTGTTATTGACATCTTCACAGCACAGATCAATGCCTCCTAGTTGTCTTGAACATTCTTGTTCACACGAATTTGTTCCATCCTCCAATCAGTTGCACCTAAATTTAATGCATATTTTATACACAAAATTAATTTTGTCGTAATGTTGAACACTGAGAATGGACCCAACCCCAAATGTGCAACACTTGGATCCTACCCCTTTTAAAATGCAGTTCATTTTGAGCTGAGCCCATCCCAAATTCCTGCATCCTACCCACGTTGATAGATTATAACTGGCCTATAAGTCAGGGGGCTTAATCTGATCATTGTTCACATCTTTCCACAATCACCACTTTTGGACCATCGTTAGTTATGGCCATGACATTAAATTTTCCATTTGAGCCAAGCTGAGTTCCCTATGTGACGGTCATATTGGACAAAACCAAGATGGCCACTGTTCGGAGTAATTTTCTGCAATAACTCGAGAATCAAAAATGATAGAATCATAAATGAGACCACTTTTAAGCGTTTTCCGCAACAACTGGTTTTTTCCAGTTGTTGCGGAGAACCAATTACGATGTATTCAGTCTTGGAGTTGTTTGTTTTAAGTTTCATGCTTTGCATCTAGCTATTGATGTCTCTAATGCACCGTTCCATAGACTCGCGATTACTGTCCATAGAAATGGCGTTAAAACTACAGT
Organism: Escarpia spicata; assembly: GCA_963995525.1. Lineage (NCBI taxonomy): Eukaryota > Metazoa > Annelida > Polychaeta > Sabellida > Siboglinidae > Escarpia > Escarpia spicata. The sequence goes on from OZ023206.1 coordinate 15,759,579, forward strand.
ACACCATAGAAATGGCGTTAAAACTACAGTACACCTGATGGTTATCAGCATACGCAAGCCCCTGCTTACCTTGCTGATCAATGATATGAAAAACAGGGCTAAAATATTCTGTGAATTCCACAGGACCGAGGCATGATCCTTGCGGTACTCCCTGGTCAGACACAGTACCATAAATAATAATTGATTGAATTTGAAGATAAGATGAAAACCAATTTAGAGCTGTGCCTGATACACCAAAAGAACAATTCATAATAATCAACAAAATCTTATGGTCCCCAGTATGAAAAGCCGACAACAAGTAAATTAAAACCAGTTGTGTGACCTTCTGTGGGTCCATGTTTAAAAGAATGTCAGACTGGACCTTAGCAAGTGCAGTTTAAGTAGAATGTCCAGCTCTATATGCCGACTGACAAGGTGGCAAGGAAATCCACATTCTGAAAGAAAGCAGTTGGTCTGTTAATTTAGAGATATACTGGAGATTTGATACAGGGCGCAGACATGGGGTTAAATGCAAATTAATTTGCATTTAAATACATTTTTTTAAAGTATTTTAAAAATTAAATACTTTTCAAATACTTATAGCATTTAATTATGTCAATGAAAACTGTTATCACAGCTGTACTTAATTAAATTGTTGCTTGGTCTAGGCAGTTGATACAGGTCACTCATGTTACTTATGTGATCACCGAGGCATGACATTCACTGAGAGAAAACTGGCCTTCCTATAGCTCTTTTATTAGCTGACCAACTGCAGCATTTGCATGCTTTGATCATTAACTACTTGGGTCATTATCAGATGGATGATCAGTGTATCAGTTGGCCTGTGAGGGTCAGGTTAGCAAGCATTTAATTAACAGTGGGTGGCTTATTCTAATTTTATTGGAAAACTGCATCACTGGGCACAGGAAACGGAAAACAGGATTAACCTGTCACAGGAGAAAATGTAAGAATGTGTGACAAATTATAACATGGGACTATTGACTCAATGAACTCTCTGAATTATGGATAAACAATGGTCAAGTATAGCTCATTTTTGTCATTATTTATTGTGCATGAATTATAAAAGTATTTGAACAGTATTGAAATACTTTTGAAAAGTATTTGCATTTGACATTAACAAAATGTATTTGCATTTGAAATGTCAAAAGTATTTGCATTTAAATGCTTGTCAATGTATTTGACCCCATGTCTAACTGTCTGTCAGGGCAGTCTTCCATTGATGTGGGAATTCCCCAGCAGCAATGGAGCAATTGATGATGTGTGTAAGGAATGGCAATAATAAATTTGATTTGATTTGATTTGGTTATGCTTCAGGTGGCGTGCCTAACCTGGATGGCATGACATTTGATCAGTACGAGAAGATGTTAGAGGGTTGTGTCAGTAACCTGTACATCCAGGGTAAGGGACCCCTGGACCTTACCACTGACGCTGTCGGGGTATGTCGTGGCGCCCTGACACCCCTCATTGCTGCGGCCATCCAGTTGCTACAGTGTTCTTGTTTATTTTTGTCAGCTTTATTAGTTTTATTAACATACATGTAACCGATTAAAATTATATATCTCGGCTGGTTGATACTTGATTTGAAACTTATTAACAGAATAAGAACTAGTTTATATTTCAAACAAAAGCACAGTTTTGTTGTCATCTTGCTGAAAAATGTCTGATAAAAAGATCTATTATATGACTGATGAAATTATTAAGTATTGGAAGTCGTGACAAGTGGCAAACAAAATGTCATAAAGGTGGATGCCTATGCACCACTGGAAGGGAGATGTTAGAGGATTGGTTGGTTGGTTCTGCTGGGCCTGATGCTGTAATAGGACATGCTGAAGAGTAGATATTGACTTAGGCATCGGAGCCACGTCAACCCAAGAGAAACATTCAATGTATTTTCAATGTTGCGAACAGAATCTAGACACTATAAACTTGTGTGTAGCTACAATGATACAAAATGTGTAGATCAGATCTATGCAAAACAGGAGGTTAACTAATGTGAGATTGAATTGTACCATTAGCCTGTAGATGTGAATTCTTTGTAATTTTACTTAATGTGTACACATTTTCTAGCAGTGAAATGTTGTCCTTGAATGGAGAAGGGCAAATTCATAAAGAAATGTTAATATAATGGCGAGATAAGGTAATTATGTGCAATCATATCACTAGATCATGCCAACAGAAGTGATGGTCTGGTGCAAAGTATTTTTTGAGTGCAAATATGCCAAATACTTATTGAATATTTTTTCACACAGAAACAGAATTGTAGGGGAAAGAAATCTTGTGATGTATTTTATTAGAATGTACAACATTTCACATGTCCCATGCCTGCTTTTGTAGAGTTGAATGAACCATGTGTGGTTTAACGATATATATGTTCAAAATACTGCATTGTTGCCTTATATTTTAAATGCCAGTACGTTAAAATGAAAATGTCAAAAGCACATGGTAAAGAAACGATAGGTTTTCATAGTAAATTATTTAAAGATTCATCAACATGTTCGTCTAGCTGTGGATATCTGACCTGGTGAATACTAGATGCTCATTGGTTCCAAGATGAACACAGTTTATGGTGTGTAGATCTACATTTAGCTGGGTAATGTTGGATTTTTGGCCATATTGGTGGTACTAGGCAAAGTTCACTCGATTCAAGTATCTATGCTATCAATAGTAACTTGTGTACTATTTATTTTTATATTAAGAAACAATGTTTCCTCAAGAAGAGCATTATTTTGTTATTCCCTAACTTGAAATTGTTTGAAACATTTGACATTCAGTAACACTATCTCTTAAAAGTTGTATTTAAAATAAATCTCAAGGTGGCAATAACAGCACAGATGTCACTGGCCACGTATTGTTGAATATAATACACCTTTGTGGTAAACACATCAAGAACTGGCATTATGTTAATTAAGCAAAATGCAAGCCGATTTATACTTAAATCTAAAGAAGTGAAAACAAAAAGACTAGTCACTCATTACCTCTGATCATGGGATGAAGTAAAAGAGAATTGCCTGTTTTCATACACATGTTTGTCTGAAAATATTGTTGTCATACCAATGCCTAATGTTATTCAGCATGTGTGTACATGATTATAGATGTGTCAATTAATTTGTTACAAAAATGTTAACTTGTTATGACAAGTGTTCATATGATAGTGAAACCCTGATAATCTAGAAACCATAACATCAGACATCAGGACATAATATACCTTGCAATATACCTGATTAATTTCTTTTAAAATCCATAATTTGCTATGCTATTTCCAATAGTTGTTTAAGTGGAATTAACTTAAGTTAGATGGGGTTATTGTAAACGACTGAAATTACTGAATGGAGTAAGTGTATGTGTGCACAACCAGTAATGTATGAATGACCATCAGCAAGGATCGAACCTGCCACACACAACACTGAAACACTGTTATCACAAACAACAGTCCAACAGTTTTTAAACAAACAAATGACATAGTATGTCTGCATTTACAACACAATACTCTAATAGCATTCAGTCACAAATATATTGTTTACATTGTTGCAAAAGTCATATGGTACATACATACACGTATCTGCAATTTCATAAACTGTTAATGTTTCACAAAAGAAATAATATAGTATGTTTGTATAATTTGACAGAAAAATAATACAATATATACTTGTTACGAAACTTTCTGAACAAACATATAAACCCACTTTTTAAGTGTTAGGTTCCCAACTGGATACATCCCAAGTAATCCCCTTGGGCAACATGATGAATCCACATGAATCCTTGGGAGGAAATTTAGTGTGACGATAGACACGTCACCAAAAGTGTATTTGCAGTGTGACGAGTGTATATGCAGAACACTATCAATTGCTTTACTACATGTATCATTACATTTATTAAATATTCACAAACATTAACATGTGTTGTTATTTCATTAGTTTTAACAAAACTTGTATTTTATGTGTAAATAACGAATAGATACAGCTATGCTACGAATATAATAATGTTATAGATATATCCACTTTCAAGTGTAAATTTCATGTCCACGTGTTACTATTCATTGATAACCCGGCTGAATATCTTTTTAACAGTGTCACTAAAACGTGTTTTCAAGTTCCACACCAAGCACATTATACTCACTAGTGATGCACTAGTAGACAGTTAAGTCAACAAAACAGCACTCGCCCTTAGATTACTGAACATTCTTCAGAATAGTTCGTTTTCATTAGCACTCACCCTTGTTCTTCATCATCCCATTCTGGGTGACCCTGCGTGACTGGCCGCGCTATATTAATGCCTGTTAACTCTGTCTTCTTCTTTGTGACAACATTTCCTGTATCAAACACACTGAACTCGAGCCATTTCAAAAAGGCCAAAGGATAGCTGTCATAATCTCACTATTACTCAACCATACGTTCTAAAATAACACCGTGTGTGTGCGTGTGCGTGACATGTGTCCCTATACACTGTGTATAACAGTCAACTTTCTACATCCCCAGGAGAGGAATATTTAAGGCAATTTTATCAGGCCACCCTTTATGTTATCTGCTAAGGGGGCAGAACAATGTCACATTGTGCAGGTGGCTTGTGAAAGACCATGCATTGTCATCTATTCTCTAGGGTGTGAAAAATGCCCTCCTGAGAAAGAGAGCCAAGTCACTTATTGATGTCAACAGGAGACTTACGCACAATAAACATGCCTCTGCAATCAAGTATAGAAATAGGACCAGAGCAGATCTGGAGACAACAAATAAGGAAGAAATAGGACCAGAGCAGGTCAGATATGTTTGATAATAGAATGCCGATGCTCTTTACTACTTCGTTTAAGACACAAGGATGGCGGCCATCAAGTCCTGATGGTTTAAATGTCTTTAGTTTTGATATGCTAGTTTTTTTAGTTTTTATATGCCACTATCGATGGGTTGATTTTGGAAGATTCCATTGTGTTATAAAAATCTCATAGGTTCCTCCTTGATATCTCCTTCTGGTTCTCTCATAATTACCGAGGAGAAGTAATTGGCTAACACCTATGTTTTTCCAAGTCCGCCGAGTTTGTCATGTCATCGTTGTTTTTGTTTTCTGGAAAGTTGGGTATTTCCGTTTATGTCTTCATTTTTGACCTTGCATACTGCCAGATTTCTTAGATTATGTTTTATTTGATTAATTATATCCTTTTCATACAGTTTCTGTGCTTTCTTGTCAGTCTCCTGACCTAATAGCGCAATCGACAAAATTTCTCTTAAGTTTCGATATCTTTGGTAAGAAGATATTCTTCCACAATCTGTTTTTCCTAATGATTTTAGCTTGGGTTTGAATGATTGGTCGCTTCTTCCTAATGCTGATGGAGTCTCGACTCTTGAGATCTCGGTGTATTCACTAGTGATTATAAGGTCAAGGAGCGATGGTTTAGTTGTACCGTTACCTCTAGTGGGCTCTATAAAACGTTGCACCAAGTAACAGTCTCGATTGATTTTATTAATTTAAATTATTTATCTTCAGTACTTGCTGCTGTAGTTGAGATTATTTACTAATCAATCTACGGGTAGTTGAAATCTCCAAGAATAGCAGAACATGTGAAAAACATTTCTCAGTTATTGTATCCAGTAATTTCTTAAGGTTGTCATTGTTCTCAGTGGTGCTATTAAGGCTTCTATAAAAAGAGCCTAACAAAAGGGTATCATTCCGTTCCAGTACCAAAATGCAAAACAGTGCTTCATTTAACTCAACATCAAACTGGTGTACTTGAAATGCAAAAAAAGGTGAATAAACAAGAACATCCCTCTGCCTTTGCCTTAACTCATGGTCACAGTTTCCATATAATACAATTCCAAGTTGTATTCCTGCGTGGTAAGTTGTCTATTAAAACGTGTAGGATTTACTTCTGATATTGCTATAACATGTGGTGGAGTTGAGTGGGTTTTTTTAGTTTACGTTTTAGTCCAATTAGTTCTTCTTTTCAGTACATCAGCATTTGTAAACCATACAATTATTTCTTCTGTACAGGCACTTGCGAGTAAGAGTAAATATCACATTTTATCCACATAAATGTATCCATATGAGAATTGGATCATTATTTACAAGGAATAAAGCCTATTCATGGGAAACAACCAGATAACACTTACAAGTACGGACAATGTGAAAGTTATTCGAGTCACTTTCAATCCATTGCTTGATTTTCAAGCAAATATGTCAAAAAATAATAATAAAGCCAATTCGATGATGGGATAATCCGACGTACTTTCGATCACATCGATGAAAAGTGTTTTTCTACAACTTTTAAGTCCATTCTTATTTAAATATATTACAGCTCTTGAAAATGGTCGGCGCACAGCAACCAAATTAATTCCTGGTTTCAAAGACCTTGAATAGATAGAAAGTTTACAGAGACTGAAATTACCAACTCTATTATATATTCGCCACACGGGAGATATGATTGAAATGTATAAGATAATAACAGGGAAATATGATCCAGCAGTCTTGTCCAATGTTGTTACTTTGGGAGCCAACGAAGCACATACGAAAGGGCACTACCTACAAATATTTAAAGAAAGATGCCGATTAAATATTAGAAATAACTCATTTATATACCGACGCAGAGACGTATGAAACAGTCTCCCACAGTCTGTGGTTGACGTTTCACCGATCCAGTCGTTTGACACAAAAATATATGTTATACCAAAACCACCCTATGGAAGCTGAATACACTGCCCCACTCCTATCTTAGATTGTTCCACACTCAGACGCATAGAAACAGTCCGAGCATGTCAAAAGCGAGAGTTAGCACGTCAGAGGCAGACACTGTAATCCCTAGTCAAGCCAGAAGAGGACGTGTAAGAACCTGTAAGATGTTATGCACTTTACTTTTCAGGTCTTGAAAATGGCCCAGCAACATTGAAGTAAATTTTTGAAAAACAAAAAGAGAGAATCCGGAAGTGGGAGACACTGGAGCCGTTACTGCCTATGATACAGAGCTAACTGTACCAATGATCGGCTCGGGACATCTCATCGGGAGCTCCTTACAACCCTACTCTGGAGAGTAGTGTCACAATCCGGATCTCTCACAGTTGACCCACCCCGTGTGGTAGCACTCTGCAAGGGAGGGTTAAATCGGCCCCTAAGCCAAGCCGGCGTTCCCATAGCCGGTGTGGTCATCCATGCCACGTGATATAACCCTATATATTGAGCGCGTCAAGCTGCAATTAACATAGGAAATTTACCTGCTTATATAACCATCCAAACACAGGCAGCCGGAATTGTGGTGTGTGAACTTCAACATTAATTAAACTTGCATATCTACACTTATTAAAGTTATTTATTCTTTAGAATGGTATTAAAACTTCGGCCATATGTTATGTTATATGATATGATGCAGTAAACGTGTGTATATGCGGCATAACTAATATTACTAATCTATTATAAGTATTCTGATGTATGCAAGTTCATCGATAGTATTCGTTGACGACGATAGGGGGTGAATCCAATATGGCCGCACACAGTGGGGAAAATTCCAGAAATCAAATCATATTTATTGTCTATGTATTATACCAACAACTGTTGTTCAAGTATAATACACAGTGCGGTATTAATGGTGAATTAATAACGAAGAGAGATGGTGTTCGAACTTGTGTTTACTCCTCCGTGGTGCATAGCATTAAACAATGTTTACCTAGTACATTAATTTTGTTTGCCTTAAGTAACGATACATTTGTTTCTAGTTCTTTGATCACTGCCAAATATTATAACTATAACCAGCCAAGCACAAGCGTGTGTGTATTTGAATTACGATTGGCAAGATGTTCTATGAACACATTATGCCAGTGCGTATGTACGTGTATGTCAACATATGTGTCTACATTATGGTACGATACAAAGGTTAAGCTTAAACACAATAACCATGTACATTTCTTGCGCGCTCGTGCTTGCCGCCGTGAATAGACTGTCAACAATAACCAATTTTCTTGTTGTACCCAAAAGCAATATGTTGAACAGACTACAACTACTTGACGTTCTAAACAAATGAAGTCCCTACCTTCCTTCCCGCTTGAAGCCATCTTGCAATGGCTACCCCTTCACGCTGTCTTTTCCGGCATTTGTTTTCATATCCTATAGTGTGTTCCACTGTTGAAATCACCTGTTAAACGAAGCACCATATCGAGCGTCAAGCGAATATTGTTTGTTACATACATGTAATGTGCGCTGGAACCACGCAAGTCAACCACCCACCAGTCAAGTCGGTGTTGTACTGAAACCCGTCGTGTGACCTATATTTAAACCACTGATTTCCTATTGGTCGTTTTACGCTTACCAGATACACGTTTACAACAAATGTCAGGTGAAACTCGACAGAGGTAGTCATACTAAATTCAAGCTAAAGTCAAATAATTAAATCCTCTTGGCATGTGATTAGGAAAGAACCATTGTTGGGCTCGCACGTAATGCCTATAACGTTCACCGGTAGGAGAGTCAATGCTTTGTCTCTGAGGTAATGCACCATGACATTGCTTGTGGACGAAGCACAGTTGGCATGCCTATATGAATAGTCTCGTCATTCGCATTAAATGTGCAACGATCCATGACCGTACCCAATTACGAGTGAATATGAGAGAAAGAGAGAACGAGAGAGAGAACGAGGGAGAGAGAGAGAACGAGAGAGAGAGAGAGACGAGAGAGAGAGAGAGAGAGAGAGAGAGAGAGAGAGAGAGAGAGAGAGAGAGAGAGAGAGAGAGAGAGAGAGAGAGAGAAGAGAGGGAGAGAGAGAGAGAGAGAGAGAGAGAGAGAGAGAGAGAGAGAGAGAGAGAGAGAGAGAGAGAGAGAGAGAGAGAGAGAGAGAGAGAGAGAGAGAGAGAGTGAGTGAGAGGGGGAAGCTGGCGAAAGGTACGTCGAGAAAAATAGAGGAGGGAATGAGGGATTTAAAATGAGACAGACAGACTGAAGAAACATGGAAAGCGACGGAGAAGAGAAGGATGGAGGGGTAGAGTGGGAAAGAAACGAAAATCCTGGGAAGAGGAGGATGGAGGGGTAGAGTGAGAGAGAGAGAGAGAGACGGACACGGAGAGGAGGGGAGGGGACTGGAGGGAACGAGAAAGGAAGGAGATGAGAAAGGAGATGGAGAATGACAATGACAATGAGTTTAATTTCCCTAA
>OZ023206.1:15768897-15919541 GCA_963995525.1 Escarpia spicata
AGACATAAATACAGAGAGGGGGCAGAGACATAGACTGGGGCAAAGACTGAAGCAGAGATAGGCAAATAAGCATAGAGTTAGCAGGCAGGCAGCAGATATGCAGACATACTGGCAGGCACACAGACATACAAACATTCAGACAGACAGACAGACAGACAGACTGACAGACTGACAGACAGGCAGGCATACGAAGAAGAAGATGGAGGAGAGAGAGATAGAGAGATTCTCGGGGAGAGAGGGCGAGTTGAAGAAGGGGAGACAGGGAGAAAAACAGACATAATTTGTATAGAGAGAGATAGGGGCATGAATACAAACAGTCAGCGTGCTAGTTGCGACTACAACATAATCAAGCAACCAACGCTGCATTACCAAGTTGCGTCGGCTGTTCTAATATTAATATTATACGTGTTAAACCGCATGCAATAATCAGTCACCCTATAGATACTTGCCTGAAAATTGTACAGGCAAGGAATCGTACAAATTTGTTTTAGCTAAGTTCTTCTTTTAACTAATAACTATCACATTATCTAAAGTCAACCGTATGCACACGACGTACCTACACACCACAATAATTAGTTAAAATGCATGTCTGTAAACACAATTTAAACATTATACGACACAACACTCATACAATCGTCATATCATAGCTGCCATGCCCGAAAAGACGGGAAATGGGGCAACAAGAAGCAACTTAAGTTTTGTATGATTCGAATAATACCACTATTATGCAGCTGTATATAACATATAGACATGAAAAAATAACTCACCAGGCCGTGAATATTGATACTCGTAATACGGAGCCGAGAGAACTGTGCGAATAACTTTGTGGATACGTCCATGATCCCTAGCAAACTGCGACTGGGTGTGGCTCGAGCTACATTACCCGCGTCTGGCGCATGACATAACAATAGCCTATGCAACCGCTTGCATGAAACACTTCCACCAGGGTTACATAATATAGTATACTTACAGATTCTTTGTGGGGTCGCACATGTCAACCGGCCCAAAACTCGAACGGATTATATGCCCACGAACATTATTATTTGTAAGTTAACAACTTCATATTTACTCCTTTCCAAACAACAATTACGTGAATTGCACGCATGGCTTGATTTTGACTAATGATTTGTTTTGATTTGTTTGCTCTATAATGTGTTTCAACCAACATGCAATAAATACTAAATGAAATTACTGCCGAATATTCCAAAAATCTCATATGTCATCAGACATAGAAGATTCTTAACTTTTTGAAGCGCAGTAATAACCTCCTGCCCTAATAACCTCTTTATGCGCTTTACAATTTACCCCTGGCGCACCTATTTCTTCTTACACCTTTGGGAGGATTAATTATTACTTTTATGACACAAATATCAAATACATTTTTGAGCACGCGTAAAAGGATGCGTTATGCAACGAGGCCATACAATATTGTGTTACCTATAAACTCGCTGTTAAGGATGAACGCACAGCTCATAATATATCAAAGTGTTTATTGATGATTTATGCAATATGACATCGTAATATTTGGTATATTCATCACATCATAATTGTTAACTCTAACCAAAATGGATACTACCGGACATGACATCGGAAAACGGGGGAAGGTTCACTTTCTGTGGACCCTTTGTTTTAGCGTAGTGTGTCTCACTACCTGTGCACTGCTCTAATGGCATATCAGCTCAACATTTTAACAGGCCTGAAATATCCACACTGGCACCGCAAGATATTAGCATAGTATGTCGATAGTTGATGTAGACGGCAGACTCATAATTAAGATTACATGTCCGACGACTGGGAACTGCAAAATAAAGCAATTTGATATTGATCGTGTATCCAATTGGAAGGTATGCTATTAAGATATAGTTTAGAAAGAAGTTATTTTGTTTTAAGACGACCATGAAATGTGATTATGTTTCAAAAACCAGTTTGGCCCTGCCTGACAGATATGTATAACCTCAATTATACGCACGCAATAACGCACGAACGCTGGATATGTTACATAACCTTTACTTTAATAAGGTATAACGCATATATTCTAGCTGGTGATGAACCATTTCTGCTAAAAGGATTTAGCGTTGATAATTAATTTGTATGTTAATAAGTTCAAAAGTCGCATTCACTATGGTCAAGCTGAACAAAAGAGTATGGGAAAACAATTTAAGATGCACACTGAGAACACAAGTATGACAGTCTACCATGCCTGTGTGCTGAGCACCCTCCTCTACGGCCGCGAATCGTACGTGGACCGCCTACATGCGCCTAGTGCTGCCTAACACCTTAATCCACATGTGGTGCCTCAATATCGCATCTTCAATATCACCTGGCAGGACCGTGTCCCTTACAGCGACATGCTGGACCGTGCTAGGATCCCAAGCATGTAGGCCTACTCACTGCTGAGCCAGAAACGTCTCCGCTCGCTGGACCTGGCATGGACGATGGCCGTTTGCCGAACGTCATCCTCTATGGACACCTCGTCAGTGAGCGAAAACAGAGGGACGCACAGCCCTCAGATTCAAGGACGTCTATAAATTAAGCGCGACCTGTAGGCCTGCAACATATCAGCTCTGAAGATTGGGAGGCAGAGGACGAAAATCACACTGCTTTATGCCCTTACAAAAATACCACTCAAATACCATTGAATTGTGTTAGGGTGTGTTATGGTCAAGGGTATTTGAATGATCTTCAATGGTATTTTAAATGGTCCTTGTAATTAACTCTTAATTAAGCTGCCGTTAAGAATCCCTCTAGCTGATATTATATTTCCAGCACTACCTTCCAGAGACCTGACCTGATCATGGACTGTCTGTTTGCTCCGAACATATGCATAACAACTCTTGCTGTTATATTTGATATTATAAGTTAATAATGTCTTTGAATTTATAATTTCAGTTGTAGCTTAGTTAAGTGCTTCTTTAAAAATGTTGTAGTCTTCAACATTTCCACAAGATTTCCATATCATTTGTTTGTAATTAACTTTTCTAATGACTTCTTTCTGGATCGTTCCTCTTTTTTCGAACGAAACAAATTCATCGACGATGCATTCAATTTCACTCTAAGATATTCCAGCATTCTAGCGGTTACTGTCTTATTTTTCAGTGTGTTATTAGTCCAGTCTATCTTTGCTAAATATTTCCTCCTGTCCTTTTATCTTCCTTTGTGAAAACTTCTCCTGTACTGCTTTTTATTATTCCTTTCTGATTTTATACTTTGATGGTAACATGTATCTTGATGTGATCATTATACATACTCCATGCAGTAACTAATTCATTCTGTGAGAGGATAAAACTAAGTCTAACGTACGTGTGTATTTGTGTTTGTTTGTGAGTGCGTGGGTGGGGTGTGTGGTGGGTTTGGTGTGTCTAATGTATGTGTGCGGTGTGTGCGGAGTGTGCTGTGTGTGTGTGTACTGTGTGTGTGTGTGTGTGTGTACTGTGTGTGTGTGTACTGTGTGTGTGTACTGTGTGTGCTGTGTGTACTGTGTGTGCTGTGTGTGCGTATGTGTGTGCGTGCGTGCGTGTGTGTATTTTTTTACTTGTTGAGTAGTAAGACTAAACACGAGTTGGCACCACCATGGCATTGGAATTGCCGAAGTTAGGAGACAGGCCGTAACAAAACTTTAGGTTTGTATAAAACGGAATATTTATATTGACAGAGTGAGCATATGACGGCCCAGTGTATCAGTCAACCAGAAGATGAAAACCAACACAATACTTATGGCATGATAAATTGGATATTGCTCTGGTTTTCACACTGTTTGCTGTAGTTTAATACAATTGCCAGCAAACAAAATTTGTATGTGACACAAAACATCAAATTAAACCCATTTTGGTAATATTTATATCATTTATGTAACTAACACATGACATATTAGTCTATTCTGGATCATTTAATGATGGACATTCATTTTCTTTAAAAAAAACTGTTAAGTGGGGTTTTGGCTCATAGTTCACAATGAGCATCAGCAAGAAGCATCTCATGTTGGAATGGCATTTCACGTATGATGGAATCAATGCTCTGAGCCTGACATTATTATATATACAGGCCCTTGCCTTATTGACTGACTGACTTGATCCCGTATATTTTGTAGTTACTAAAATCTGATGATCGTAATTCATGATAGGTCATTCAAATGGTAAACCTTTTATGGTATAGTATCAGGCATTAAGAATGTCATCATCATCTTTGGTTGACTGGGGCTGGAGCATGGATGAGCTGTTTACAAATGGATCCATTGTACATTAGGAATGGGAGCTCTGTCTCTTTAATATTAAGGTATTCACAGATCAGCTTAGTGTATGTTTTTATTTGTTGCCTCTTTTTTTCTAGCTATGAGTGGGTATCCATCAGATGAATCTTAACACTGGTTCTTCTTTGTGGTGATAGGAATGTCCAGCTAATTGGATGCTTCTCAGGTGAATTGTGTTGATCAGTTTGTTTACATGTGACAACATTCCAATAAAGTTGGCCTTTCTCCATTACTTGTTGATGTAGTATTCACTAGATGTCAGCACTGTTGCAATGAAGATTGTTTTAGCATTCTGTGAAATGATAAAACCAGAATACAGTACAGTACTTATACATGTACATGTCGATTAATTCATATTGGGGCAACATATTTAATTGTGTGAGCAATCTGTTGATTATTTAAATGACAAATACTGTCAAATTTACTATTATTTGATTCCCTAAAATGTGATATTGCTGGCATGTAATGATTACGTCTTCTTTGTTTCAGGTGAAATACTTAAGGGAAAACATGAATTATACAATACGTAGAAGTGTTCTTTCCAGTTTAATCACACGTAAGGATCAAAATGAACTTGGCTGTCAGACTGTATTATTTGTTCAAAGGATTATTATATCCTCTTCAAGTGAAAGTCAGTGTGACAGTGATCATGACATCGATGATGGTCAGTTTGATTTGAATCCACCACAACACGCCACAAACAGGATTACAAAACACACCATGCCAAAAGAAAATGCTAACAGATTTCAATAACGCATTTCGAGGCAAAATATACAGACACAAAGAAAACAAACAAAGCGATAATCTTTACATGAGCAGTCAGCGTGACTTTGAGAGTTATCCTGATGGCAGTGGATATGATCTTCCGGAGCTGGAACGGAAAGATCCGTGGAGACAGGGAAGAAGGATCCGCTCAGATCACAAGACCTTCAGACAACGTGGAGAAAATGTGGAATTATATCGGGGTTATGGAGGTTCTCAAAGGTATAAACCACGTAGACATGATAGAGAGGATACATGGAGATCTGACAGGATAGAACAACATGGTGTGACGGGAAAAAGACGAGAGTCTAAGTGTCATCAGAGAATTGTTAGAGTCTACCGGTCGGTTGGAGCTACGAAGTCAACCTCAGGAAAACCTATGACAGGAAGACGGGAATTGGTACAAGTATGGGCTGGCTGGTCCGGGAACGAAACGACGTGCAATGTGAGTAGACATACTTTTTTGAGAGTCCATGAAATTAGTTATTTTTCTTAGAAAATGTTATGTTATAATTGATTAGTATTGTATAAGTGTCATTTTGTGACATTCTTGTCACGGTTATGTATATAATTATATATATATATATATATATATATATATATATATACATATAAGTGAAATGCCACATTGGTTCAGACCTTAGCATACTTTTTTATTAGTGAATTATTTCTTGTTTCTAAAAATGCAAAAAACAAATAAAATTCAATACTTTCACACCTCCTTTTCCTTAATTTGGTGAATTGTACTATACGGTCCAAACCATTGTGATCTATCAGATATGATTAATTACAGAATACCAGTTAATATTCAGCCCACTCAACTTTATAGAAGAGTACCTGGTTATACACACTTATGGAAATCATAATAAAGGAATGAAAATAAATGTAACAGCATTTCTATCAACAAAAAACTTCTGCCCAGGACTACCACTAATGCTGGGCGTACACTGCTAAACTTTTGTTGCCATTCATCTGTTTGATCAACTAAAAGCTGATCAGTCGTGCAATGTATGACGGTCAGCAACTCAACAAAACTGGAGATGCATGTAGATTTGACTGGTACAACCGTTGTTGAACCAATTCATCATACGAAAATTGAATCGCACCAACAAAACTTGCATAATGTACAACGGTGTAAGATGAGACTGTCAAGAACCGCCAGGTGAAACGGCCTTGCTAATAAATATCCGGGTTCTGAGATATATCGGAAGGGAAGTAGTTGTACACAATTAAAGAATTTTCCAAATTGATTGGCCCATCTTTCAAACAACAAAACAAAATACAGTGATTCTTTAAGGAAGACTCGTCAGCCTCCCTAACCTGTTATCATACAAAGTCTTACGTACATACATCTCTATCATAACATTTCATGGGTACACAAGGATTGACCAGTTCTTCAATCCTATACTATTTCATCAAAAGATTCAATAACGTATTTGCCATATAGGCTTAAAAGTTTAACACGCTACAGCTGTCTGCATGGCACTCGCAATGTAGAGATGCGAGAACATAATGTTTATAATGAACGATACCACATTCCGTCAACACCGTCAACTTGATAATAATTTGTCCCTCAGTAGTCGAGCGAAGTAGTTCTCACTCGGTTAATTGGGAATTCCCTCTTCGGGTGTGAATTCACCATTGTCGCGTAACCCGTCTACTCTCGCACTGTTGTTAAACGAGGTGTTACTCGGCGTCTACCGCCCTCGAGTACACTTTGTCAGACTTCACCCCACCCCGACACTACAATAAATGATAACTATAATAATAAAATATTCTTAGTCCTTGGTGTGTAAACTACACCCTTCATATAATATGTTTTTCTACCGACATCATAGTACTTACACACAAACATATGTAACCTAATGTTTGCCATAGATATATACATATCCGGACTCAATATCCTATTAGTAATAACAACCCCACCACCTTACATATTCTAAGTCCTAACAAACTATACACCAATAACCATTATCGATGACACCGTAATACAACCTATGTTCACTTCTTCTTACTATCCAACGTTCACATAACAGAGCGATGATTCACCACCCCGCCTAAATCTCGATATGCCAGTATCATTGCGCTGACCATATTCCTTTATTATTGACCACACCCTTTAACACAATTATAACAATGTAAAAACCAGATGTTTAAGCCAATACCTCTAATCTAACATTCACACTGATTCAATCATGATATATTCCACATACCTCCGGTATTTCTTCTACTCTATATATGCATGGAGAAATGCAACGTCAAAGCCACCACTGGGTATAGACTTCATGTTTGCCAACTGCACCGTAATGGTTTCTCTCCTCAGAAGAGACCAGATTACATTTCTTTGCTCTGTCGGGTTCTGGATTTGTCTGTACTATTCTGCCTTCAAATCTCAGTACCTCCACCCTATACTTAGCATCAGTCATGTGACCCCTGCTGATGCTGACGGCTTTGTAACAATTTCAACACAATCCAATAGGTGATAATCAACAAGTAAAAAATCTTCATTATAACGACATCCCTATACACCTTAATGTTATCCCATTTAAACTTACGTCCGTATCATCATATCTATTCACATGAAACGGCCAATCATGTTATAAATATTACACGTTGTATTCAACAATCATCCCTGTCTACCCTAACTATACTGATATTTGCCCGGTTCTTTAAAATCTGACCTTAGGTCACCATTCCAGTTCCTTCACAGTATTGCATAACCACTGGATAGCCATCAATGGCCTACAGGGCAACCGTAACACCAGTCAGCCAACCATAGCTTTACATTGTAACCCTAAATGCAGTCTTTCACAGATGCTACCAACCTATGTTAAGTTCTTAAAATCACAATCTTGACAGAGACGTCATGATTTCTTATTGATCAAATAGACGACACCCAACAAAAGTTTAGCAGTGTATGCCCAGCATTAGGTTTACAAATGTTACTTTTTTTTTATAAATATGCCGCTAACGTGGGAGCCACCACTCATAAATTTAATGTGAAGTATTTGGATGTGGAATGTTGTTAATTACAATTGAAATATAACAAAACCAAACCTTTTAAATATATCTTAATTAAAAATTCAGACCCTCGTCATGTGCTATTCTTTAGTTTTAACTTTAAAGCCCACTTGCATATTAATAATCAATATTCTGACCGAATGATTTATGGGATTGGTCATGAAGACCACCAGTCTGCTGGCTCTTCAACAAGGGAGGTGCGAATGTCATCAGCTGTTTATGAAGGACAGTCTAAGGGATTTGGATAAACCCTTAGTGGTTGAACTGTTGTCCCTGGCAACAGAACGGGGTATTCACGTGTGGAGTTGTGATGTCGGAATGTTGAATTACCTCTCACAGTCACGTCTGCATCAGGTAAGAAATGAATGATTCTAAGTACTGTGCTTGCACACAGTATGTCTGTATATGTGCATGATAATGTGTGTGTGAATTTTTTGTGTAAGTTGTGGTTAGCTGGTTGCATGGGGAACCCCCTTAATCTTTGTCAAAATCCCCATCACCCAAAATCCCATAATAAGGAAAAGTGCATCCAAAAAAGTCTTATCACTGAAAACACCATCAGTCAAAACCCACTGCAGTTAAAACCCCATAAATCCAAAGTTCAAAACCATTTTGATCAGTCAAAATCCCATCACTCATTATCCCGTTAGTCAAAATCTTATCAATCAAAATGAACATCCGTGAAAACCCACATCAGTGTAAAACACAATTCAAAACGCTGTCAGTCAAAACTCCACCAGTTTAATAAGATGTAACAAGATTGCCACCCAGAGAATTAACTCTAGATGGCAGGTGGACAAGGAAGCCACTTCAATAGTATTAGTAGTATCACTAGTATGACACAATATAACATGGCAAACAGTGTCAACACATTCAACATGAATTACGTTTAATGAAATAAAATAATATTTACCTTCAAATGTGTTGTGAAGTTTGATGATGTCTTTGAAGGTCCTGATATCACTGTAGCACAATGCTTGCATTTTCCTTTATAATTCCCCTCCGTATTGGCAGGTACTACACTTACAGACGGTTCAGCCAGGCTCAGAGAAGTCTTCATCTGAATGACCCCAGCTCCTGCCGCTGACCAGATTTTATAAACAGTCCAGTCAGTTATGCTGTGTAAACTGTACATGGATTCGTTGGCAGACTGGCAGACTGGCAGTCTTCATTGCCTTTGTTAGGTTGTAGGAGCAGGTATAACACAAAAGAAGGCTATTACTCCAAAGTGTAGAAGTCCAAGTATAAGTAAATGGGATAATTTGGAAATTCATTTGAAATGTTAATTTGTAATATAAAAGTAATATGTCAATTACTATTACATTGCTTTCTATTATGATTATGATTATTACTATTACATTGATTGTTTGCTCAACATATTTCTATTACTATTTGTCACAAAGTGGTTTGTATAGAATTTAATCAGGCGTTAGAACAGTGGTTTTGATGGTGCTGCCATCTCTGGTATGTATTGTCACGGAGGTACACGCTGGTGTCCTCTGGCGATTAAGGCGTGTAACGTTTTAACTGCCGACGAGTCAGATTTAATTCATTTCATTTGTAGCGTACACCACTAATTCTACGGTTAGGTATACCAAATTTGGTACCAGTAGAAATTATTTAACATGACTGGTAATATGGTGACCTGTAAAACTACTTGTGTTGTGGTTATAAGAAGATTATATTATGAACTTATAAAAGTTGTTTACTGAAATGTAGGTGTGAAAAACACTAGGGTCACCACTAGCTTATGAATAGTGTTTTATTAAAATTATGGATTAATTCATGAGGGTTGGAATGTACGATGAATATTGTGGTATCCGGCTCGATTCAGGGAATCCAGTGATATTAATTATGTAAGTAATTCACGTGAGTTTAAGATTGTATGAGCACTTATATAGCCAGACGTTTAGCTCGCAATACCTATTAAGGCTATTTTGAACTCGGCGAGTTGAATATGGATTCCTTCGATGTGTGAAAGGTTTCGGGAGCTGGTTTTTGAAGCGACTTTAATTTGTATTAAGTGTTTTAATTGGTCAGACTAACTTCCGGCCATCAAGCTATGTAAGGGCAGGACGGCCATTCGAGGCCAAACGAACATTTGAGCAGAAGAAAGTGTTGCACTCTCGTCTCCAGGAATTGGGCTGAAACGTGTGTCCGCCCAACGCCTGTAGTAAATACTTCTACGATTCCAACAGTACTGATTAGTTGTGAGACGCTGCACTTCTCACGCGTTGAAGAAGACTGAGCGATAACCGACTGCTGTTCCGTTTTGACGTGATCTTCGAATGCAAGGCCACCACCGTTTCGTCTGCTAGCTGTCATAAAACAGACTTCGTGACAGATCTTCTCGACAACGCCGACGTCGTGATATCGTTACCGTGTTGTCGCCTGGTGATTCGCGTGGAATCGACATTCGTTCGCCGAACGACTTTCGACTTCGTCCTGACATCTCGCCGAACGCGACCGATCCGATGGCGATGCGAACGTTGACATTCGCACATCACGAGACATTCATTGGTTACAGACACAGTTCATAGACTTTACAACGGTGTATACCCGTCTTCATGTAAGTGACCAGCTGTTTATACTGTCTCCCATGTAAATTCGTATTTGGATGCATACTCGTCGAGTACATTGTATGGTGTTATAAATATAATGTCAGCAGAGTAACGGTTGGCCAACTATCATTGAACTGCATATTGTTGTTGTTGATGTATTAAATGGGAATGCCAGTTGGCTTCTCGTACTTACATATCTGATGTCACGTTATGTCTCTCGTTCACTCCGAATCCTAGTGCACCTGAACCTATAAAATCGGGTACCGCCAATTTATTAATTTATTAATACTTACACTCGATTTTGTGACACTATTACTTCACTATTTGTAATCGTTACTATTACATATTACTATTACCCTAGCCCTGCTCTGAAACATTCATAGCAGCACTAATGGTTAACCCTAAGTCATTTTTTTATTGTAGTATTTAGTACAGAACCCCCCATTGTATACTGTACATCTTCGTTCCCATGTCCTGTGTGGAGGCACTTACATTTCCCAAACTTGAACATTTGTCTCTTTTCAGACCATTTGATCAACCTGTCAAGATCATCTTGTAAATGCTGTCTATCTCCATCATGTTTAATCCTTCTAAACACTTTTGAATCATCCACAAATTTCAAAACCTTACTTGTTATATGATCGTCCAAAGTGTTGATATATATTTTAAGGATAATATAGGTCCCAATACTGATCCCTGTGGTACACTACTCAAAACTGATTTCCAGTTTGAAGCCTCCCCATCACCCTATCTGTACCCATTGTCTTCTATCAATCAGCCATTTTTCTATCCAGTTAATTATACCATTTCCTATGCCATGGGCCTTTAGTTTAAGCAGTGATCTTTGATTTGTCGAAAGCTTTCTGAAAATCTAAGTAAATGATATCTACCGGAGATCCCTCGTCTACCCACTTAGTGATATCTTTCAAAAACATAACATATTTGTTAAGGAAGGCCTCACTTTTAGAAACCCATGTTGAAATGGGTTCATGAAGTTATGTTTAACAACAAATTCCACCATGTGATCTTTAATTAATCTTTCTAATACTTTGCAAATCACCTATGTTAAACTCACTGGTCTGTAGTTCTCTGACTTGTTTCTCGAACTTTTTTTAAATAATGGTATAATGTTTGCTTCTTTCCATTGGGTCATTCCATGTCAAATCAATCACTCAAAACATTGCCCGACTCCAATTTTGATGAAAATTAGCACAGTTGTTGGCTCACACAAGAATCTCAAAATAACAGCTAGGTCGGTGCGCACAGCGGATGACCCTGTTAACGCAGGTACTAAATTCGGTCGAACACTGACGTACAACACACTGGCGGTGGAATGACAAGACACCGACACACTAACAAAACTGGAACGTGCGCGATTGCTAGTGAACTTCATTTACGTTTGAATTTCCTCATATAAAAAGTTTGCAATGTTGCACGCGTCATTATTTAATGTAAATTTTCACTTGTCCACCGGATAACCATGTAGAGTCATATTACTTGTCCGGGCCAAAAATCACTTGTCCCGGACAAACGGACAAGTGCTATTTCGAATGCTGCACAAGAATATCAAAATAAAAATTATAAAAAATCTAGGTCAAGTATATTATTTAAGATATTGGTCACTGAACTTTGACCCAATTCACATACTGACCGTTACATAGATACCCATAACTCTGCTGTTAATAAAGCTAGAAAAGGAATTAATACATAATTCGAAAGCCAATAAATAGGCACACAGAGGTATTGTAAAATAAAAATATTATGTAAATAAAAATAACATATTTTTCATAATTTCACCTTTAATCTCAGATACCCAAAAAAAGTTTCCTCCCATTTTTTTTTACAGTATCCTATACTATTGCAGAAGAGTTCCTGAAAATGTTAGAGTGGGCAAATAATACTGATGTTCAGAGATACATTAAATTGAGTACACCTGGGTGACTTACCTTTGGTCTATAGATCAGTGGATGCAACATTGAATTTTATTAGTTCCCCTTTTTTAGATCACTTAACAAGCTGCTAAAGGGTACCTTCTAATGAAATGAGTATATACTCACCTGCTGTAGTCTCTCTCTTAACATGTATTCAAATTCTTTGCAGGGCCTCATATAATTTTATTGTGTACTCTGGATAGTTTGTAGGTCCAACCAGTGTCGGTTGTCGGGTGAATATGCATTGGTATATCACCCACATGAACATGAAGAGTGTCACTGTGTCGTGGGTAGCAATATGATGGTGATGGTCCATATGGGTGAAGGAAGTTCAGTTCAGCCTCTTTTTCAGCTGGAATAACATCCATTACATATGTCACCCATCAGTTTCCATCATAGATGGCCTTCAGATACTCTTTGATATCCACGAGACTGAGACAATCACACTGGGCTGTCACAATCTCTTTTCTTCTGTGATAATTGCTTGAAGAAGTGTAGCTTCTGTGTTCCTGCTATTGTTTTCGCTCTTCATACGGCTTGCAAGAAGAGTTGTTTCTTCGTAGTACTCTTCTGTGGTCGAAAAGTAGAATTTGATTGCAGGAAAATGGGCTGATGCAAATTCAAAGAGCTGCTGATAAGGTTTTTTTGGAACAGGTGCACAGTAATGGTATCACTTGAGTCACCACACACATTTTTGCAGAAAGCATTCATGACTTGGTGGATTACATCGTAGTTGTGAAAGACAATGGTTGTAGTGAACCAGTGGGATGTGATCATTTTTGGTAAGTTTGCTGAGTTTTGCACCAACCATCATTAATTTTCCATTCTGATGAATTGTGCAAATGCAAAGTTACAAAGAACTAGTAGCTTTTGCTTATGGACTCGTTCACCATGAACAAAGATGGAGACAAAGTCTTTTCTCTCATAGAATAGAATAGAATGCTTCCACAAACTGGATGGTTTCAGAGGACAGGCTTTTTCCTGGTTTGGGATCTGGATCACTCATGTTGCCTTTCTCTTTCACTAAATGTTTTCTCTGTTTGCAATGAGGTATGATGTGTTGAAGAGTGTTGCTGTTTTCCGGATGCTCCAACTCTTTGGGATCACGGTCAATAATTTGATCTTTTCGTTTCTCTTGTCTGTTTTCCGGAATTTGTCCTTTAACTATGCCATCATTTCACCAGAGTCTTTCTCACAGGAAGTAGCTGTTTACTCATGTTCAAAGCATTTCTCAGGTGGTGCAACTAATTTTATCTTCTTCACCACTGCTGTTAATTTTTTTGCATCTTTCTTGCAGCATAGGATTCCTGGCTTAACTTCCGTTTTGAGAGTGGGGATTCACCAAAAATATCCAATGATTCATTGAGTATTGACAGTTCATGCTCTTCAAAAACTGTTCTTTCTTGATCAGATATTTTGCCTTGATCAGATTCTCGGCCAGACATTGGTGCGAATGAAGAAGCAGGTGATGACAAAGTTACTTCAAGAAATGTTTCCAGCTTTTCATGACATTGTCTGCACAGCTTATGTTGTGTGGTCAAACCCAATGTTAGTTTCTTGAAACCAGTTCTGCAGAAACATTTCGCAAGACTTCTTTATTTTGTCCGGGTGCCATTTTAGTGGATCAGTACACCGTCACTAGTCACTAGTCACTAGTAGACTTGATGGTTACAGGCTGACTAAATAGTTATTTCATAGCAGTTTCTGTAGTATCACGTACATGTGCAATGAATATGCATGAGTCTCATATATTATCTCTCAGTCAAATGAAACTGCAATCATCACACATGAAGCTGAGCAGTTGTCAATACAATTCAATTTGTAATGCTTACCATATGTAATATGCAATCAAATTTGTTCATTTGTAATGTTTGAATGTTGCTCAATATGCCACCAATCACATAAAATTACAGACATAGTAGACATGTACATGTGCATGATCTAGTCCCTCTGGTGGCTTATTGCATAACACTAATCCCTGGTGTATTGAATAACAATTATATAATTAGTAAGCATATATATATACCGGTAGATTTACACAGCAGAGGTAGTACTGTATCTTTGAAGTGAGTTATCCTGTACCATCCTGGTACAATTTGTCATCCCCAGGTGTACTCAATTGAATGTTCTCTGAACATTATTATTTGCCCACTCTAATATTTTCAGGGATACTTCTGCAATAGTATAGGATACTGTATAAGAAAATCAAACAAATCGGAGGACACGTTTTTGGGTATCTGAGGTCAAAAGTCAAATTATGAAAAATTTATTATTTTTATTTACATTATACCTATGTGCACTTGTTTAATGGCTTTCCAATTATGTATTGCTTGCTTTTCTAGCTTTATTAACAGCAGAGTTATGGGCATTATTGTGACATTATGAATGAGGTCAAAGTTCAGTGACTTATATCATCAATAATACTTCACCTAGATTTTTTAAATAATTATTTCGATATTCTCATGTCAGCCAAAAATTGAGCTAAATTTAATCAAAATTGGAGTTGGGTGATGCAAAAATTGCCTAAAAGTGATTGATTTGAAATGGAATGATCCAATGATATGTCAATTAGATCCACAAATTCACTGATATTTGTTCAACCATTATTGTGAACATATAATTTTTAAATAGTTCAGAATCATTCCATCAATGGGTCGAAATGAAACTTTCAATGAACGTACCTAAACAGTATCATCCATCATCCGACCATCCATCTATCCATTAGTAGATGTTCAATGGTTAGCATCTTTGCCATCATTGTTTAGGCACCCACCCTCGCTCTTTGAACCACATACAATTCTGGGTGTAATGCCAAGTTCTTCTGCTTTCAGCTGTGCTGACATCTGTGATTCCTGCACCATTGCTGATCAATGTACGACATGCTCGTACGGTTATATATTTGATGGCACTACATGTTCAAGTAAGTGGATTACATTGTTGTGTATTATTCACGTCAAAGACAAGTAAAAATATTGCAGTCTGTGTGAGAGCAATAAAGAGACAAAAACATTCACACTGTGAATCAGGCAGATGTGTCTAAATAGGAGATTCTACTCCCATGGTTAAATTGTACCAGAATAATTTTTTTGTATTTTTGGATACTCGTCTGACACTTTAAACATACCTGACCCTAGAAGTTCTTGCAACATGACAAGGAAAATATATAATTGATACCTGCCAACTTTTTTGTTGAAATCCGGGAGATTCCTCAGGGGTTTAGCATGCTTCCCATATATCTCGGATCTTGACATAGGAAGATTGGGGTGGTTGCTATTGGAGATTTTTTGCTGGAAATTCAGTGGTTCAGCATGTATTGGCACATCTGCCATGGTGTCGCGCTGTCTCGAAGATGGGGGGTGCTGTTGGAGATTTCGAGAGAAAATCCGGGAGATTTACCTATATTCCAGGCGACTCCCAGATTTCACGGGAGAGTTAACAGGTATAATAATTGATTAGCTTTGCTGTATAAATCCAAACAGCATAAGGGAAAACAAATCTTTGCTGCCCGACCTAATATCATGCTGTTAAATTACGGGAATGTTTATTTCTTATTGGTCTGAAGAAATTGTTATTGACATCTTCACAGCACAGATCAGTGCCTCCTAGTTGTCTTCAACATTCTTCTTCACAGGAATTTGTTCCATCCTCCAATAATTTGCACCTAAATTTAAAGCACATTTTGTACACAAAATTAATTTTGTCGTAATGTTGAACACTGAGAATGAACCCAACCCCAAATGTGCAACACTTGGATCCTGTCCCTTTTAAAATGCAGTTCATTTTGAGCTGAGCCCACCCCAAATTCCTGCATCCTACCCGCCTTGATAGATTGTAACAGGCCTATAGTCAGGGGGCTTAATCGTTATAATTGTTCACATCTTTCCACAATCACTATTTTTCGACCAGCGTTAGATATGCCATGACATTTTATTTTTCCATTGGGGCCAAGCTGAGCTCCCTATGTGACGGTCATATCGGACAAAACCAAGATGGCCGCTGTCCGTTGTAAGGTTGTGCAATAACTCGAGAACCAAAAGTAATAGAACCATAAATGAGACCACTTTTAGGCGTTTTCGAGAATAACGAATTCATTTCCTGTGTTTTCTTAAATATTTGGGTTAATGTTCACTTCAGTCAAGGTAAAGGTCAAATTTGCTCATAAATGCACCAAAATCTATGTATCTGTTGATGATTCGATTGATCTTACTGTGTGAACAGGGGTATATTTTGTATTATTATGTTCGAACCAATACTGAAAGGCAAAATGGAGTTCATATAATGAAGGTCAAGGTGAAGATCAATGTCGTCATTTATTACAGAAACTTCTGATTATGTACAACTGGGAATGTAACCCAGTTCATAGTAATGATATTATTATTCTAGAAATAGCAATGATATGTCAGTTAGATACACTAATTCAATGCTATTTTGTTTCAACCGTTATTGTGAACATTCAAGTTTAAAATAGTTCAGAATCATTGCTTCAATGGGTCGAAACGAAACCTACAATGGATGTTCCTAAACAATAGCATCCATCATCCGACCATCCTTCTATCCATTAGTAGAGGTTCAATGGTTAACATCTTTGCCATCATTGTTTAGGCAGCCACCCTCGCTCTTGCACAATGCCGTGCAATGAAGGCCTGTCCTGCAGTTCTTTCAATTGCCCTTGGACGTTTGGTGCATCCACCATGTAGGAGGATTGCACAAGCCATACTTGCGCGGCGAGCGTGGTCCAAAAAGGAAGCCATTGCTTGCTGCGCTCATCCTGTTCCCATCTCTACTGACCAAACACAGCGATTGCCTGGTGGCAAGCGGTTGACTGCTTCCAGGTAACAGAGGCTTGGAACTAGTACCTCTTGATATGCCCGAAGAGGGCGGTCTGGGTCGTTGATGACTTCCATTGGAGAAGAGTTGATGCCTTGCATCGTTGACACTTGCAGAACCACATGTTTTGCTGATGAGCACATCAAATCGCTCAATGCACTGCATGTGATCTGAGCGAACGATCTGAAGTCAGCGAGATCATCGTCTCTCTAAGGCTTGGTGTACTGTTCCATTCAGTCCACTACACAAAAGTTGACGATAATGTGTCATAAGTTGTTATGATATGTTAGTTTAAGGGGGCGACAAGATAGGGTTATTCCCGCGTGACATCTCGGATCGAGGTGGAACGATCATTAGACGTCTACCAGAAAGATGGTAACGAAATGTCTGCAATATGTGAATGTTATATGTTATGTATGTCTGTCTCTCTTCCTCTCCATCATTCTCCATCCCTCTCTCTCTCTTTCCCCTCCTCTCTCTCTCCCCCTCGGTCTCTCTCCACCGCTGTCTCTCTCCCTCCCTCTGCCTCCCTCTTCCTCTCTCTTCCTCGCTCTCCCTCTCTCTCCATCGCTCTTCCTCTATCTCTGCCTCGCCCTCACTCTCTCCCCCTCTCCCTGTCTCTATGGCTGATGTCTGTCTTGAGAGACTGTGTCATCTACTGTTCAACTGATGTTGATTTGCTTGTTGTAGAATGTGCGGCTGACTGCTCCAAGTGGTCTGTGGCAAACGTGTGTGACAATGACTCTTGCAAGTCACCCTTACTCTATGACAGTACTTCAAAGACATGTAAAGGTATGTACTGCATTCTACAGTGTTTGATATTAATACACATTCAACTTCAACATTGGTTATTTGTTGTACGTTGTGCTGGTGGTGCAGCACAACGTACAAACATGTAAATGTTATCCGGTTGCCTTGCAGATAAATGTGCAGCCTTCTTGCTCTTCTGGGTGTAATGCCAAGTTATTCTGCTTTCAGCTGTGTTGACATCTGTGATTCCTGCACCATTGTTGATAAGTGTACGACATGCTCGTACGGTTATATGTTTGATGGCACTACATGTTCAAGTAAGTGGATTACATTGTTGTGTGCAATACGCCGTCTGTATTATTCACGTCAAAGACAAGTGTAAATATTGCAGTCTGTGTGAGAGTAATAAACAGACAACAACGTTCTCACTGTGAATCAGGCAGATTTGTCTAACGATGATATTCTACTCCTATGGTTAAATCGTACCAGAATAATTCATTTTTATTTTTGGATACCCGTCTGATACTTTAAACATACCTGACCCTAGAAGTTCTTACAACATGACAAGGAAAATATATAATTTATATCTGCCAACTTTTTTGTTGAAATCCGGGAGATTCCTCAGGGGTTCAGCATGCTTCCCATATATCTCAGATCTTGACATAGGAAGATTGGGGTGGGTGCTGTTGGATATTTTTTGGTTCAGCACATCTTGGCACATCTCCCATGGTGTCGCGCTGTCTTGAAGATGGGGTGTGTTGTTGGAGATTTCAAAAGAAATTTCGGGAGATTTATCAGTATTCCGGGCGACTCCCAGATTTCACGGGACAGTTGACAGGTATAATAATTGATTATCTTAGCTGTATAAATCCAAGCAGCATGAGGCAAAACAAATCTTTGCCGCCCGACCTAATATCATGCTGTTCAATTATGGGTTAATCGTTATAATTGTTCACATCTTTCCACAATCACCATTTTTGGACCAGCGTTAGATATGGCTGTGACATTTCATTTTTCCATGGGAGCCAAGCTGAGCCCCCTATGTGACGGTCATATGGGACAAAACCAAGATGGCCGCTCTCCGGAGAAAGGTTGTGCAATAACTCGAGAACCAAAAGTAGTAGCACCTTTTAGGCGTTTTCGAGAATAACGAATTCATTTCCTGTGTTTTCATCTGGTAAGCGACATGCCGTATGTCATCTCTGCTCAGTCCAAATAAGACCTCTTTCATACGGAGGATGTACAAACACAATTCGTCTTCTTGTTCCTCAGAGAAGATGGTTCTAAACCCCCCTGCAAAAATTTGTTTAGCGCCGGTTATGATTTTGTTCTTATTCTTTATGCGATGTCGCAGCATTGACCAGGGCACATTGAATTGTTTCGCAATCTGGCGATATCCAACACCCCCCTTGTTCCACAGCTCAATAGCCAGTCGCATGTTTTCATCACTCCATGACTGTTTGTTGGTTTTCTTCCTATAGCATATATAGTCTAACCATTGTGCACCTGAAGCAATCACGCCAGCTATTATAGTATTAGCCTAGATCAGTTGCAGTGTTATTTAACCTATAGGCTAATGATATGCATCGTGGCAAAATGTGAGGCCAACACGATACAGTTTAATGCACATTGAAGCAGCGAATGATTTATGTGCGGTAATTATAAATAATCATGTAGTATTTAATATCGACGTTTCCAGTAATACCCGCACTAAGCAATTGACGTATCTAAATGTATTACATTGTGTTACATATAACCGCCGACAAACGGGGCATGTCTGCACAGCGAGTGGGGTATGTCTGCACAGGCATGTGGGGTCATGCCCCAAGCATCCAACACGTGATCATTTCCGAATTGTTCAAAAATGCTTATGAAAGTAAGCTGTATTTCCACTATTACAACACCGTTAAAATGAAGTTTGGAATTATACATTCGTATGCACGCTTGCGTCAATAATAGGGTGTGCGGACACGCCTCGAGGTGCGGATATGCCCCTACTTCCCCTACATATAATATGATGTAATTAACGAGTCGTGAATTAGATACTGTGTGAGTTGTATTAATTCAGGGATATAATTTACAGTGGTGAATCACTCATATAATTTATACTTCTTGCTTTCAGTCTCCACTTCAATGCCATCTTTGGTGAGAGAGCCGCCATCACACGTCTCCGTCACGGCCTCCAGTCGTTGATACACCTTAAAGCACTAGGGTAAATACAAGCTTTGGTGACAACAATATCACACAATAGTTGAAAGATGTGACATTGTCAAGTAACTTATATTGATGTGAGCGTCTGTCATGGGCCGTGACACAATTGATAAGAAAATGTTTCTTGTTGACAGGATGGCAGTGTTGCCTCACAGACGACACATTTGGGACGTGTGTCGGACAGTCTGGGACGCGTGTCCCGGGTTGACACATTTCTGGTAAGAGACGTACATGTCTAGTTTTATTAAACAGTAGAATTTATACTTCTTTGTTGCATTCCTCTATCTTATGTTATGTAATTGACTACATTTTACCCCAACATAAATAACCCCGATATGATCACCCTGAAACTGACACTTTGTTCTGGCTGATCAAGTTTATTTCTCAGTTGTTTACTTTTTAACTTTTGTACAAAAATGTCCCGTCAAAACATTGCAAATTTGTGCGACTCGATGCGTCAAATGAGTTTATTGTCTTTAGTGACATTTTATATGACTCGTTTGAGTTTTGATGTTTGCGTCGATCTCAAACAGTTAACATATACAGTCGCCGAAATAAACAAAGTTTTGATGATAATTATAACTCAAAGGTTTGTTTACAATTTACAGATGTTGAGACAAGTTACGGCAAGTTGACATCGTCTGTAGTTGGTCACGTGACGGAGACGCTGAGAGCACGGAGGGGGTTAACCCTCATGTAAGTAAGCCCTTTTATATATGTCTGTTGACATTGACACGACATGTGTATCAGTTCATGTGTCACTAAACTAAACACACCTACGTGACAAACTTTGACAGGTGCACCGCTAATTTGTCGTCTTTTAGAAGATCACCAAAAGTGGATATGTTTCGTGGTCAAGTTACAATTACAAAGCCCACGTTTCTTTACGAATCCACGCGTAATTGGTGGTAAATAATTACACCGGAAGTTGTAGTCGTAAAGTTAGTGTTGTTGTAATTGCACCTTGTAATGAGTGTAATCAACAACAGTCACTAATTATGTTCCAGTCTCTACGGCTGTTCTCTGTCACGTGACACCTGCCGTCATCTGGAGGACGAGTTTGGTGACAGAGTATGGCTGGTAAGTAGATCAATTAACTTAGTCCTGGTCATTCACTCTCCTTTCCCCGGTTTACCCCGCTTTGTCAAAGAGAACCCGACCCTTGTTGTTCGGGGGTTATAACCTGCGATACACCGACGTCATATCAGGGCAGTGACTTTATGGGTCTGAAGGCCCCAGAAAGGGTTCGACTCCCGAAAACGCCGTTAAATTATGTCGCAGTGTCGCCGGATGTGACAAATGTCCCATTATTGTGTGTTTGTGTTTATTTAGACAGTCGTTAGTTAAGTTGTGGCGTTGTAAACTGGGTAGCGATGATGTTTACCCATCGTGTTGTGTACAACGGATTAACCCAAGGTCAGACTGACTCTTGTAAACTCAGCCTTAAATGTATCACATTGTAGCAACAGTCAAAGTCAGCGCAGCTCAAACAAAGAAACATTATATCTAAATCGTCCACACTTTGTCAACAACTGTCAAAACATACCAGAAAGTGTGTTTTATAAATATAAAACAACATGGACTGTTCTTGTCAAATATTAATATTAGTTTACGTGGTAGAGACATATTAATGTATGATATATTTAATCTAAATTATAGAAACATGTTTTTGTTATCAATATTTTTATATGAAGGAGTCAACTTGGATTGTCTTCATATTCGCATGTGTGCACGAGTGATGCGTGCGTGCACACGTTTATACATATAGCAGTCAATGATGGCAGAACTACAACCGGGTTAACTACATAAATCAGTAAAGTGTTATCTTCTGTTGTTAGTCTGGTCAACACAACTGACCGTGACACTGCGGCGCCTGCTCGAGACTTTTACCTCCATTACGTCACAACTTACGTCTAATCACACTTGCACTTGACCTTTCTGCTTATGCTTTTTTGTCATAAATATATATATATATATCTTATGGAAGGTAATTTTGCCGTGTGTATTTTAGTTTATTTCTTACTGTTAGTATATTGTATTCCTTATTCTTAGCCTAGCAATTTGATTGCATACTTAGACAATACTGTTATTATTAGATACTGTTGTGTTTGATGTATATACAGTGTAGTATGATTGACGTGTCTGAATGTACAAAGCCAAACACAGTCGTCATCGACATATATTTAATTCTACATATTTATCATGGCAGTAAATTAGCTGTCTCTTAATGAACGCTCACGGGAAAGAAAGGTCAATTATTAATTTGTAGTTATTTTGTTTAGATGTTTAAGTTATCATTAGCACCAGATAAAAACGTGTTCTGTATATAAAAGTTTCATTCCGATATATGACTTTATTTGACATTATATTGTAGGCACTTCAACAAAACCTGCCAGCTGGTTCCTGCATCGTGTGCAGAAAGCCAGTTGGTGCAGAGCTAATTTTTTCACTGGCACCTGTGTAGTGGTTTGTTTTAACTTGTGTTTTGGTGGCGTATTTCTGGTCACTTATCTCATTCACTGTTGGATCGTGTTAGGCTGAACATTATCCATGTTGTTTTCTTTTTTGAAATTTGATCCAATTTATGCTAAATGTCATTGATTTGATGACAGCTGTGTTTCACTTGCTGTTTTAACACTGAAGGATGCATTAGGGGGGATGATTTATGTTCTTAGGTTTAAGTTAGTCTGTGTTGAAAAAATCATTGCATAGAACGAAAGAGATTTTTTGTTGAACTGCCTATTTATTGTGTCTTGTGCGTTATTGCTTTGCTGTGTTATGTCTTCATGTGTCGTTCACGTTTACCATGTGAGGTTACTATCTATGGCAGATGTTGCTAATTTATGGTAAATATCTCCAACATTTGTATAACCGGTTAAATTTTTACATAAAACGTCATTGCTTTGGAATATTTAGAATAGTTTTTTTTTTATAAAACAAATACTGTAATTGAGAAGCGATGTTAACAAGCTATTAATTTCTCTATTAGCAGAACATGTCACAATCAATATTTGCAATGTTACAAGGAAAATGAGATGTTTTAATACCGGGTATATATGGTAATAATTGTTTGTATTATTTAGCATTATATGTTCTCTATGTGTATGATGTATATGGTATCATTTCGTATTTGTAAACATCGTTATTTATTTGTATAATTACGTTGACCATACACCCATTGTCTCACTTGATTGCTCTACTGTGTGTACGTGATGGTACAACATGTGTACGAGTCACATTTGGTATTTGCTCAGCGGTGTACTGTGGTCCAGAATTAATTGAAGGTCAATGTCACCATTCCATTTAACAAGTGATCAACGTTATGGTAGTTTAATTAACTTAGACTATTTTTAAGTATATGCAGTTAGTTGTACCATAATGAGGTAACTTGAAGTGTACATACTTCCAAATCTTTCATATATATTTGTTTTATTTTAAGCCCAGTTCAAGGCATGGTGTTTTGGTAGATACCAATCATTGGTCAGAATGTTTGTTGTGACATCACACCACATTGTTATGCGTGTCTTTGCCACTGCAGTGAGTTAGGCAAATCTACATCAAACAGCGTGTGGGCCGCAGCATTGTCTTTCACGGCCACTAGTGGTAGATCGATGTCATCATGTTAACAGCTAGCTCCTATACATAAGTGTGTTGTATGCACTACAGAAATTTTGTTTGAATAAAAACTACCTGATAAGTCACGTTATTATGGACTTGAACTGTTTATTATTGCGTCAATATTATTATGTGTCTGTGACAATGAAATGTTTTATTTCAACAAATAAGTCGTCTGCAAAATATGTGACCACAATGCAAAAGGTAAGTTCTTATATAGCGCAGTATCCAGTCCTCAGGACTGCTCAAGGTGCTTTACACTTTACTCCCTGACAGACCTGTTCAATCGAACACCATCTTGACTTCTCTGGGAAGCATTCAGCCACGCTGCAATTCTGTGCGAAGACTATTCGTACACAAATATCCACCACTATCCATAGCCAGGTATTCATTCAGACAGCTGAGTGAACTGAAGCAATGTAGAATAAACGAACTTGCCCAAGGTTCAACACTGCCGCACAGGATTCGAACTCGCATTTTCTGAGTCGAGAGTCTGGAGGTCTTACCCCTGTGCTACTCCACAATGCAACATGCTGATTGTAAACCATCAATAGTATTTGTACAGTCTTCAGGGCTGTGTATCGCACCTATTTCAATTGTGCCCTCCCCTGGTTGAAATCACACGCAGCGCCCGTTATATATAATTTGTGTGGATCTACTGTATTTATTTATGTTCTATGTTCACAATGAAGATTCCCAAAAGTAACATTTAATTAAGTGGAAGCAAACCACACCTTTTGGTGTTTTGCACTCGCCTAAGAGTTTCGGTTGTAGAAAAAGTCAGTAGACTAACCAATAAAAGGCTGTTTTTTCATTTCCCTGTGATGAGACCAGAAGTGAAAGTGACCCATAAAATAACAGGAGACGGGCGGGGCCTGGGAAGATCTTTTACTTTCTCACCTAACCATCAAAACGACGACATAGAGCCGCCAAACTTCGTCCCATGCATCCTACATGCGTATAAGCTTCCTTATAAAATATACACTTACATCGATCAAAAACCGAACATTTGTCACTCGAAGAGGGTCACCAAAATTACGCAACGAGGCGCCACTTGATCGCCTCCCCACCATTTTCTTAACCTGGCCTGCGAGCCTCCGTGCCCACGTGACTGCTGTTGAACCCGAAGACGCGCAATGTCCATATCAGCATGCCGTCTTGTCAACATGCTCAAGCATATGAAGGATTTATTAAACAAGCACCGTCTGTGCGTTTGTCTTGAGAAAGACAACCCTCTGTAATAGCCATATCGATTGTTTTTACTCGTTAATTGCGTAGGAGAAGTGCATCGATATTGAACCCCCTAACTTCCGAGCCCTCTTTCTCCATTCCTGTACGTGATATCGAGGATTATCAAGGATCAGGCCACGAGTTACTACAAGCTCTGTGTGCAAGCAGGAAATAGGGTCAATGCATTTGTTATTTTTTTCCACAAAATGCAAAAAAAGTGTTTTTCGTAATTGGTAACGGGTGACATATATTGGACTACAGAGGTCCTGATATTGGACCAGGTGGTCCAATATAGGTGCTTCTGGTTCGATATACGTCATCTGTCTTGATGCTTTGAAAGAAACCAAGGTTCAACACCCACTTCAGACTGATAAGAAGATAGTCGCTTAATGCATAAATCACGACAACTACGGCGTTCCAGTGAGCATACAAATGACATGTGACGACTAAAAGCCAAATAGATTTCACACAATTTAATTTTGAACTGAGAACAAACAAAAATATTTTGTCACGAATAGAAGAATACGCCAACGAAGTGATTGTCATGATAAAGTCTGTCACATATAAACGAACAAACCAACGGAATAATGGCCAGTAGAGTGTCTAATAATGACAAAAAGATACCAGTCAGTAATTGATGGTCCCTGATCACCAAATTAGGAATACGATCTTTTACTGACACATGTCACATCGATAGTTATAGGGCAGGCCACCAGCACAACTCGTATGTATCCATATCCCACAGTGTACACATTTCACCATGGTTTCTTTTCGCTGTTCGTTACACAGTACCAAGACTCGTTGTCACATTGACCGCTTTTTTCGTTTTGGCTGGCAGGAGAAAGCTGCCGTTTTTGTCTTTTTCCTATCTTAATTGGATCTGTTGCCTTTCTATTTATTTTGCCAACTGTTGAGTTATGCCTACTTTTGTGACTTTTGTTGTTAAAGTTTTTTATAGGGACTGGAGGTTATTATTTCCGACTTGGTGGTTCTTCTCTTGACCCTAGAAATCGCTGGTTTTGGGATGGGAGACAGCATTGCAGGAGTGAGGACCTTTCTAACCAGCTCTGGTTGATCAGTAAGCCGCCCCGTGATTGGGACTAATGCTTCATAATGACCAGCATCTTCACTCAGATTGATGTATTCGACCATAATTGCACCAGACTCCTGAAATTCCGTCCCAAATTCAAGTACTATCTCTCCAACGCAGACTTGCACTGGTCGTTGTAGACAGCGTGCCGTCGCAACGATCTCTGTCTCCCCAATCATTTCACTGGGATTCGCCATTGATGCGATTCTGTCCTCGATAGATGCGTAACACAGTCTCTGAGGTAGATCTGCGTTCATCATCCTCTCATCAATGTTTTCATAAAGGCCAAAGTTGTCTAGCATATGTACAATCATGTTGGATCGTAGCGCATCAGCGGAAGTCATTTCTCGTATTCTCATTCGCAGGTCCTTTAAATTGCCATCGTTGTCTCTTTCTGCATACTGCATATCGATATCTTGACAAATAACAACGGCTCGGAAGAAACAACGTCCATCTGCATTGGTTGTGACACACCTGAAACCACTCTGTCTGCTGCTTGTGGATGGGCATGGATCATTGGACTGTTGTTCGCTCGTGGACAGGCTTTGTTTGTTGGACTGTTGCTCGCTTGTAGACGGGCTTGGGTCATTAGACTGTTGTTGCTCATTCGCGGACAGGCTAGGTTTGTTAGATTGTTGATCGCTCATTGATGGGCATGAGTTGGTTGTGACATGCCTGAAACTATTCTGCCTGGTGCTTGTGGATGAGCTCAGCTCATTGAGCTGTTGCTTGTTTGTCGGCGGACATGGATCATTGGACTGTCGGTCGCACGTGGACAGGCTTCTGTTGTTGGACTGTTGCTCGCTCGCGGACGAGTTTGTTGTACTTGACGAGTTGTCATTCTGCATAGTGGCATCTCTGGCAGAATTCGATGGAACATCTATACCAGTTTCCGAGTAGGACAAGTTAAACATTCCAGCCGCGGCGAAATCTGCATCAGTCCATCTGTTCCGATCACAAGGCCAAATGCCTGTGCACTTGAAACCATTGGCAGCAGTTGCCATGGAAGCAGAGCGTACGTATGCCCTTCCGAAGATACGGCAGACTGGGGAGATGGTGACTGTAGTTTGTTTGGTCCTCAGCCAAGTGTCACATTCCTCATTGTAATAGGTCATCATAGGTTTATTAAAAAAACGACCAAGGGGTTGGAGACGGTGCATGTGTGTGAAGGAAGATATAATTTGATGACTCCATGGTCCCGGGCGTAATGGATTGCATCAGTAATTTTCGTGTGTGTCAAGAATCAACTGAACATGTTTGTCTTTGGTGCAGCCAACATGATATATAAAGTGCTTCAGCCAGACAACGAAGAGTTCCTTGTTCATCCAGCCTGATTCGTTATCCACTTTGACGCTTCCAGTGATTCTATAATGCGTTTACGCCTAAAAATTATCATTGGTGGAACATAGTTGCCCCCTGCACTCATGCTACACACCACTGTTGTAGTAAAGCCTCTCTCACCACTAGTAAGAGATCCGATTTGCTTTTTCCCAAGGATCCGGCCAGGCTTCTGCACAGTTGTTATATCCGATTCATCCACGTTAAAGATGTTTGAAGCATCGAATCAGTACGTATCAACCAAAGTTTCTAGTTTATCGTAGAACTCATGCACACTCTCACGATTGAACCCTTTGGCTCTCGTAATAGAAGTTGCCTCGGCTTGACGGAGGAAGAGTTCAGGGTGTCACCTCATAAAATCACGGTACCAATGTCTGCTAGCTGCTTGTTTTTCAGTGTTGAAGCAATGCCTTATCCCATTCGCTTCAGCCAACTGATATGCCATATCCATCAAATCTTTCCTGGTCATACCAATCAGCATATTCTCCAGTTCTAAAACATGCTCCACCAGTATTTTCTCCAACTCTGCCGGCAGAGTGCAAGCGCGACCAAAATACTTTCTTGGACCATTAGTGATTTGTTTTTGTTGTTTAGGTGCCGCTTCAGGGTAGCCTTCGGAATCCTATAGGTCCTGCTAGTTGCGTTGAGGCCGGCGTCTCAATTTCTGAATGACATGACCGCTCTATCCAGTTCCTCTTGGGTCCACTTTCCGTATTTGCCTCTGGAAAATATAATTTGTAGCCTTAGTCAATCAAACAGATGCGACAATCCCAAGTATTTCCTTTATATAATATAATAATGGTATTTTGTATATAAAACTAAATAAACCCATGTTTTAGTTCTGGTCGTTCTGACAGGAGGGGCTAGGTTTGAATACGGGATGTTTTTGCCCAAATGAGGATGATCGACTTATGATGCTTGCTACGGGTTAAGTATACATGCCACATATGTAAACCTTTACATTTTACAAAGCTCATAAACTTACCAATCAAATGTTGGTATATGTGGTGAGATGTCGCTAATAAAAAATTTAAATGTTGCCACGGTAATGGAATTATTGGCCATTGCTAACAAAATAAGAGGCAGTTTCACATTCTTGCTTGTCTGTGAAAATAATAGTCTGTCAAACTTTAAGCAACGTGTGATGATTATAATATTATTATCAATAAAATAATGAGGCGTTTTGAAGAAACAAATATTATTAGTTTTTTAGTTTCCCGCATATTCCAGCAAAGCTGTCCAACAAAGTGAATATTTCAGAAAATAATATACCCCGTGTTTAAAAATGTAGGCCTCCCCTGTTACTCAACAAGGTCCCGAGCCATAAGTAGTCTAATATTCACATGCAGAAACTTCAATATGACACATTTACATATATCATGTGTGTTGGGATGGTACGTATAGTGGACCACGGGTGTCTTATATTGGACCAGTGGTCCAACATAGGACACCCCGACTGGTTCAATATCGATACTTAACTTCTTCGATGTGACTCTCGGAAACTGTACAATTGTCCGTCTTCATTCCTCTCATGCACGCTATATAGACCTCCTACGACACTCTATTGTAATCGTGTACAATCTACTCTGTAACAGGCTCTGCATCACGCCTTCAAAGTTGGTTAAAACTCGATGCACACCACTCTCAATGGTATGACTTCGTTTAATCAATGAGCGGTACTAAATTGTATTGCAATGAACAGTATTGGCACAGTCGTCTTCTAAAAATATTGCAAATAATAAAGTTGTTCGAGCAACATTTATTTACAAAGGACACATATGGTAATCATAATCGACATTATCAACTTAAAAATTGCAATTATAATTGTGATGTATTTGTTTTAATTTGTACTATGCCTAAATTAGCAAGACAAATGTACGCCTACATTTTCGACTTGATTTGTTGGTAATTACCATAACAAACACATGTAATAGTTTCTAACGGCAGTTTGCCCTTCGCTGCGTCACAGCTATCCGGGAAGTTACGTGTGTACGCAGTAGCAGTGAAATGTTCTAGAATCTAGAATAAGTTGGTGTATCCAGTAATAGTAACATTTATGGTGAATATAAGAATAACGCTAGGTTTATAATATCCAGTTTTTAAACAATCGTAGCGGTGTGCGGCGGTCAGTCGTGGGCCAGTCACAAACTCATGTAGAGCGCAGTAGCGCAGCGTTAAGAGCTCAGGACTCTCAACTGAGAGAACGTGGGTTTGAATCCAGTGCGGCGGTGTCGAACCTTGGGCAGGTTCGTTTACTCTACATTGCTTCAGTTCACCCAGCTGTATGAATGAGTACCAGGCGATAGACAGTGGTGGATATTTGTGTACGAATAGTCTTCGCGCATTAATTGCAGCATGGCTGAATTCTTCCCAGAGAAGTCGAGATGGTGTTCGACTGAACAGGTCTACCAGGGAGTAAAGTTTAAAGCGCTGCATAAGAACTTACCTTTACCTACCTTTACGATCATACGCGATTTGGCTACGACCGTCGAGATGCGTCGCAACGTAGACAATCGGGCGGTGAGCGGCTAGCTACATTAAATTTGTTGCCGCGCCGATACTTGAAAGGTGAAAGATTTGTTAATTTTACCCGAGTAACGACGCTTAGCTAGGCTTCGGTAGCTCGCTCGCTACTCGTGCCGTTAGTTGTTTCTAATATTTTTGTCGATGCGTATGCAAGATATTTCGGCATGTTGTGGTTCCTAATTGCAAACAAATATGATCTACACAACAAATAATATTGTATTGATAACGTGTAGCAAATAATTCGAGTATTTGTTTGCTGTTAAAAGTGGATCTCCCCATTGCGATAAAATAGACTGATCCACACAACCTTAGCAATGGACGCTAGTACAAGTCGATCTTTGGTGTGAGGGGCATGCGATACCCGTCGTTAACTGACTTTTTGCTAAACGTTCTTTGTGCTATTTTCACTGTTTGTTATCCCACTTTACATGATCGAATATGTTTTATGTATACTGTAACATGTATGTGTTACGTTAAAAACGATTAGGGAATTACGAAATATTTAGTCAATAACAGGAATGTCGGCAAACGGTGCTGCTACGACCATGTCTGACCGGCGATAATAATTATGTTGGCATGTCGTTGCTATTTAGGCTGACTTTCAAATTGCACATACGATCTACGGATACGCATGGGCAATCGTATTTAATAAATAATATATATGTTTTACTCTACTTTGGAAATAATATACATATATACGTTATATGTCAAATTAAAGCAAAGATAATATCATATAGTAAAGTAATGTCGATGGTAGAATGGACGGCGGGCCGAGATCGACGACATTTAGTTATAACTTTCATAAGAACGTAGGCTGGTTGTTCCTTTTGTTATATGACAAAATCATTTTGAAATGTACACTAATATATTTTAAAACGAATATCCAAATTTACAAAATTACAAAGAAACAGTGGTTGTGTTAAATATGCAACTACAGATAGCTTTAATTTAATATTATTTTATAATACTTATACAAAGTAAGCTATATTTCTTACAGAACTTTATTATTTAACTAAAGTACATTAGAAATATCTAATTATGTCTTCATGTCATTATTTTATTATGTTTGTTCTGGTTTCAGGTCCAGAACAGTTTTTGTTTTGCAAATTTTCCCTGACTCAAGGTGATCAGGGAAAGGAAACCCATTCACAAAAAGTCAGATAAAAACCAAACAACACAACACAACTCAATGAAACTTGTTTTAATGCTACATATAAAATGTATCTTCCAATGGTTCATACATTTATTTGCCTGAGTTGTATTTTTAAATTTTGTGTTTGTCTCCTGCAAGGTGCTAAACTGCTAAAACCTCATTTTGAAAACATGATATCTCGAAAACTATCATTCATATCCATGTTATTTTTGAGTACTAAATGTATATGTTGTTGTCCTTGGACAGGTATAATATTATGAGATTCAAGATATTAATTAAAAACTTGTATTAGGTCAAAAATGGCAGTTTATAACAAAATACTTGCCCGATCCAATATTGGAAGCAAAATAGGTGAGTTAGATGTTTGCCGGAATGCCTTCAATGTTACTGTTGATCGGACATATTTCATAAAATATTCCACATCCGTTGGTCTGCCACTGGACAATAGTTCTGCCCTATCGTTTTCTTTATCATCGTCACATTGACAAGTATGGAGTCACGTGCTGGTCGTAAAAGACACGTGCACACTCTAATATACAATTAAGATGCTGCTGCGAGCCACTGCGCTCGTTTCTATGGTGAGTCATATGCGTGGGAATAGGGTGCAAAGGGGTCTGGAATTTCGCTGAGGGCAGACATATGGTTCTGCCCCCCCCCCCGAATAAATCTGAGCGTGCATGTGGGTTTTTGGCGAGCCTCAATGGGCAAATCGAAGTATTCTGGAATCCATAAGGTGTTTTTTTCGTGGCGATTGTCAATGGGGTGCAACTGGAGGTTTCTGATGAGCTTCAAAAAATTTGAACTTCGCCGCGACCCGCGAGAAATATTCTCACCGCCACCCCTCGTCTTCGATGTCATCAGCCGAGAGCCGAGGCAGCGGAGAAGGTTAAATTACCGCGGCGCGATGCAGAATAATAATTGTCAAGAACTACCCCCCCCCCCCCCCCCCCCCCCCCCCCGTCTTCCGCTGTCGTGACCCGACAGCGGAGCGTAATGGCGCAGACGCTCCAGATTGTTTTTTACTTACATTAATGGTTTAGCACAATGCGTTCACAATATGTGTTCACCTCCAAACTGATATATATAGAACACCACACCACCTGCAGATGAGCACTTCTATGTGTTAAAAGTAGTGCCATCTCTGGGGGGGTGCTGTTGAAAATGTTTCGTCATTGCGCAGCCGTAATTTCACCGGGTTCTCGCTGTCTCTTGCGCTGCCTCCTAATTCGTCTCAACTGATGAAATGGGAAGACGGGCGGGGGAGGTCTGTTGATTTTTGTTAGCCGCTACGCCATGTCGCTGTATCTTCATTTCAACTTTTCTTCAGTGTCTCCGCTTGCTTGCCTGGCTCAACTGTGACATCAGAAGATGGGGGTTGCTATTGAAATTGTTCACCGCTGCCTCAGAATAATTTCAGCTTATTTAACAAGATTGCCACGCAGATAATTAACTCTAGATGGCAGGTGGACAAAGAAGTCTATCGGCTTATCGAAAGTTCAACCCTTTTTTATTTACAAGTATACGGCCCTTCTGAGATGTGTGTCGATTTTGTTTTTACATATTTATGGCATGACATGGAGCTGAGGTGTTGTGCTTGGCAGTAGCTCCCACGACAGCTGTCTTATTTTTACAAGTTTGACGTATTTCAATTCAAGGAACGTTTTTCATATTTCTCAGGTGCGTGTATAGAGGTACATATATTACTTCGGACGTTTACATTTTACTTGAAAATTATTACTGGTGCCGGACTGTTATTGTTTTTAATCGACATTCGTCTAAGCTTGCCTTGAGAACCGGTTGCAAACTTGTCAAGCAGAAAGCTGTGGTCTATTCTTGGATAACACCGGACCACGGACAACTTTTGTGCAATCGCCGACTATACTCAGTGACGCAAGACGCACTTCAGCATGCGTGTGTGTCAACGCACTTCAGCATGCGTGTGTGTCAACATCAGTGGTGCGTTATTCTAGGACACATTTGTTGTCAACTGCCGCCCATGCAACCAGGTATATCAGATCTCCTTTGACCTGCTGTGTGAATCTTCTCTTTCACCAACTGTGCATCTTCAAGCGTTCGTCTACGAAACGTAAACACCGTGGTGGTCGTAAAGTCGCAAAGCAGATCGGGACAACAATTCACTACGCAAGAGTACCGACGTTGCCACAACCAAGCCGAAATGTACCAAATTTCATAACTTTACCATTATATAAAAAGGTACAGTACAGCGTACGAGTTTGCTACGTTAACGCACAATCGTATCGGAACAAAACACTCGTCATTGCGGATCATATACTTGAAAACCATCTCGATATGATGGCGATATGCGAAACGTGGTTGAAGCCTTCGAGGGACGCCAATGTGATTACAGACATTGTACCATATGGATATTCCATCAAGCACACGCCGAAATCGTCTTACACAAACAGGATTCCGATGCGTTTCGATCCTTTGAACACTAATGTCATCCTTGAGAATCGTTGTTATTTACCGACCGCCGCCATCAGTGAAAAATGGCTTTTCAACAACTGTGTTTTTTGAAGAATGGGACCGTTTCATCGACCAGTATGCCATAAAACCTGGACCTCTGATTATCATGGAAGATTTGAACTTTCATATTGACAACGCTGCAAATGTTGATGCACGGCGACTGACCAATTCTGTGAATGCCACAGGGATGGTGTTGCATGTTCGCGG
This sequence comes from Escarpia spicata, assembly GCA_963995525.1. Classification (NCBI taxonomy): domain Eukaryota; kingdom Metazoa; phylum Annelida; class Polychaeta; order Sabellida; family Siboglinidae; genus Escarpia; species Escarpia spicata. The sequence goes on from OZ023206.1 coordinate 15,802,853, forward strand.
GCCAACCCACAGGAAAGGACACACTTTGGATGTACTCATGACCAGGCCGTAGCTTGTTCGAAATGTTACCGTTACGGACATGGGCCTTTCTGACCACTTTGCGGTGAGTTTCACCATAGACATTGTTCAACATCGCACTCTTTTGATGAAAATAAAATATTGCAAGTTACGCAACAATTATGTAGTGTCTTTTCGACAAGACATTCCACTGTTCCGTTCGGATGATCTTGACTTGCTGAACGTAGAAGAACTGGTTGATCAATACGATCATAATGCAGGTCCGCTTAGTTTATTCGCACGCGTCCGTTTTTCCAGATAAATACAAGACTGGCTGCATCTCGCCACCAAGAAGGCTGGACTAAATCCAGAATCAATGCAGAATTATCGACCTGTATCGAAACTGACATTTCTCTCTAAAGTAATCGAGCGCGTTGTAGCAAAACAGCTGAACGTCCACATGCAAGAGAACGCCTTGAACGACCAGTTTCAATCGGCATATCGACAAGATCACTCAACTGAAACGGCTCTGCTTAAAGTTCACAATGCCATTCTGTCTGCAGTAGACCGTGGCTGTGTTGTTGTGTTGGTTATGCTTGACTTGACCGCCGCTTTCGACACCATTGACCACGGCATTCCATTGAACAGACTCACTCACAGATTCGGTGCCACTGGCGCTGGGCTTGAGTGGTTCAGATCTTACTTGTCCGGTCGGCATCAAGTCGTTCCTATTGGAAGTGTCAAATCCTCCCTAACTGCTGTGCCGTTTGGTGTACCGCAAGGCACCGTACTCGGGCCGAAGACAGATGTCATGGTGTTTGGTACTAAACAGAAATTGTCACTACTAAAGGAGATTCGTATTTTTGACTCGACTTTGACTTCGTCTTCAAGTGCGCGCAACCTGGGCGCTGTATTTGATCATTCCATCAACATGACTAACCACATAAGTGCCATTTGCCGAACAGCGTATATGCACCTCCACAGCATCAGTCGTATCAAGCGATACCTCACAACATATGCGACTAAACCACTTGTGCTCGCTTTCTTCATATCTAGATTGGACTACGGGAACGCGTTACTGGCTGGTCTACCATGAAACCACATTCACAAACTCCAGCGAATCCAAAACATGGCAGCCAGAATCATCACGTTCACACCTCGCCGTGACCACATAACTCCAGTTCTAAAAGAACTACACTGGCTGCCAATCAAATGCCGGATGTTATGTATGTCTGGTTCTTCCTCTCCATCATTCTGCATCCCCCCCTCTCTCTCTCTCCCCTCCTCTCTCTCTCTCCCCCTCGGTCTCTCTCCACCTCTGTCTCTTTCCCTCCCTCTGTCTCCCTCTTCCTCTCTCTTTCTCGTTCTCCCTCTCTCTCCATCGCTCTTCCTCTCTCTCTGCCTTGCTCCCCCTCTCTCCTTGTCTCTTTTCTCTGTGTCACTCTCTCCCCCTCTCCCTGTCTCTATGGCTGATGTCTGTCTTGAGAGACCGTGTCATCTACTGTTCCTTCTTGTGACTGCTCAACTGATGTTTATTTGCTTGTTGTAGAATGTGCGGCTGACTGCTCCAAGTGTTCTGTGGCAAACGTGTGTGACAATGACTCTTGCAAGTCACCCTTAGTCTATGACAGTACTTCAAAGACATGTAAAGGTATGTACTGCATTCTACAGTGTTTGATATTAATACACGTTCAACTTCAACATTGGTTATTTGTTGTACGTTGTGCTGGTGGTGCAACACCACTAGACAAAATGGTGTGTTGAGTTTGCAGTGATGTCCTTCCCTACACGTAAATCATCATGGGGAGTCCAACACAAACAAATGCATTATTAGCGGACTTGCACAATGCTCTCACACAAATTAAAATGCTGTGCTGCAAATGCATATTCAGATCTATATCACACAGTTAATATATTCTACATTGGAGAACAAAGACGAGCTGTACAGCGGAACATGTAAATGTTATCCGGTTGCCTTGCAGATAAACATGCAACCTTCTTGCTGTATGTCGCAGTGGATCCGAGTGCTGCTGAGACGTCGCAGTGTTTCTGTGAACCACATACAATTCTGGATGTAATGCCAAGTTCTTCTGCTTTCAGCTTGTGCTGACATCTGTGATTCCTGCACCATTGCTGATCAGTGTTCGACATGCTCGTATGGTTATATGTTTGAAGGCACTACATGTTCAAGTAAGTGGATTACATCGTTGTGTGCAATACGCCGTCTGTATTATTCACCTCAAAGACAAGTGTAAATATTGCAGTCTGTGTGAGAGCAATAAACAGACAACAACGTTCACTCTGTGAATCAGCCAGCTATGTCTAACGATGATATTCTACTCCCATGGTTAAATCGTACCAGAATAATTCATTTTTATTTTTGCATACTCGTCTGACAGTTTAAACATACCTGACCCTAGAAGTTCTTACAACATGACAAGGAAAATATATCATTTATACCTGCTAACTTTTTTTTTGAAATCCGGGAGATTCCTAAGGGATTCAGCATGCTTCCCATATATCTCGGATCTTGACATAGGAAGATTGGGGTGAGTACTGTTGGAGATTTTTGGTTCAGCAGGTCTTGGCAGATCTCCCATGGACCCAACCCCAAATGTGCAACACTTGGATCCTACCCCTGTTAAAATGCAGTTCATTTTGAGCTGAGCCCATCCCAAATTTCTGCATCTTACCCACCTTGATAGATTGTAACTGGCCTATATATAGTCAGGAGGCTTAATTTTATAATTGTTCACATCTTTCCACAATCACCATTTTTGGACCAGCGTTATATATGGCCATGACATTTAATTTTTCCATTTGAGCCAAGCTGAGCTCCCTATGTGACGGTCATATTGGACAAAACCAAGATGGCCACTGTCCGGAGTAAGGTTGTGCAATAACTCGAGAACCAAAAATGATAGATTCATAAATGAGACCACTTTTAGGCGTTTTCTGCAACAACTGGGTTTTTTCCATTTAATTATGTCAATGAAAACTGTTATCACAGCTGTACTTATTTAAATTGTTACTTGGTCTAGGCAGTTGATACAGGTCACTTTTGTTACTTATTTGATCACCGAGGCATGACATTCACAGAGATAAAACTGGCCTTCCTATAGCTCTTTTATTAGCTGACCAACTGCAGCATTTGCATGCTTTGATCATTAACTACTTGGGTCATTATCAGATGGATGATCAGTGTATCAGTTGGCCTGTGACAGGGTCAGGTTAGCAAGCATTTAATTAACAGTGGGTGGCTTATTCTAATTTTATTGGAAGACAGTGCATCAGTGGGCACAGGAAATGGAAATCAGGATTAACCTGTCACAGGAGAAAATTTAACAATGTGTGACCAATTATAACATGGGTCTATTGACTCAATGAACTCCCTTAATTCTGGATAAACAATGGTCAAGTATAGCTCATTTTTTTCATTATTTATTATGTACGAGCACGGGGACGTCAAGATAATTAGAAAAGTATTTGAAAAGTATTTGAACAGTAATGAAATACTTTTGAAAAGTATTTGCATTTGACATAAACAAAATGTATTGGCATTTGAAATGTCAAAAGTATTTGCATTTGCATTTAAATACTTTTCAATGTATGTTTTCTGATGATTTGATGGGAGGTTTTGCTAGGCAACATATCACGTGCTGGATAGGTTAATTGCAGCGTGTTCAGAGAGTATTGACAGAGGGTTGACATTGGTTGTTATGTAGGGAATATAACATAGTATAATGTTCTTCCCTTGTTCTGCTCATTATGTTATGAGATAGGATTTGTCTTAATTTGATTTGTATTGTATGTATTGTAATGAGTTACAATAAATTTGATTTGGTTATGCTTCAGGCGGCGTGCCTAACCTGGATGGAATGACATTTGGTCAGTACGAGAAGATGCTAGAGGGTTGTGTCAGCATCCTGTACATCCAGGGCCAGGGACCCCTGGACCTCACCCCTGACGCTGTCGGGGTATGTCGTGGCGCCCTGACACCCCTCATTGCTGTGACCATCCAGTTGCTACAGTGTTCTTGTTTCTTTATGTTTTGGGGCCTGTTTATTTGTTTAAAAAAGTGTGTTATTTTGTGAGCTTTATTAATTTTATTAACATAAATGTAACCGATTAAAATTATATATCTCGGCTGGTTGATACTTGATTTGAAACTTATTAACAGAATAAGAACTTGTTGGTATTTCAAACAAAAGCACAGTTTTGTTGTCATCTTGCTGAAAAATGTCTGATAAAAAATCTATTATATGACTGATGAAATTATTAAGTATTGGAAGTCGTGACAAGTGGCAAACAAAATGTCATGAAGGTGGATGCTTATGCACCGCTGGAAGGGAGATGTTAGAGGATTGGTTGGTTGGTTCTGCTGGGCCTAGTGCTGTAATAGGACATGCTGAAGAGTAGATATTGACTTAGGCATCGGAGCCAAGTCAACCCAAGAGAAACATTCAATGTATTTTCAATGTTGCCAACAGAATCTGGACACTATAAACTTGTGTGTAGCTACAATGATAAACAATGTGTAGATCAGGTCTATGCGAAACAGGAGGTTAACTAATGTCAGAATGAATTGTACCATTAGCCTGTAGATGTGAATTCTTTGTAATTTTGCTTAATGTGTACACATTTTCTAGCAGTGAAATGTTGTCCTTGAAGGATGTACGGCAAATTCCTAAAGAAATGTTAATATGATGGCGAGATAAGGTAATTATGTGCAATCATATCACTAGATCATGCCAACAGACGTGATGGTATGATGCAAAGTATTTATTGAGCACAAATGCCAAATATTTGCTATATATGGTGGTACTAGGCAAAGTTCACTCGATTCAAGCATGTATGCTATCAATAGTGTAACTTGTGTATTATTTATTTTTATATTAAGAAACAATGTTTCCTCAAGAAGAGCATTATTTAATCATTCCCTAACTTGAAATTGTTTGAAACATTTGACATTCAGTAACACTATCTCTTAAAACTTGTATTTAAAATAAATCTCAAGGTGGCAATAACAGCACAGATGTCACTGGCCACGTATTGTTGAATATAATACACCTTTTATGGTGTAAATTTCATTAATTTGAATTGTCATTTTAATCATTTTTAACGATGTCCTCAATATAGTCTATGTTTTCGTGTTACATAACGTATCAGTCTGGCGATTATTAAAAAAAAAATTACACGGCAGATGACGTTGATTCCACAATCAGGTATATATCTAAACAGGCAAATTAGAGACGGAGTGTCCAAACAGAGATAGTTACAATCAAACACACGGGGTATATTATACACAACCATTCAGATGAGCATGTTAACAGTATAACTAACGGATCCGTTACGTCTGCCTAATGTTTTTGTCATAAAGAAATATTCTGGGGCTGAAATTTCAACAAAATATACGATGGAATGCACGAAAGCACCACTTGTTCGGCATGAAGTTTAGATGGCTTGACGGAGGTTTCGCTAGGAAACAGGTCACGTGATGGATGTGTCAATTAATAGAGCCAGTACGTCGAGGTTTGCCTACGTCACAATCATTGTTACGCGCGTGACCTCCATCAAGCTTTGCCAACAATGTTAATAACGGTAGTGTACGTAATAAGCATTACATTACTAGCGCGGCATGACATCTGCTAGATTAAACATTCCCGCATACAAATTTATTGTCGCCTTAACAACTTTGCATTATGTTTTTGTCATAAAAAAACACGTCTGTGGCAAGAATTTCAACGAAATATACGAAGTGATGGGCTATAGCTGCACACAAAACAAGTAGGGTTATAGTTACGTATTTACACAAACGCATCCTCGCGCGCCAGGGGTCGCTGGTGCTGATTACGTCAGTGCCAACCTGGCTGATCGCGTTGCGAAACTCTGAATTTAAGTTCAGCCTATGAAATCGCTCACTAGATCAGTGGATGTCGGCAGGTCAGGTGGTCATAATAAAACTAATTTCAACCAACCGTGGCTCGTGTTACATGCAATGTTTAGGAAGTAGAGGCAATTATACGAATACACAATACCACTCAGCTGCTCGTGCTAATGGGCGAACGGCATACATTGGGATTCACAGAAGTCGTTTATCCGTCTTCAAATTGGGGCGGGTATTTGCGCTGTTCTCGTGGGCGATGCAGTCGCGACTGGCGAAGTCAATTACTAGTTTGACTCGGCTAACTTCCGCACTTCGCGTAGGGGATCAGCCAGGGCTAGTTTTGCATGGCAAACAACCCAGGCTTGCGTGGATGGGAAAATAGAAGTATTAGGTTTTCCATTGAAATGGTCGAATGATAGTGTTGAGATTGCCAAATTTAGTCCCTTTTTCAAAATCCGGTTGGAAAAGTTCCACCCAGATTTGTTTTCCCCACAGAGAAATTAATCAGTTGTCTGGGCCTGTCTTCCAATTCACATTTAACTCAGCAAGCCTCTCACTGAGTTCCATAGATTCCACTCTCGAGGACAAAAACCACTGCTTTACTGGCTCGGCGTCAATTGGGACAGATGTGACATAAACAACAAAGAAATTTAAACAAACATTTATTTTTAAACTTTCTCTTTACTTGGTTGGGCTGTTGGGTTACATGATCTCAATCACTTTCGTTATGCAAATTGTGATTACTACCATAGCAGTAACTGAATATCCTACCATTTGTACACGCTTGGAACAGGCACATTGGATACAATCACTAGGCCTTGGAATCCCCACGTACGATATATGTGATGTCTTGAATCTCAGAAAGTTCTACAGGGAGGCCACATTTTCATCTTGAAATATTTGTGCATTCTCCTTTGATCATGAGTGCTTGAGTTGCTGATATTTTTTCTGCCAATTTCCTTGCCACTAGTCGTCCATTTAAATGCTGATATTGCATTAATTTGGTTTGTGGACTTACTTGAGCTATAATCCCATATTTCTTGTATGATTTTCTGGAGAGGTGTAGTACAGAGGATTATTGCCAGCCCTGGGTAATTCTGCTACGTGTGTTCGGTTGTCAAGGCAAAATATCCGATTTCTTTAATTTGTATGAATTTACGTGATACCCAGATACGTGTGTGTGTGCGTGTGCGTGTGCGTGTGCGTGTGCGTGTGCGTGTGCGTGTGCGTGTATGAGTGTGCGAGCGTGCGTGTGCGTGTGCGTGTGCGTGTGTGGTGTGTGTGTGTGTGTGTGTGTGTGTGTGTGTGTGTGTGTGTGTGTGTGTGTGTGTGTGTGTGTGTGTGTGTGTGTGTGTGTGTGTGTGTGTGTGTGTGTGTGTGTGTGTGTGTGTGTGTGTGTCTGTCTGTTGCTCCCACCCTTTATTGGATGATTTATTTCAACTTTTCCAAATAAAACAATTCTTCATCACCTATGTTATGATGTTGTATCCAACAGACTATATAAAGAAAAAATATATGAAATAAATATTTATGTACGCTAACTTGATATGGCAACACTGATTTTGCATTGATTGTAGGTTTTTTCAAAAATGGTAATAGACCAAGCAAAACGTGTGAAACTGGTACATTGCCTCAGGACAACAAACGTCCAATAAAGGGTTTTAAATGATTTAAATACACAAAAGCCTGAATGAACAGCCAAGATTAAGATTATATAGATCTAAACATATACCTTTCGTTTTACAGGGGTAACTGGAATTGTCTGTGGAGCCATCTGCATGGCAAATTACATTAACAAACCAACTATGCAATGCGGCCTATTGTTAGTTGATTGCCAGCCAATTGTTGACAAAATGGTGATCTTTGGGATAATACATATTACAATGGTGGAGCCTTTTCAGAAGTAGGCAATAATGCCAAACATGGCAGGTAGATAAGATTACATTTTAATTCATGCAAATATCGCACTGTTTTCTGCCCGAAGTATAGACCGGGTCCTACTGAGTGAAAAGTATATTGAACTTTTTTCACACAGACCCCCGATTCCATGATAACAAAGAAAATGTCCACCATTCACAATGTGACAGACTCGACGTTTTGAGGGATGGAATTAATTAATGCTTTGCAATTCGTGAACTGCAAATCATTGATTAATGATTTTGTGTATGTGAATTGTAAATTGGACAAGTAATGTATAGCATTATCTTAAACATATTTTTATCATTCTTACTTTTTTTGGAAAGTAGGTGTGACAGATGCGACATAAGGGGACGGCATTTTTTTGCACAGTTTTCGCCAAATAAATTGTCTGACTTATAACGTTTGTTAAATTATTTTCAGAAATCAACGGTGCTCTATTGTGAGCTGACAAACGGGCCCCGCTCTCGCGGACGGCAAAAGAAACTATATAAGGACACACATAGAAACATCTCTCAAGAACTTCAACATGGACCATGACTGTTGGGAGAGAACGGCTTGTGAGCAACAAACACTTAAATATGGACCATGACTGTTGGAAGAGGACGGCTTGTGAGCAACAAACACTTAAATATGGACCGTGACTGTTGGGAGAGAACGGCTTGTGAGCAACAAACACTTAAATATGGACCATGACTGTTGGGAGAGAACGGCTTGTGAGCAACAAACACTTCAATATGGACCGTGACGGTTGGGAGAGGACGGCTTGTGAGCAACAAAACACTTCAATATGGACCGTGACTGTTGGGAGAGAACGGCTTGTGAGCAACACACACTTCAATATGGACCATGACTGTTGGGAGAGGATGGCTTGTGAGCAACAAACACTTCAATACGGACCATCACTGTTGGGAGAGAACGGCTTGTGAGCAACAAACACTTCAATATGGACCATGACTGTTGGAAGAGAACGGCTTGTGAGCAACAAACACTTCAATATGGACCATGACTGTTGGAAGAGAACGGCTTGTGAGCAACAAACACTTCAATATGGACCATGACTGTTGGGAGAGAACGGCTTGTGAGAAACAAACACTTCAATATGGACCATGACTGTTGGGAGAGAACGGCTTGTGAGCAACAAACACTTCAATATGGACCGTGACTGTTGGGAGAGGACGGCTTGTGAGAAACAAACACTTCAACATGGACCGTGACTGTTGGGAGAGAACGGCTTGTGAGCAACAAACACTTCAATATGGATCATGACTGTTGGGAGAGGACGGCTTGTGAGCAACAAAACACTTCAATATGGACCGTGACTGTTGGGAGAGGATGGCTTGTGAGCATCAAACACTTCAATACGGACCATGACTGTTGGGAGAGAACGGCTTGTGAGCAACAAACACTTCAATATGGACCATGACTGTTGGGAGAGGACGGCTTGTGAGCAACAAACACTTCAATATGGACCATGATTGTTGGGAGAGGACGGCTTGTGAGTAACAAACACTTCAATATGGACCATGATTGTTGGGAGAGGATGGCTTGTGAGCATCAAACACTTCAATATGGACCATGACTGTTGGAAGAGAACGGCTTGTGAGCAACAAACACTTCAATATGGACCATGACTGTTGGGAGAGGACGGCTTGTGAGAAACAAACACTTCAACATGGACCGTGACTGTTGGGAGAGAACGGCTTGTGAGCAACAAACACTTCAATATGGATCATGACTGTTGGGAGAGGACGGCTTGTGAGCAACAAACACTTCAATATGGACCATGACTGTTGGGAGAGATGGCTTGTGAGCAATAAACACTTCAATTTGGACCATGACTGTTGGGAGAGGACGGCTTGTGAGCAACAAACACTTCTATATGGACCATGCCTGTTGGGAGAGGACGGCTTGTGAGCAACAAACACTTCAATATGGACCATGACTGTTGGGAGAGGACGGCTTGTGAGCAATAAACACTTCAATATGGACCATGATTGTTGGGAGAGGACGGCTTGTGAGCAACAAACACTTCAATATGGACCAAGACTGTTGGGAGAGGACGGCTTGTGAGCAACAAACACTTCAATATGGACCATGACTGTTGGGAGAGGACGGCTTGTGAGCAACAAACACTTCAATTTGGACCATGACTGTTGGGAGAGGACGGCTTGTGAGCAACAAACACTTCAATATGGACCATGATTGTTGGGAGAGGACGGCTTGTGAGCAACAAACACTTCAATATGGACCATGATTGTTGGGAGAGGACGGCTTGTGAGCAACAAACACTTCAATATGGACCATGACTGTTGGGAGAGAACGGCTTCCGGCTGCTGTGTTCAAAGAACAAAGACGAATTGCAGACGCCAAAAGAAGGCATAGCGAGAGAAATTATCGACAAAATGACAAGAGGCGATGATGAAATGTGGTCTTCTTCGCTTCGCGAAAGACGACAAACAACATTTTTCAAACGTTGTCGCACGTACGTAGAATTTTTGAGAACATTATTCACTGACACTTAGGTATTCTTCCGGGAATATGGGAAACAATTATCACGGCCGCGATTGCCTACACTCAGGCCTTAGGAGATCGCTACGGTTGAGTACACACCCAGAAAAGTGGGGGTTTGGTCCATGTATATGAATGAATGAATGAACGTTTATTCAACAACAACAACAACAACATAATACATGCACAGTATGGTTTGCTGCTGCTGCTGCTGAAAGGACATAACTGAAGTCATAGACTTATGTGTTGCTATGCCCTACTCGAACTATGAAAACTGAATAAATACAACAGGAATTATAAATAAATGACAAAATAATATTCACAACTCATATAATTTTATAGACTGTTTACTATATGCCGTCTTTTTCATTTTTCGTTCGCAAAATTTCAAAACGAAAAGACAGCACATACACGGACTTTGTCACGATTTTGTCACGGTTGACTACACAGCAAGATATACCAGCGCTGTGCCTATGGTAAAAAAGTTGGTAAAATCACCAAAACCGGGCATGCTGTTTATTTCAAAGTGTGTGCTTAGGATAACAACACCATGTTTTAACAGGATAATGTTATATATATTATCATGGTTACTATAAATAGCACCTGCAGACGAAATAACTTATGTTTTTTCTTACATTTTGTATATACCTAACATGTGCAAATGTATCTAATACACCTATGGTAGAGCAAGGACCATACTGTTTCTGAAGTGGATGCTAACCAAGCAGGAACTTGATTACAACTGTGGATTTACTATAAGTATAAGGCTAGTTGAAAGGAGTCAGAACAATCTAATAATTATGCAAATATTATAATATTGAACACATGTGCAATTTAGGAAAATTCCTGGACATTATTAATGTAGTGTCCACTTTTGGCTTATACATTTTATAATATTTTATACAACCTACGGTATGGAACAAATTCAACATTCAAACGAAGCCGACCCCTTTCAATATTACAATCCCTAGTAATACAGCGACGCATGCATAATGTTATCAGACGTCAGTCCATGGTGGTTATTTTGTAACGCAAACCACCAAAGTTAACAAATAAACGCAGGCGCGGTTCCATCGACATTCCGTCTTTCAGACTTTAAGCAGTATTCCAACGCCGGCTTGGCTTATTTGGAGACCTCCCGCCATGGCCGTGATACAGAAGAAGAGGAAGTCGACGACAGCCAGAATGAAGCTGTAGTAAAGGTCGGTTCTTGAGCCCGACGCCTTGCTGGCGAACACAACGAAGCCAAGGAACATGAAGAACGCTGAAAGAACGAGCAGACATCGCGTAAATCATACAGAAACGCTGATCGACGTCATTTAACTATAATGCCATGTTCCGGTATAACTAAAGGCGAGAATACACGGGTACTTTTTGTTCGGCTCGACACAACCAGAACAGAACAGACCAAACCAAACCAGCCGAGACGAGACGAGACGAGAGGAGACCAGTCCCACCCCGACTGCAATGAATACACTACATCGACTGACACCGACCGAGTCCTACTCCAAGCCAGTGTGATGTCATAATCACGCAACATTGAAATTGTTCAACTACGTCGGGGCTAGTCAGCGTCAGCCTGATACTCAAACGTTGTCAAGGTTAAGTGATTGTGACGTCACGCTGGCGTCGAGTATATGGCGCAGTCGGTCGTGTCAGTCGGTGTACTGTATAGTCGGGGTGAGTTCGGTCTGGTCTGGTGTGGTCTAGTCTGCTCTGGTTGGGCAGTGAATCACGGCCTTTAGCGGTTTAAAATCAGGTATACGAAAAGATGCGTGAAAACATAATCCCAAACTTTCTGATTTGTTTAATGGGTCAAAAAACGACATTTTGTTGTCTATAAATTATATAGAATCAGAAGATCCTTCAGGGTTCTACAGGTGAAACAACTGCGTGTTTTGAAAATGTGATCACCACAACTAATAATGAGCGATGTTTTGTGGTTTTGAGAAATGTAACTGTGGATCTACGCCCTGGTGTCGATGATCAGTTGTTGGCGGGGCAGCGTCTGTTGTGGCTGTAAAGGCTGATTCTTGAGTGGCAGTCCTTATTGCATATGCTGCACTTGAAGGTGCTCTCAGCTTGTGTGATTACCTTGGCGATAACATCCGCAGTAATCCAACCATAAATCTTGAAATTTACTAAATTTCCACTTTAATGTAATTATGATTGTATATGATCAAACTACAAGTATACTTATTAGTAACAACTAACGGACAATCCTCAAGATATAAAGAAATTTAATTTAACAAATACTGCAAATTCCGTCAAACGTGATGGACTGTGATTAAAAGGTGATGTATCGGAGGGGGGGTGGCTAAGTGAACACAAACGTGTCCACTTTGTCCCGCCTGTCCACTATGCCCCAACCACTTTGCCCTACATTCGCTGTCGTGACCAATGTGAGCCATTCCCATACGAAATTCCGCGAACATAACTTAGTTTGACCTACACATACGTGTAGCACACCACACGCGTACACGGCGCACTTTGTTACAAGCGTTTTCAAAATTTCTGACATCAAATTTTTCAAATCAAATGAAATTTATTGTAACTCGTTACAATACATCCAATACAAATCAAGTTAAGACAAATCATATATAATAACATAATGAGCACAACAAGGGAAGAACATTATACAATGTTATACTCCCTAATGTTATACTCGACATATAAGACAACCAAAAGTATTCCAAAAACCAAAAATTCGCAAGAAAATACACTAAATGCGACTTACCGCCAGAAAGGCAGTGACACATTTGGCAAGCGAAGGCAGTGCACTTAAGCGGTAATTATATCAACTAATGCTTTTTATTACGTGAACGTTAGATGATGCATGTAGCGTGAGCTGAAAATGTATTTGCCCTAGTGGCCGCTTTGTCCAGATCTCCCCTATTTACTAATATACTATATTTCTTTAAATTTGCAGGTCTTGACATGAAACTGTATTGTGTAATGTATGATGGCTCATTGAAAATCTAACAAGACCGCCACCTAGAGGTGAACCTTTACTACTACTAAAACTACACACAGCAAATACCGGTATTTTGGAGACATGAGGCCTACCCACGAAAGCCACGCATTGTAAAGATCAACTTGCGTTGTTATTAGAGCTCGATGGTCCATTACGCGGACAATGCCTTGACCTCAGCAGAATTGCAGTGTTTGGGCGACATATGGTCACTTAGTCGGCATACTTTGTCCGGGTACTTTATCTTAGTACGACACTAATGCATTTATAACTGTTTATTCAGTCGACAAATTCAGTCACTATTTCTAGAAAAATCCTGTTATGTGCAATGTGCTACTCCCGTGACTCAAGGGTCATCGGTCTCCTCAAATGGAAGTGTATTCACGTATCTACAAGCCGGGCGAGCGCACGCGTGTTTGCGTGTGCGCGCGCACAGGTGCGTATGTGTGAGTGAAAGAGGGAGAAAATGTGTTTGTGCGCGCATGTATTTGTGTGTGTGTGTGTGTGTGTGTGTGTGTGTGTGTGTGTGTGTGTGTGTGTGTGTGTGTGTGTGTGTGTGTGTGTGTGTGTGTGTGTGTGTGTGTGTGTGTGTGCGTATGCATGTGAGAAAGAGAGTGAGAGAGAGAGAGAGAGAGAGCGAGAGAGAGAGAGAGAGAGAGAGAGAGAGAGAGAGAGAGAGAGAGAGAGAGAGAGAGAGAGAGAGAGAGAGAGAGAGAGAGAGAGAGAGAGAGAGAGAGAGAGAGAGAGAGAGAGAGAGAGAGAGAGAGAGAGAGAGAGAGAGAGAGAGAGAGAGAGAGAGAGAGAGAGAGAGAGAGAGAGAGAGAGAGAGAGAGAGAGAGAGAGAGAGAGAGAGAGAGAGAGAGAGAGAGAGAGAGAGATAAGAAAAAGAGAGAGAGAGAACAGATAATGTAGGGAGTGTGCGTGCGTGCACATGTGCCTTACCTGATGCAACTGACGCTACGGTAAAGATGCGGATGACGTTAGACTTGCTGACGGAATGCAGGAACATGTAAATGGCTGCGGTAGCGAGGGAGACGATGGACGCTGTGAACGACAGACACACCATCGCCTGTGCCGCTTGCAGCCACGCTGAAACAGCGCATACAGCGGACATGTGGCTACAGCACGTCTTCAAGAATAAGAGACACTCTTAAACGAACAGGCACATAATTCATAATTAATGGTAAAATATCGCCAACAACTTCATCTTGTCATTGATACTGGTATGTACATTATGACCTTATATTAAAATTTTTATCGAAGTGTTCGCAGGGTACGCATCTATAAAACCTTGCAAATATTATATATACATATATATATATATATATACATATATATATATTATCTATATATAAACCTAAGGGCAGCATAGGTCGACCGCTCCATTATGAGAGATACAATATACAACCTCCTAGAAAACGTTATATATATACTCCTAACAGCAGCATACGTCGACCAATTATGCATAAGGGACAGCTTTACGCAGTTCGCCGTATATATTTATATATATATATATTTATTTATATATATATATATATACAGATCGATCGCTTCTCGTTTGTAAGTGTTACCTGGAGGACTGGTGATTCTGACGCAGCCGACGGTATCTGGGTTGCACGTCCGCCACAGTCCGGAGTGTGTCTGGCCGTTCTTGGACCATCCGTTGGTGGCGAGGACGATGATACAGAGGATGAAGGCGAATATCGTGCCCCACCAGATGACGGCCGTGTATCCGCGGATCAAGCGTATGTTGTGGGTGGTCGTGAGACCATTTCTCTCCTCTTTAATTTCCACCATGACTGAAGGATGAATGATTTGTTAGTGTTCTGGATATCATGTGTTAAAGGGAGACAGTCTACCCAGAAATAGCCAGCGTAGTAATTTGTAACAGGAAGTCTGCCGTGTTAAACGTGGGGAAATGGGAAATTGTTGAACATCCAAATGCATAGTGGTTAACTCATCCCGGCTCGGCTATATTGCCAGTAAAGTTTGTTTTGAAGCTGTTTTGTTTATTATTTGAACATGCTCCGGGGGGAGTATCTTCCAAATTGCGAACGTTGTTCTGGCTTACTAAACACAATTTGGCGAACAATATACCTTCAACACAGTTAGTATAGTCTTCAGAACATTATATTAATTAATAAAAGAAAAACTAAGAACAGACTATCTCCTTTTAAGTCAGGTTTCTTGGCTGGTGGTGCAATAGGTGTAACATATGTCGGCTTGAGGGAAAAGAGTTCCTCTCGAGGTCACAACGGGATGCAGTTGGAAGTATATTTGGAGTATTAAGGAGTGGAGGTCTCAAGGTGATGTAATTGGAGGTTTATATGGGAGCCCCACAGGGGGCAATGGGGTGTATCAGGGTGTTGCAGTTTTTTGGGGAGCCAGCACTCGGAGGTCTAAAAACGCACCCCCAAAAGGTTAACCATACAAAGGGCGTGTAAGCGCATCATCTTTAAAATGAGACATTACCAATAAAGGAAGTCGCTGTATCTTCTACCAAGCTTATCAGTACCGTTCGGTATAATTAAATACATTTTTTTCTAGTTTTCTTTAATGTTTAATGACACTTAACTAGATTGTCATTCAGACAGTTAACGTTATACGAGAAGAGAACAATGAAGTTTGGCGCATTGAGAGTCCAACATGTTATCTATGTGTATCCCGCCCTTCTGAGGTATATCATATGATGTCAATTTTATTTTTAAATCAGCAGATAATCTATGTTTCATTCATGTGTAATTCTCTGTAAGAATGAATGCATTCTGAAATCTAATCTACAACACTTGTTCAGTATAGTTACATCCACTAGACCTGTTTATCTTTCTTGACTGCGAGAATCACACTCGCAGTTTCCGGTTACCACAATTGTTGATTAATAGTTCATAAACCTTTATAGAAAAACATCACATATATATTAATATAGGCCTAATGAAAGTTTTGTCGCAATTAATTAGACCATCGCAAATCAGATTAACTGATGTTAATGTAGAATTGTGTAAAAGTAGTTCAATTGCGTATACGATGTATTTTGTCTTTAAAACAGTCATAAAAGTATAAATATGAACGAAAAGGTGCATACTTTTGTAGAAACCGTCTAAATAATTAACCTTCCAGGCCTATTGTTTGATTTGCAAACAGCCAAAGGTGTGAATATTCTCATTAGTAATGTAACATAGCAATGTCAATAATAGAACTTAACTACTTTGCATTCCCCCGAATTTTTACAGGGCTTGGTCGAAATTAAAGCATTTTTTTTCCGGTAATTTAAACAAAAGTAACTGGTACGTTTGTGAACTCAGTGCCTCTTCTGAAGTCATTGCACTGGCTTCTTCTACGATATCGTATTATTTTAAAGATCTGTACCAGCACCTATCAGGCACTTTCATGTAAGCATCCGGCATAATTATATCCATTGCTTACTCCAGTAAAAAAGACTATCCAGCCTCGATCATCTAGTTCTGGTTTACTGTTTGTTCCTAGAGTCAATATTAATATTGGAACTAGAACATTTTCTGCTGCTGGACTAACTCTCTGGAATATGCTCCCTCTTAGTGTTAGATTAGTTGAAAACATTATACAATTTCGCCGTCATTTAATAACTTACCTTTATAAGCTTGCGTATCCACCTTAGTTCCCTGGCGTACCGGTCCATCTGTTGACGTCTTTAATATTGCTTATTGATTCTGATATTGACTAACTCTTTCGTATTTATGCGCCTCTGAGCTTGGTTTTCGAGGATTTAGACGCAAAATAAGTTACCTTATTATTACTATAAATGAGATTGCCTATCTTACTGGATACTAGAAGCAAGTTTGGTGTTTCATTAGATTATGCTAAAACAATATTTTGGTGTAGAGGCAGTTTAGATTTTATAGACTCGTTGACATCAACATTTAGAAACATTAAACGTTATTATTGTATTACTTAGAAATAGTATATGGCTCTAACGTACGAACTGTAGGTGGTGCTGACCTTGTTTACAAGTGGAACAAATACTATGGAGTTATAAAAGATCTGTACTTACTTGTAATGTCGGGAGCAGCGGATGAACAGTTGGCTGTTAATTAAACGTCAGGTGGCAAAGTGACTTAACCGAGCACGTTGGAATACACGTGCGAACTCGTACAATGCGTCGTCATGGAGTATCTATGTATACACAACTCTATTCTTAGACACACTTGTACGTGTTTAAGTGTTGCATTAGCAGTTCGCGGCCCAAAACGTTTGATGCGTGTTCACGGGTGCTAATTGAGAGTGGAACGCTCTGGCGTTGTATTAGCTTAAGGCATACAGTGGAGAATGAATAAAGCGGTTCTTTTCTTTTTTGCGAGCATAAAGACCGCCTTATGTAGGGCGCAGTAGTGTAGTAATTGAGAATACCAGACTATTAATCAAGATAATCCGGATTCGAACACACCTGCTGTCGTGAAGCTCTAATAATCTCGTTCACTTCACGATGCTTATCTGTGTACGATTAGTCTTCTCGCAGTAGTTCTAGCATGTCAGCTTCAATTGTGCTTTTTTGAGTTTGTGGAATGTGTTATCTATGCAAGGCAAGGAGACATGAAACATGGTCGCGCACATAGTTGTCTGATCGCATGCAGACAGTTGCTCGCGCACGCGCGCGCGCACACACACACACACACACACACAACCAGACGCACGTATTCACACATACGTGCACGCACGCATGCACACATGATGGGAGCAAATACGTGGAACATATATAGTTTGTACATCAGTCGCTACCACAATGCAATGTTCGTGTAATACAACAAGTTTTATTTACCAAAATATATATACAATTTATTACATCATACATAGTACGTAACAATTGCACAAAACAGTCATTGTTGAGCTATCCGGCAAACACAGTAGCGGACGAATTGAATGCGAAACTAAAGGTTTGCCTAATAGCTGTCATGATATTCGTAGTGGAAATCCGTCGTTGTTCATCCTTGTTTCACCGCTTAACACCATCGCCTAAAGACTTACTCAAGTTGAAAAGATGCACGCTATACTGACGTAAACATTTAGCAACAAACTAGAATAGTACAAGTTTCATATCAAACGTTTTCGTATATTTCTTTCATCTGTAGAGCTGAAATAAAAACTTAGATAGCACATGGTGCACGCAGTGTCACTACTAAACAATTTCTTTTTAAACACGCTACTAAGATGTTCTCCAGGATACACGCGTGATTGGTGTTGACTCTTGCCGGTTGCTCGCATTATCGCCAGGACACACGCGTGATTGGTGTTGACTCTTGCCGGTTGCTCGCATTATCGCCAGGACACACGCGTGATTGGTGTTGACTCTTGCCGGTTGCTCGCATTATCGCCAGGACACACGCGTGATTGGTGTTGACTCTTGCCGGTTGCTCGCATTATCGCCAGGACACACGCGTGATTGGTGTTGACTCTTGCCGGTTGCTCGCATTATCGCCAGGACACACGCGTGATTGGTGTTGACTCTTGCCGGTTGCTCGCATTATCGCCAGGACACACGCGTGATTGGTGTTGACTCTTGCCGGTTGCTCGCATTATCGCCAGGACACACGCGTGATTGGTGTCGACTCTTGCCGGTTGCTCGCATTATCGCCAGGACACACGCGTGATTGGTGTTGACTCTTGCCGGTTGCTCGCATTATCGCCAGGACACACGCGTGATTGGTGTTGACTCTTGCCAGTTGCTCGCATTATCGCTATAAACCGATGTCATGGGCCGAACGTTTCCCCGAGCCAACGATAGGCGTCAATTTTGGGCCGTATTGGACACGGGCGGTAAATAGAGCAGTGCCAAAAGAAGGCTTTGTTACTAAGGTGGTTTGCGCTAGTGATAACACGTGTAAATTAGGTTTACATTTTTTATTTTAGTGTAAAGGCATAACCGTAATGTGAATAAAGTTTTGTCTAGTAATTTTGTCTAGATCATCCAAGGTAACTTTGAGAACGTTGCTTTCAGATGTTAGTCGTGCATCAATCGGAGATTGTATAATATTACAAAAACACATAGGCCTATACCACACACACGCACGCACACGTGTATGAGTGCGTGCATACGTGCATGTGTGTACAGACGCAATGTCATGCTACTACTAGAATTTGGCTCATCAGACACGTCACGTTGATCTTGTACTCCTACTGCCAACCTCTGAGAAGGCGTACTTCTGTTCACTGACACGTCTTGACTACGCGTGTCGAAAGTGGCGCCATCGAGCGGATTACTCTGACACTCCAACAACAGAGGACGGAGACGCCACCTAGCCAGTGACAGTCACAGAGCCTGACCGCCAGATCTGCAGGGTGGACAGGATCCCGGCCGCAAAGCACAAGATCATGCCAAAGATGGCGAAGACGTACGAGTAGGAAACGTTGCCCGTGAAAAAACCGCCAATCTTCGAGCCAAACACGATGATGCCAATCAGCATGAAGAGTACTGCCAACAAACAATATGGTGTCTTTAACGGAGGTATACAAGAACAATTTCAAGTAATAAATGCAACATATTATTGACATTTCACACACACACACACGCACGCATGCACACACCCACGCACACAAACACACCCTCACATAGACACCTGCACGCGCGCACACAAACACACACTCACGCACACAAACACACATGCGTGCGCGTGCGCACACAAACATACACTCACACACGCATGCACACAAACACACGCACGCACACACTCACATAGACACACGTGTACACAAACACACTTATACACACTCAAATCAAATCACAAATACATTCACACACACACACACGCATACAAACACAACACACACACTCAAACATACACGCACGCACGCACACAAACACACACTCACATAGACACATGCACGCACGCACACACACTCACATAGACACATGCACACACAATCACATAGACACACGCGCGCACACAAATACACACTCACACACACATTCACATCAAATCAAAAATACATACACACACAAACACAAAGACACACTCACGTAGACACACAAACACACACACGCGCGTGCGCACACACACAAACGCACGCACACAAACACAGACGCACACACACGTGCGCACATATGATATATATTAAGATTTGTTGTTAGATTTCCACCAAGATGCTGTGGCTTGTACGTCTCAAACCTGGTCGGTGCCACTAACCTGAGGCGAAGCAGAGCCCAGTGAAGGCGTATATGACGAGGTTCTTGTTGACGGAATGCAAGAACATGTAGATGCAGCAGAGGATGACAACCAAGCCGAAGCCGATCAGAGCGATGATCATCATCGCTCTTGTTGCGTGGAAAAAACCTGAGGCAATGAGAAGTTGAAGAACATAAATGTACACCTACCTAGAGATAATGTGTAAATTTACTTTTATGCATATAAAAGTGGAACTCAGATTTAGAATCGAAGGGAGTAGGAGAAACCAACAAATGATTCATATACACATAGAGCAAAACTAGGAACCAGGCGTGTCATAACCGACGTCATAGCTAGGCGCTTATTGGTCAATTTACTGCGCCATGGGCAAGGTAACAGTCGTCACGTTATCGGACATTTTATTAGAATCTAATTAGAGGCAGCATTCTGAATTAGCCATTGACGTGAACATTTTATTGTAGTTGCAAATGGTTTGTTTGTATTGTCATTTAGATGCATCACACCAAACAGTTGAATGTTGTTTCCCTGTTCAAAATCATGGGCAGAGACGAAAGATGACGGATTCACCTTTCGGTGCATGGGGTGTTTGAGGGTGGAATGTCTGATGAAGGAGGTGTGTAAGTTGACGGATATAGTGAAGGAGATGGAGGCGAGACTCAACATAGAAATAGATAGAGCAGAGAGGGATGACGCGGAGAAAGTTGAGAATTCTACGACACAGAAGGAGCAGAGTTGTGACACGGAGACCGAAGAAAGGAGACTGAGAGGAGGGAAGGTGACCGGTGTGAAGGAACAAGAAATTGAGAAGACAGGGGGACAGAGAAAAAGTGTTCGGCAGAGGAAAAGAAAACGGGTCAGTGGGGATAGATCAACAGGTAGTCAGACTGTAGAGAACGAGGAGAGACGCGACAGCGATACAGGTGGTGAAGAGGTAGATACCACAGAGGCAGTTGGTAAGACTGTGAGACAGAAGACTGATGGAAGAAGACAGTGTTCAGCAAAAATCAGAAAACATGACAGGCGTGAAGGTGACAGGGGAGAGAGTGACCGTAGTGAAGGAGGTAGCAGGGGAAAAGGGACAGGTGAGGAGAGAAGAAAATGTGATGGGAGGAAAGGTGAAGGGACGAAAGGAAGTGAGAGTAAATGTGCTAGAAGAGAAGATGACAGGAGGAAATGGGACAAGAGAAAACGCGACAGGAAAGAAGGGAATGGAAGAGAATGTGACAGGAGAGAAGACGGCAAGAGGAAAAGACAACAACCAGACATATGCAAACCGGAGGAGCTACTCCGAGGCAGTGATTGAGGGGGCAAGGAGAAAAGAGAGAGTGTTTATGGGCGATACAATTCTGAGAAAAACCGACAAGACTATATGTGAGGGGAAGGACGTTGTTGTATGTCTACCGGGGCTAGGATAGAGCATGTCACCGAAAGGGTAGAGAAGGTATTGGGGTATGGCAAGGGAGGGTCTATACTAGTACACGTAGAAATAAAAATAATGCAGACAAGGAGGGAACAACTG
Source organism: Escarpia spicata (assembly GCA_963995525.1). Lineage (NCBI taxonomy): Eukaryota > Metazoa > Annelida > Polychaeta > Sabellida > Siboglinidae > Escarpia > Escarpia spicata. The sequence continues at coordinate 15,824,809 of OZ023206.1, forward strand.
GGATAGTTCAGAAGTACAGACATCTAGTGAGGAAGCTAAAGAAGACAAGGGTGGAACAGGTTATTCTCTCAGGAATTTTGCTAGTAATGGGAGGAAGGGGGGCAAGATATAGAAACTGTAAGAGGATAGCGATCAACGCACTAGTTGAGCAGATGTGTGAGGAAGAGGGCGTGGGATTCATAGATTTATGGGGGTACTTTGTTGGGAGAGAAGATATGTACATGAGAGATGGCCTCCATCTAAGTGGAAAGGGGGCAGCAGTATTCTCAGAGAATCTGCTGCGATCTGTTGACAGTGGGACAGGTTGCATCTATTTAAACTAAATTCACAGGGGGGACTCACAGAGAAGCCTGAAACTGGAGGCATAGATAAAGACAGCAAAAATAATCCAGCAAAGAACAGTCTGGAAAACTGTTCTGAAGCTGGGTATAAATGTATTTGTTTAAATGCAAGGAGTATAGTAAACAAAAGAAATGAACTAAACATTATGGTAGAAGATATTGACCCTCACATAATAGGTATAACCGAATCATGGGCAACCACCGATATATCGGATGCCGAATTGGGACTGACAGGATATGTAATGTTTAGGAAAGATAGAATAGGAAGAAGGGGAGGTGGATTTTTTTATATATTAAAGAATTTATCCAGGCTTATGAAATAAAATTAGACAGAGAAGCAGATTGCGAAGAAGCTGTTTGGTGTAACATAGTTACACGAAACTCAACGTTAACGGTTGGATTAGTTTATCGAAGTCCAAACATAAGCATAGAAGAGAATGAAAAAATACAAAACGCTATAAGGGAAGTAAGCAAACGGGACTGTATTATTATGGGGGATTTTAACCATGGGCATATACAATGGAAATCTCTACAGAGTATGGGGAGAGAGGACCACAAGTTTTTAGTTTTAGTTCAAGATACATTCCTTTCTCAACATGTGCTAGAACCAACCAGGGGTGAGAATGTGTTAGACATAGTTTTGTCCTCACAGAATGAATTAGTTGACAATGTCAAGATATGTGAGCCACTGGGGAGTAGCGATACATTTTACCATCAAAGTATGGGTAGTGAGGACCACAAGTTTTTAGTTTTAGTACAAGATAGTTTCCTTTCTCATAATGTGCTATAACCAACCAGGGGAGAGAATGTGTTAGACTTAGTTTTGTCCTCACAGAATGAATTAGTTGACAAGGGAAGTGAGCAAACGGGACTGTGTTATTATGGGGGATTTTAACCATGGACATATAAAATGGAAATCTCTACAGAGTATGGGTAGTGAGGACCACAAGTTTTTAGTTTTAGTACAAGATAGTTTCCTTTCTCAACATGTGCTAGAACCAACCAGGGGAGAGAATGTGTTAGACTTAGTTTTGTCCTCACAGAATGAATTAGTTGACAATGTTAAATTATGTGAGCCTCTGGGAAGTAGTGATCACAACCAGATACATTTTACCATCAAAGTAAAATCAGAAAGAAATAATAAAAAGCAGTTCAGGAGAAATTACCACAAAGGAAGATATAAGGAAATGAGGAAATATTTAGCAAAGATAGACTGGAATAATACACTGAAGAATAAGACAGCAACATAATGCTGGAATATCTTAAAGAATGAAATAGAGTGCATCATAGATAAATTTGTTCCCTTCAAAAAACAAGGGAAACGGACCAGAAAGAAATACTTATCGAAAGATGCCATTAGAAAAATTTAGTATAAACAAATGATGTGGAAGTTATATAGATGTACTGGAAATGACGAAGACTACAACATTTATAAAGAAGCACTAAACCAAGCTACAGCTGAAATTAGAAATTCAAAGAGAAGCTATGAACATAAATTAGCTTGTAATATAAAACATGACAGCAAGAGTTTTTATGCATATGTTCGAAGCAAACAGAAAGTTCAGGATAAGGTCTGTCCTCTAGAAGATAGTGCTGGAAATATAATAACAGAAGGATTCTTAATGGCAGAAGACCTGAATGAGTATTTTAGTTCAGTGTTTACCAGAGAAGACACTAGTTCACTGCCAGTACCAGAGGCTAAGTTCAAGGGGGCAGAATCAGACTATTTAAGACAGTTAATTGTAACCCCAGAAATGGTAGCTAAGAAAATTAGGGCTATGAAGGATAATAAATCACCTGGAGTGGATGGTATTCCACCCAAACTACTATTGGAAATTGTAGAACAAATTAGCATACCGCTTGCAACAGCTTTCAACTTGTCATTAGAAGAGGGAGTGGTTCCTTTAGAACGGAAAGAAGCAAACATTATACCGTTATTTAAAAAAGGTTTGAGAAACAAGTCAAATAATTATAGACCAGTTAGTTTAACATCGGTGATTTGTAAATTATTAGAAAGACTAATTAAAGATCACATGGTGGATTTTCTTGTTAAACATAACTTGATAAACCCATCTCAACATGGGTTTCTAAAAGCGAGGTCATGCTTAACAAATATGTTATGTTTTTTGGAAGATATCACAAAGTGGGTAGATGATGGATCACCAGTAGATATCATCTACTTAGATTTTCAAAAAGCTTTTGACAAAGTGCCACATCAAAGATTACTGCTTAAACTAAAGGCCCATGGCATAGGAAATGGTATAATTAACTGGATAGAAAAATGGCTGATTGACAGAAGACAACGGGTAGTTGTTGATGGGGAGGCTTCAAACTGGAAATCAGTTTTGAGTGGGGTTCCACAGGGATCAGTACTGGGACCTATATTATTCTTAATATATATAAACGATTTGGACGATGACATATCTAGCAAAGTGTTGAAATTTGCAGATGATACAAAAGTGTTTAGAAGGATTAAAAGTGATGGAGATAGACAGCATTTACAAGATGATCTTGACAGATTGATCAAATGGTCTGAAAAGTGGCAAATGTTGTTCAATTTTGGGAAATGTAAATGCCTTCACACAGGACATGGGAACGAATATGTAGAATATACAATGGGGAGAACTGTACTAAGTACTACTGTAAAAGAAAAAGACTTAGGGCTGACAATTAGTGCTGACATGAAGGTTTCAGAGCAGTGTGGAATTGCAGCTTCAAAAGGAAATCAAATCCTTGGATTGATTAGGCGAAATATAGCATATAAAGAAAAGGAACTAATAATACCACTGTACAAAACAATAGTTAGGCCTCATTTAGAATATTGTATACAAGCGTGGAGGCCATACCGCAAGAAGGACATGGATATGCTAGAAAGAGTACAGAGGAGAGCGACTAAAATTATACAAAACCTGAGGGATCTTAGTTATGAAAGGCGCCTAAAAGAATGTGGTTTAACAACACTAGAGACCAGGAGATTGAGAGAAGATCAGATAGAAGTGTTTAAAATATTAAATGGTTATGAAAATATTGATAGAAATGTTTTTTTCAGTTAAGAAAGATAGAAAGACTAGAGGACATGAAGTTACATTAGTAAAGGAGCAGTGTAGATTAGACGTAAGAAAGTTCTCATTTTCACAAAGGACTGTGAATGAATGGAACAGATTATCTGATGATTGTGTGGGTGCTAGTAGTGTGAATATGTTTAAAAATAAAATCGACACATACCTCAGAAGGGCTGGATATATGTAGATAAAAGGGTTGGACTCTCAATAAGCCAAAGGGCTTCCTTGTCCACCTGCCATCTAGAGTTAATTCTCTGGATGGCAATCTTGTTAAATCTTTATCATGTCATTGAAGACAAATACAGAATATGCACGGACGCATTAGAAGTGTAGTGCTATTCAAAGTAAAATGCTAGTGAAATTGCGAGAGTATCTTACCCTGTCTAAACGCATCAGCAGATCCACAACTGCATATCTGCCATAGTCCTACGTGAGTCGAGCCTCTCTCCGTCTCGAAGTACCAGCCTGTCGTTGAAAACGCTACAATGTAGAAGAGGAAGCCGACGAGCGTGCACCAGAAGAAGCCGGCAGTGATGCCACTCGTCAAGCTGATCACGTGGGTACTCGTGCCCGTATTCGTCGTCAACGTGATGGTTGATGTGGTTGGCATGGTGACGACCCTAGGGCACGGCAAAAACAGGAAGTTGCAACGTGAGACCCGGATTAATCTCATGCGCAGAACGCAGTTAAAAATTGCGGGAAATGATACAACCATTGGAACTTGGAACGTAGGAACACTACACACCATAAGAAAGGTTGAAGAACTAACGGATACGCTTTCACGATACAAATGGGACATAGTTAGCCTGCCCGAAACAAGATGGACAGGTGAAGGAGAAACATCAATGGAACAAGAAGCCTACACGATATCGTAGAGTGAAAAACATCACCATAGCGTCGCTTTTATAGTAAAAATGGAAAGTAGGAACGTATTGCATTTTTGGCTGTACGCAAGTGAACAGCAGAATAATATCGATAAACATTGCAGCGAAACCTTTAACATCACTGTTATACATGTCTACGCTCCAACAACATCGCGTAGTGATGAAGAAACTGAAATCTCATGCATGGGTTATTAGGTAGCATTAAGCCACGCTGCAATTAATGTACGAAGACTAATCATACACAAATATCCACCTATGTCTATAACCAGGTACTCATTCATACTGATGAATGAACTGGAGCAACGTAGAGTGAACGAACTTTCCCAAGGTTCGACACGGCAGCACAGGATTCGAACCCGAGAGTCCAATGCTCTAAACATTGCGTTACTGAGCTCCATATATATATATACCTATATATATATATATCAGCGTTCGAAATAGCACTTGTCCGTGACAAGTGATTTTTGGCCCGGACAAGTAAAATGACTCTACATGGTTATCCGGTGGACAAGTGAAAATTTACATTAAATAGTGACATGTGCAACATTGCAAACTTTTTATTTGAGGAAATTCAAACGTAAACTAAGTTCGCTAGCAATCGCGCGCGTTCCAATTTTATTAGTGTGTCGGCGTCTTGTCGTTCCGCCGCCAGTGTGTTGTACGTCAGTGTCCGACCGAATTTAGTGCCTGCGTTAACAGGGTCATCCGCTGAGCGCACCGACCTAGCTGTCATACGCGTAGGACAGACTCCGCATCAGCCATCGTTGATTGAGGCTGTATTTCACACAATCGTAAATCGTTCAGTTTGGCCGACGTACAACTTGCTCCCACTGACGGATCATATTTTTTATGAACTTTGGAAACAGTAGACTTTGTATCGCTACCTGTTATTTGAATAATTGTAGTTTTAACCATTATTACGCCTAACCCACGCGGACTCGGCAGTCTTCCAAGACCAAGTCAGAACTTACTCGTGGGCCGATCCAGATGGGTGACAATTTTCAAAACTTGTAACTGGCTCTCCAGTAAATATATGGTGCTGGTTGATAAACGGAATATTAATGAAATTTTTGAAGTGTTGTTGTATCTATGTAACATTTATTTTAACCATAAATTGCGAGTTTTCGAAACCGAATTATGCAAGACGCGCGGCCGGGGACGGGGCGCCAACCGCCGTTGACATGTCGGCTTCCGCCAACTACGGCGGTCTGCGCGCGACAGCAATGTTACGACGTAACTAAATCTATAAATTATTTTCCGCCTGGTAAATGTAATTCAGGCACCGTTAAAACTGTTTTATTATCATTGAAATGGTAATATAACATTTAGGAAAAAATCTGCGTTTGTTTGCTGATGATCAATATTGAATATTACCTTCGTTTGTAAAATACAGAACTTTGTTAGTATTGAAGTTCATAGAGGTTTAACAAAATATTATCAGATTATATTATAGTTTATTATGATTTTTGTGACAACATTTCCTGGCTTTGCATTGGTCGTGTTTCTGGTTCAGTGACGTCTTCAATGACAAAGTGATGCCAACATTTTACAGCAGTGTTATGTGTTATGTATATATATATATATAATTATATATACCGTATTAAAGATAAACAGTTTTTGCAACATTATAAAACAAATAGCAAGGAAAACAATTGTCTTCTACCAACATCACTAAAATATTGGTATACATCATGTAATGTGTCTACTTTTAATATTCGTGATGAATAATAATGGACCGGACAATAGTTGCAACTATAATTTTGCAATTTCAAAATTTGAAGATTAAAGCAAATTGTGTCTGCTCACAAATCACTCACATGTACATGCAACGAAACAGCAGGAACAGTGTGTTGTTGTCATAAAAATGAGATAGACTTTTTACGTTTTTTCCGAAGCTTTGATTCCCCTTCACAACCACTCGGAGTCTCGGACAAGTTAACATTTTGGCGGACAAGTAGATTTCAAAACTTACTTGTCCAGCGGACAAGTAAATATTCTGGCTTATTTCTATCGCTGTATATATATATATACACATGTATGTATATATATATATGTACATTCCCTGTGTGATATTTCACCTACTAATATAATCAAGCCATGCATTGCAGTAGCTATCATATAAGTGACACCAAATTCGTATTTATTTCTTCATAAAACATCTTCATAAACTGGTACTTTATTCATATTTTCAACAACAACAAATAACAAAATGTCACCAAAACATATGAAACTCAAAAGTTTTGTTAGTCCAAAATCGTGTTAAGTATTTGTACTACAATCTGAAGAAAAGATCGTTAATGTAAAAACCAGGTTTTTTTTAACTACACCATTCAAACAGTTGCCGTTCCATCTACCTGTCGCCCTCTTCAAAGACCGCATGTGAAATTTCTCCCATTGTATGGTCGGATTCCTTGCGAGGGTATTTAACCTTTTTAAGATCCACCCATCTAAGCTGTGGCCTTCCCCATTTCCTGTGTCCTTTTTTGTTGTTCTGCCTCTATTGCTATTTTTCCGGCATCCGTCCTTGCCAAGTGACTTGCCCATCTCATCCAGCTTCTCAAGTCAACCCTCCTGTTAGGCTGCATTGCATTGCAACCTCGTTTGTCAGAGGACATTCGACCTTCTTCTGTCTACCCGCTTTATTCTTGTTATTCTTCTAACCCAGTTATTCTCACAAACTTGCAGCTAACTTGCATCCATTACTCTAAGGCTGTATAAATAATTGCTCAATGTTGCTTTCCTCGTGTGAACATCTCCAATACAGGGCCACAGATTCGCGAAATAAGCATCGCACAATTTTTTTTTTTTAACGCCCAAAAGATGTTTCCTAGTAAAGCTTAGAGTGATTAATTAAGCATCATTTTCTTAGTAGTAAGATAACTTTTGCTGATGAAATTTGTGTGTGTGCTGACTTCGAGCAAAATTGTTTAACAAAAATAGAGAGTTTTTTAAGAAAGGATTCGTGAAAACCGTAGCCTATGCAATTTCAATAACACTGGGAAGATAATGTCAAAATGTGATACCCTCCTGTTTCAAATTCTCACGTTTGTCTCTTCCTCACTGCCATGACCATTGGCCCTACAGTTACAATTTGTGTGTGCATTTGTGTATAATTGTGTAAGTAACGCGAAACCGTAAATCAAGTTTTGCCCTGTATTTCAGACGTGCACACATGCACAATACTGTTATCAGGGCTAAACAGAATGAATCATGAATGGTGTGAACTCATGTGCGCCAATGCGTGTTGCCCCTGGTGTAGCATGATCCATGATGTAACGCGGAAGTGGGCATGGTCACGAACCGCCGAACAACTTCCGGGGTCACCACACTGATAGTTTTCCCATTGGCGACCATGTTAACGTTTTGTCTGATTGTAAGAAAACTTCTCACCTGCCGTTGTCATCATCTCATTGACATGCTGGTCGAGTTTAATCAAAATCTCACATTTCTAGCTCTTACAAAATGCCTGTATGTATGACACCCGTCAATATTTACAAATGGATGCAGGCAGTAATCCGGGTAAAGTGTCAACTAGCCAAATTGCTGCCAAATACCCTTCCGCTTAGTAAAATCAGCTAAAAAGACACCATTTTACTGTCAGCAGCTTCTACAATCACATCTAGAAATCTGACTACTCAAATGCACTTATGTCAGAGCAAGTGAATATTGTAAAAAGTAATTTCTCAAAAATATTGTGCTCTTTTTTGTCTGTAACCAAGCAGGAAGTCTAACAGTGTCCTAACCCCAAATAGGCATGGTGATTTTTGAGAAAAATGTTTAAAACAACACACTTTATAGGCACCAATGTTACAAGCACTCTGCAATTTTATTTTGTGTAATCCCTCCAGGTGTTTGTATTTTATGCACATTTCAAAGGTGCCACCAAACTTGGCAAGGCACCAGAAAAATCAGCACTTCGCTGTTGGACAATTTGTAATCCAGCACAATGTTCTCAGGTGGCACTATGAACTCCTGATACAGTTTTCCAGAAAGTCCAATGTGTGTTTTATAAGAAAATTCAATACAGCCAGTTGTTACGTTACATTCAAATTTGTATTTATTTTTTGACCTTGTACCCTATTTACAAAGGTAAACATCAACAAAAAGTCACCTTAGGGTGTGAATTCCTCAAAGGCCAGACATCTCCAGCAGTTCAATTACATAATATTACACAGCCTAATTAGCAGACATTCAGAAAACAATGCCACTTGCTTGATTGGCCAGAAGGTCCAGTCAGTAGACAAATCTGATAACATGCTCAGACTATGGCTGACTCCAGCTAATCACTGTCCTCAGACTTCATTAGGGTCAATTACAACATCTTCATGTGTGTTTAGTCAGCTGAAGTAAACAAAAAACAATTGATGAATCACCCTGCTGCAATGTTATTGGTTCATTTTTATACGTATTTTCAAATTGAGGCTTAACTACTGGCATACACACCCCACCCCTTATAAGGCATGTGTTCCGTCGCTGTGATTTGGACTTGCAGACTGGTGAGAAGTTTGTAATATCCAAAAACGGTTTGTTCCATTCACCTGCAGTTTTGCCATACACGTATTTTTTAGTAATTGTTTCAAGATATTTGAAGTAAAATGCGTTCTCCGTGATTGTGCAATGACTATAGCGTGCTTCCGTTGCCAGGCTCACTAATTGGGGTCAGCACACTGATAGTTTTCCCATTGGCGACCATGTTAACATTTTGTCTGTTTGTAAGAAAACGTGACCTAGAAAATGTATTAAACTTATCACCTGCCGTTGTCATCATCTCATTAACATGCTGGTCGAGTTTAGTCAAAATCTAATACTTCTGGCTCTTACAAAATGCCTGTATGTATGACACCCGTCAATATTTACAAATGAATGCAGGCAGTAATTAATCCGGCTAAAGTGTCAACTAGCCAAATTGCTGCCAAATACCCTTCCGCTTAGTAAATCAGCTAAAAAAGACACCATTTTAGTGATTTAAAACATAAATACAGTCCGAATAATCAACAAGGGTTTATGCGCACACCAACCACAGACGATATAGAAGCTTAAAAAGGGCAGGACCAGCACCGAGTCAACATCATTATAATACTAAATAACACAGCGGTGTGCCCGAAGACACTGCAATCATCAATTTATGCATACCGGGGATACTTGACGTTATCGGCTGGTCAGGCCACAGTGCGACCTCAGCGACGCCGGCCGTATATCACAGAGCAAACGGCTTCAGTGACCGCGGTATAAATTGATCGCGCGACATTACCGATAATTATTTCAGCGACAGCCTGCATGGGCAATACTACCTACGTTGCGTCTGTTCCCAGTTCCTTCGCCTCGCAATTGGGGGGTTCCAACGCAAACTATGCAAAGACAGGATCTGCGTTTTGTAGCACCCCTACGCCGGGCATTTGGAGCAACAGTGTACTACGACAGTTATCAGAGCATGACATTATCGACAGGTAGCAATCACGCGTACACTGGCGCCACCTGGGGAATATGTGACAAGTCGCGTGGTTGACAGCAGTGCCACCTTCCGTGAAAGGCTTTTTTACGACATCTGGTAATGCTATTTTACGCCCTATGTCTATGCCTATATAATAATTGGCAAAAACCATAAAGTCATTACGCCAGTGTAGGGGGCGGGGAGGGGGGTGGCATGTGCCAAAGCACTACAGGGAATTTTAAAGTCATCTGCCCAGCCTAGATTTAAAAGTATCCACCGTGGCTGCAGACACAACCGTTTCGGTTAGTCCGTTCCAGTTCTTTACTGTTCTATTAAAACAACTGTTAGCATAAACCTGAGTCATGGCCAGCACCTGAATAAATCGTTCACTGTGGCCACGAGTGTTGTTAATTGAATGAACAAGGTGGCTCGGCAAAGGAAGGGCTATTTCTCCGTGTAGAGATTTAGTTTGACAGAATATTGCTAGGCGGCTGACCTCTCTGCGGCGTTCTAGGGACTCCCACTTGAGTGTTTTCATAATTAATGTTACGCTGCTTTCCCGACTGTTGTTACCCATTACAAATCTCGCTGCTCGTCGCTGTGTTTTCTCAAGTTCGTTAATATTTGTTTTGGTGTATGGATCCCAAGCAGCGCTCGCGTATTCGAGATTAGGACGAACTGGTGTAAAGTATAAGCCGATCGTTTAGTTTTCTCTGAGCATTTATGCAGATTTTTCTTGATAAAACTTAATACACGATTCGATTTGGCAGGTAGGTGGGATATGTGAATGTTCCATCTGAGGTACGGGTGGTAGTGTACAATTGCCAGGCTGTCTCCATTGATGGTATACTGAGACCGGTGGGTAGTTCTCCCCCTGGTGATATGCATAACTGAGCATTTTTGATATTAAAATGAATCTGCCAGGTTGCAGACCAGTCCACCAGCCTCTGCAGGTCGGACTGTAGGGCTTCTGCGTCATTAGTGTTATTGATACACCTGTATAAAATACAATCGTCGGCAAAAAGCTGGATTTTAGAGGTGATCCCCTCTCCTGTATCATTGACTGGTACCCCAGACTCGACTGTCACTTCTTCTGACGTCTCGCCATCTACTACTACGTTATGCTTTCTGTCAATAAGCCAATTTGAAATCCAGTTGGTGACTCCATCACTGACCCCGTAATACTGGAGTTTTCCCATAAGGCGTGCATGGGGCACGGCGTCAAAGGCTTTAGAAAAGTCCAGTATTAAGATATCAGTTTGGTAGCCGTTATCTATATTCTTTGCAATGTCTTCTGTGGCACCGGTTAATTGTGTCTCACGGGAATGCTTATTCCTGAACCCTTGCTGGTACTCTACGACGGTGTTATTAGAGTCCAGGTGGTCCATTGTGTTGTTGCATGTAGATAATAATAACTATTATGTTCAAATAGTTTGCAGCATACTGATGTGAGGGATATTGGCCGCCTATAGTTTGCCGCGACTGATTTATCACCCTTCTTGAACACTGCTGATATATCAGCTTGTTTCCAGTCAGGGGGACCTCACCCGTGTCGATGGATTGTTGGAATATTCTAGCCAGGCAAGGTGCAATATGATCGACTGTCTCCGTTAGAATTTTATTTGAGATTGCGTCAGGGCCATGCGCTTTGCCGGGCTTCAGTCTGTATAAGAGCTTGTGTACTCCATTTACTGTAGCTGTGATTCCCGGCATTGCGGAATATGGTGACTGAAGCATGTTTGGAATGTTGACAAGATCTTCCTTTGTGAAGACAGTTTGATACAGCTTTGGCAGTGTATCGGCTTTCCCCTTACTAGACGAAAACAGATTAGTGGTCTTTCAGTATACCGACAAAGTCATTTCTTAGATTTTTGACATACGACCAACATTTCTTGGGGATTGACCTTTCTTCGTTACACTCGACGTCAAGCAAGCTATCAATATAATTGCGATACGCAGCGGTTAGTTATGTCATGACACGTGTACGGATCTTCCTGAAGACAGCCCAGTCCCGAATGTTTTGTGTCATATGTGCTTTATTATATAGTCTCTGTTTCTCGCGGATTAGTCAGTGAATATGTCGTACCATCCATGGGAGATTATTCCGAGTTTATAGTTTCTTTGTAGGAATGAATATGTTCATGCTATCGAGTACAATTAATTTAAACATATTCCAATTCTCATTAACTGATCGCAAATTGAAGTCCTCTCCCAACAAGTTTATATTAAATTCCTCCAACTCTTTCTTAATGGCACCAATGTCTGCTCGTTTAGATATGTAAACGGTTATGGCTTGTTTACTGGTACTTTCATGTCGAGATCGGTGGTGACAATGTCATGGTCGCTAATTCAGTTGATAGTAGAACTATTTCTGAACAGGTTAGGGTCTGGTAAGAATCAGGTCCAGTATATTGTTGAGGCGTGTTGGTATTCTGACCACGTGGTCCAACGAAAAGTCATTGCAGATGTCAATCAGTTTCTGACTCGTACCATTGCCATACTGGGGGTTTCTGTTCACCGACTTGGTTTCCCAGTCGATGCCCGGCATGTTAAAATCACCCCCCCCCAAAAAAAACAATGTTTGCCGTTGGATATTTCGAGGTAATACGGTCTAGCGAGTCCTTCAAACCAGATAGTGCATCGATAGTGGAGTTAGGCGGTCTATAGTATGATCCCACTATCAGGGTCCGGGCATCCCCGACAAAATAAAACAATTCTTTATGGCAACAAATACTCCTCCACCATTCCTGTCTCCGTCTTTTCGGTAGACATCGTATCCTGGATGAAAGATTTCTCCATCAGACACCGATGCATCTACGTGCGACTCTGTGCCAATCACTACATCGGGATCCTCGGCCTCCACAGTACTCACAAACTGGGTGCGTTTATCTGTGCTTAGTATGCTGTTGCAGTTAATGACCATAATCTTGATTGGTTTTGATTTAGGCTTGCTGGTTGGATTGTTCCGGTTTGTAGGTTCGGACTCAGTGTGCAACGTTGTCACCGTTTTCAGACTCAGAGTCCGACAACAAGTCATATGGGTTAGGGTCACTTAGTATGGAGCTGTCATTAAAAATGAGTTTGAGAAATTTGGTAATGAACAGTGAGTGCAGTACCAGCTGACATGGATGTTGTAAGTGGCGATACTCTTTGGGTGATACTACGCAACAACCAATGTGGATCCATGTGTCGCATTCGTCACAACACATGGCACGATGATTTCTGGCAACAGCCTCCTTACATACTCCACGTGGATACTTAACTGGTCCGGGGTTCAACTGTATATCACCCGAGATCAGTAGTGCAAGTAACAGATAAGTGGACATTGTCCGCTGATTCGCAGATGAATATCGTGAGTGTCTGTTCACGACACGCTTGATGTACATATCAGATGGATATCGTGAGTGTCTGTTCACGACACGCTTGATGTACATATCAGATGGATATCGTGAGTGTCTGTTCACGCCACGCTTGATGTACATATCAGATGGATATCGTGAGTGTCTGTTCACGACACGCTTGATGTACATATCAGATGGATATCGTGAGTGTCTGTTCACGACACGCTTGATGTACATATCAGATGTATATCGTAAGTGTCTGTTCACGACACGCTTGATGTACATATCAGATGGATATCGTGAGTGTCTGTTCACGACACGCTTGATGTACATATCAGATGGATATCGTGAGTGTCTGTTCACAACACGCTTGATGTACATATCAGATGGATATCGTGAGTGTCTGTTCACGACACGCTTGATGTACATATCAGATGGGTATTGTGAGTGTCTATTAACGACACGCTTGATGTACATATCAGATGGATATCGTGAATGTCTGTTCACAACACGCTTGATGTACATACCAGCTCCAAACAGCAAAGCTGTCTGGATCCTCCTCTCACCCACAAACTGGAATCCAACATTTATACTATCAGGAAGTGATGCTGATGTAAAACCATTACCATGCCGAAGTCCCGCCAAGAATGCGACCATCAGTATGAAAGCTGTTGTTACCCGTTGGTCCATCTTATAGTGACAAGTTTCCTGCCAAAAAATGTGTTAAAAGACTATGCAGCTGTACGACTGTCCAGCACATCCCACATAAACAGTGAAGACTTTAAAACAATAATAAAAAATCACAAAATGGTGTATATTTTTTAATGTTAAAAAATAAAATGTACTGACAGTAAAATGTTCAATGCAGTTCTAGGATTTCATAAAAAAAAGTTGCAAACCAAGTCTCTCCCTCTCTGTTGTATTAATTAGCCTATGTTATATTTATGATCAATGCAATTAAACTATTTCGCACAGGTATCAGGTTAAATGATCTATTTACATTTCAAGTGGAGACAAGACGTCTTTATTATATAATGCAGCTGACAAGGGATTTTCAACCAGGGCGACTCCTGGTTTTAAAAAACGTCCTGTGCGAAAAGCCTGTTAGTATAAAGGTTTATTGGTGCTCCTACTACACTGTAGATTTGGCTATCAATTAGTTAGCAGCCTGACTTCTGCGTTTCTGTATGGATGGAACTATACGTAGACTTTGTTTACACGAAGTGTACAGTTGAGGCAGGAAATCCACGCTCAACGAGACTTAATATTACTAAATGCGGTAGAAATAAGGCTCTAGTTGCGGGTAATTTAGTTTATTCTGAATGCATCCTGAGTATATAAAATTTGTTTGAGTAGCTAGCAGCACTATTGTTTCACTTCACTTGCGGTAGTTTGTGTTACGCGCGCTTTCCAACTTGTATGTATGCATGTATGCATGTATGCATGTATGCATGTATGCATGCATGCATGTATGTATATATATATGAAATAATAAATGCATGTATGTATGTATGTATGCACGCATGTATGTATGTATGCATGTATGCATGCATGTATGTATGTATGTATGTATGTATGTACGCCTGTATGTGACTGTGAAATTTCTTCTTTAGCTTAGCACCTCCCCGCTACACATGTGTCAGCGTGCACACACACACACACACACACACACACACACACACACACACACACACACACACACACACACACACACACACACACACACACACACACACACACACACACACACACACACACACACACACACACACACACACACACACACTCGTTTAGTTTGAGTAGCACATTTGCAATAGGCTATGTTGTCGCGGCGAGCGTCGTTCAACAGCGAGAGAACACTTGACATCTACACCATGAGTATGCCAAAGTCAACAGTTGTATGTCAACATAGTGACACTGCTGTTATAGACCAACATCGAGGCAAACACGTGTCATGTTGGACGAACCAACCAGCGCTGGACGGGTCACCGGTTACATCTATTTTGTAGTTGAATCAAACAGTGACAGGTATGTGAAATTATATACGTGGTTTTAAAGGGAAACAAAATGAACTTTTTATCGTCGCACATCTGAGTGAGTTAAAACAAACACACTGGAGTCATCACCAACAAAATAACGCAACGTTTTCATGGATCGTCAGCTTAGCTTACCGTACCTGACAACTTCGTGCCTCGTAGCTCATATGTAACAGATCAAACATATGCACGTATACATGTATGTGTGTATGTATGTATTTGTGTGTGTATGTATGTATTTGTGTATGTATGTATGTATACATGCGGGTAAGTTAACGTTTTCCTCTTAAGCGGCTGGAACCTCGAGCGCCAAACTTTCAAAGATAAATCTACGAATAGGACGTAAGATATAAAAAATTCACAATACCACACATGTTAAGGCTGTCACCTTTTATTGGGTAAATTACTTGTTCGAAACGTAAAACGTAATGTGCGTGTAATACATAAAATGTAACTTAACAATGCAGGAACAACGCGCGCGCGGCAAATACTTCGGGAAAACGGCCCCTGTGTCCTGAACTTTGTAACGTGAAAATGCATAATGACACTACTCTCATGTCAGTAGCATTGCAATACGAATATCATTTGACAATTATACACTATCACAACAAATGCCTATCGATGGACGTGAACATCACATTATCTCCGACTTTCGTAATTTTGAACAAATAACGAGTATCTGCGAACGCGTTAATTATCGTGCTTATGCAAAAGTGCTGTGTGTTGTGTAAGATTTTGTCAATATTACTATCGCGACTGTCAAACACCAAAGCATCCCGTCACGTGACGGGCATTTTTGATGGTAGTTACTATGCATCTTCTCCGTATATGTTGTCTTGTCTCTATCTGGCTATAGACATTGGTGGATATTTATGTACATAATAGTCTTCGCGCATTAATTGCAGCGTGACAGAATGCTTCCCAGATAAGTCGAGATGGTGGTCGAATGAACAGGTCTGCCAGGGAGTAAAGTGTAAAGCGCTTTGAGCAGTCCTGAGGACTGGATACTGCGCTGTATAATAATTTTGTCTTTCCTTTACTTTTTAGTTTGTCATCGTGCCAACCACTTTCCACCTCCCCTTTCCCAAAGGGCTGCCAAACAGTAAACGTGGCTGCTTCATTTGTTCTCAGCACATATCCAATCCATTTCCACCCTGCACCATCATTAGCGTCCACATAAAATATTATAATGTCGTTCTTTCTTACAGAGTTCGACGTCAGCGAAGATGCGCAGATGCATATATGCTGTCCTGATCGCAGCCGTAACTGTGATGTTCGCATTCCCAGAAGTCGAAGGCACCAGGCTCACAAGGATGGGCATTGATCTGGTCCTTTGCCATATCCGCTGCTACACTTTACACAACAAGTGCATGAAGCCAACAATAATGATAATCTTAGAGACACAGGAGTCGGTCTGTCCGTCCTTCTGGAAGAGTTGCAAAAGAAAGTGCAAACGCAACTTATAGTGGTCGTTCAACTGCGCTCACTCGGCAGTACCTGCGTCGTAAACGCACGTTCGCATTATTCGTTACAGCGTTCAGTATAACTTGACGAAAACTTTAAATATAACACATGGTTTTCTGCATAATTCAGATAGGTTAGCAGTATTAGCCACATTGCCACAACGGACGTAACATGTGAATCATGCTCTTCGACTCGAATACACGGAAACAACTCAAACGTTCTGTTTATTGTTGTCAACTGAATTATTGATTTAGGAATGTATAGGTTGGCTGTTTATTCCGTAAACGACGTCCGTTATACAGCTGGTTGTCATATGTATGGTTTATTTACGTACTTTTCTCGGGATAAAAATTCGCATGGCAAACGGTGTTTGACGGGCAGTATACCTTCAATATATCTAATATTGTCTTAATTACAATACAATGTACATAAGTGTGATGTCTCGCCGTTTAATGGGAGGTGGCATGTTCCTCGTTTTTCAATTGGTAAGTACATTCTATTAAATCCGACGAGCAGATCACCTGCCATTAAAAGGGCGAGACATCACTTGCCAATGGTGTTACAGTCACGACCAGTCACGGCCGTACACTGATTACAACAAAGTAACGTCCTACCTAGCAAGAATGGACCCAGAGGGGTAGTCATGCAAGGGGAGCCTAGTCGGAGCCGGACCTTCAGAATATCCGCTGTTTCGGCCTGGCTCCACTGATGACATCGGGAGTCGGGGAATGTGTCCTCAGGCACCCCTGGATCCACCTATGCTTAGGACATTATTATTGTGACATGCCCAGCAACTGTGGATGTAGTACAGTTCCTTCTGTACTTATAAATATCCAGGAGCAGCCTTGGCTAAGGCATAGCTCCGAGAAGAATTCTCATCGGCATTTGGGCGACTTTACTATACTCGGATATACAAAGGAAAGGAATCGAACGATCGTGACAGAACAGAACCGAGGACGGAACTCCAAATGAAAGGTGTTGTAGGCTAGAATGACCCATGTGTGTTAATAGGCCTACATTGGTGTTTGTCTGATGAGTACAATATCGATGTAGGCATTGTGAAGAATTGAATGACCAATCAATCGTTTCAAAGGCAGCTGAGAAATCAAGTAAAGCGATATTAAGTGGTAGAAATCAGAAGGGTTAAAACTGGAGGGAGAAAGGGGTGTTGAGATTAATGTTGAAGAACAACATCAGCTCTTTGAAAACTTAAGAACTTTGAGGAAGAACACACACGCACACATTTTGGTATAACTGTGTGTTGATATATATATATATATATACGATATATAATTGTAACTCTTAGTCAAATGTAGTATCTACATGTTTAACATTCTGCAAAGATAAAAACAGATTTATCCAAAACGAACCCACTGCGGCATATTTTAACAAACATGTTATAAAGTCAATACTTAACATTAAGTACTCACACCACCGAACACTTATGCCAGCATAACTTACACAAATCCTTAGCTGCTGTCACTTCTAAGAAGCAACTTGTAAGCGTCATTATTGTGTTATAAGTTGGTAAGTATATAAATCAATAATATTATATATAGGCAAGGTTATACAACAACTGTTTGTCTTGACATTTGTTAAACACAATTGCATAAGATAACATTGACTATTAAATACAATGAGACAAATTTTTCAGTTTACTCCCGACGCTCGGCAACAGTTTACGATAGCGCAGGTTACCTACGACGTTTCAGCATCTATGCGAGTGCTTACGTGGTACATGTTTAATATCCAAGTAATTAATGGGTTAAGGTTTTCACCGAGTCCTTCAGCACGTGTGTGTGTGCGTGCGCCCGCGTATTACTCAATGAAGATTATTCGTTCTCATAATCCATCACTCATTACCGTCTATTTACAAGCACTCGTACGCACGGCCGAGTGAACCGATGCAACGTGGAGTGAATGAAATTGCACACATCAATATTGCAGCTACTACGCTACTGTTACACACACACACATGCATGCACGCACGCACGCACACTGATATCAAGTAAACACACCAATACCCAACACATGTTTTATTTGTGACACTGGAACAAAACGTAGAATGATAAAACTATGTGACATAAATAACAACAAATAAATAAATACTACAGCATGTCACAGTTACTCTCTGGTGCTGGTGCAGTTGTCAATCCACTATTCGGTGAACTAAAGAAGTCTGACGTATTCACCTGTGTTGATTGAATATGACAGAAGTTACACCGTTTCTCAACTTCAAATGTACATATAATAATGTAATAAAATCGTATCAGTTACAACGTCTAATATTTACAGAGTGTATAGAATAGGCTAGTCCCACCATGGTTAGTAAAACAGGAAGAATGTCAACGTAATCTTTGATCATAACATTTTCTTTCTGGTTGAGAAAAGGCTATTTCTACATGTGACATTAACAAGGAATCAATTATTTGAATCATCTTCTTGAAAACAAAAAGTTTTACACTTTGGAATAATGGACAAAGACATGCACAAGTTCAAGTAGTTATACATGCATATGGAAAATTTATGTATTACACTTAATTTTGTTTTCGCACAGATAACATAAGATAACTACTAACCTATCACATATATAACAATAACTGCCAATCTGTACATGTGTTTTGTTTCCAAGTTCTAAATTAATTGTCCAGTCAGTGTAGTATACCGATATAGAATTCTTGCACACTTCATGTTCAAAAATTCTACTTGACTTAAGCTAGACTCGGTGTACAACATTTCAAGGTTATTTACAAACAACAGTATAGGTTCAAATAGAAAAGCACAAACTATGCAAACATAGTTACAAAACTCCAGTAAAAATCCTCTCTATTTGGCACATAGTGACCCTGTCCACTGCTGGAGCGAACTTGTGGTCTCACTCAATCAAAGGACCTCTCTTGTTTAGAACCTGGTTGAGGATTTTCTGCAACAAGATTAATCATCATGTAAATCTTAAACATGTCTTCTCAACACATACTCAATTTATCAATCATGTTCACATGAGAGGTAGAATTGACTGTACCATGTTAGTTACGCATTGATTTTTGTCAAAGGTTTCCAGAATCTCTACCAAACTTGTGGAGACAATAACAGAGATGATGGCAAGTTTATATTGTGACAGTAGCGCAGTGGTAAGAGCTTCGGACTCTCGACTGAGACAACCCAGATTCGAATCCTGTGCAGCGGTGTCGAACCTTGGGCAAGTTCGTTTACTCTACATTGCTTTAGTTCACTCAGCTGTATGAATGAGTATCTGGCTATAGACAGTTGTGGATATTTGTGTACGAATAGTCTTTGCGCATTAATTGCAGCATGGCTGAATGCTTTCCAGAGAAGTCGAGATGGTGTTCGATTGAACAGGTCTGTCAGGGAGTAAAGTGTAAAGCGCTTTGAGCAGTCCTGAGGACGGGATACTGCGCTATATAAGAACTTACCTTTTTTTATGCTCACACATATATGTACACACATTTACTTGTACACAATGACTCACATCCCTCCCTCCCTCCCTCCCTCCCTCCCTCCCTCCCTCCCTCCCTCCCTCCCTCCCTCCCTCCCTCCCTCCCTCCCTCCCTCCCTCCCTCCCTCCCTCCCTCCCTCCCTCCCTCCCTCCCTCCCTCCCTCCCTCCCTCCCTCCCTCCCTCCCTCCCTCCCTCCCTCCCTCCCTCCCTCCCTCCCTCCCTCCCTCCCTCCCTCCCTCCCTCCCTCCCTCCCTCCCTCCCTCCCTCCCTCCCTCCCTCCCTCCCTCCCTCCCTCCCTCCCTCCCTCCCTCCCTCCCTCCCTCCCTCCCTCCCTCCCTCCCTCCCTCCCTCCCTCCCTCCCTCCCTCCCTCCCTCCCTCCCTCCCTCCCTCCCTCCCTCCCTCCCTCCCTCCCTCCCTCCCTCCCTCCCTCCCTCCCTCCCTCCCTCCCTCCCTCCCTCCCTCCCTCCCTCCCTCTCACACACACACACACAGACACAACCACCCACTCACCCACCCACCCACCAACATACATCCAACCACCCACCAACATCCACCCACACTCACCCACCCAACCACAAAACCAAACCCACCCACCCACCTGTTTGTAGAGCTGTGCCCGCAGTCTGTTTGTCTTGTAAGACTCCTGCCTCTTCTTCTCTTGTACCTGGGCTGTCATCTCTGACACTCTCTTGTATACCCTACAACACACAAGATCCACCAAGTTATCCTTCAAGATTGTCCAACCTAAGTCGCACATCATTCGTGATACAGCCATATTAGCTTATCACAGGACAATTTAACTCCAAACAGCACTACTTAGGACTAAAACAGGAGTGGTACATTTGCACAGGTTTTCTTCTCTTCTCTTCCAAAAAGCAGACAATGTGGCGTGAAATAATTTGTTCAAGTTTTGAAGCGGCGGTCAGTATTAGGATTCAAATATTGGGTCCTTGAACTATAATCTGGCATTCTACCACTCGACCACCTTACAGAAAGTAGAGTGTGAGGATGCAGGCAAGTTCTCAGTCTGGCCACTGATGAGTCACCATAACGACAATTTCAAAATAAAATGACTGTGTGTTCTTCATTTATTATTAACATCATGGTTTTAATACTACCAGAACAAACACTGATGGTACAATGCCTACCAAACTGCATTTAATACAAACGTTTCACTGATGGAACATTCAAATTGTATATGAAACATCCAAGTAGTTGCCACAGTGGCAGGCAAGGCCAACTGCAACTTCCTGGAATTGCTCTTTGATGTTGGCCTATTTCCCACAATAAAGACTGACTAAGACAGCAATAGGGATGAAGTACAGTTGATTGAGTGAACTTCCTGCTAATGCTGTTACCACCATTGGCTTGAGAGGATGATTCCAGGTAAGAGAACAGACAGGGTCATTTTAGGAAACAAGAAGGAAGACGATAAACAAACCTGTCAGTCCTTCTCTTCATCTCATGTTTCGTGACACTTCTTCTCCTTGGCTTGAAGAGATGTTCTACAGACAGGTACACAGCATAGCATCAAAGAAAACAGTAACATTCGATGTTTTTACAACTGTAATTTATGTAGACATGGCAGTTTCTTTAACCAGTATGATTATTATTATGCAAATGTATGTTTTATCCAAGACAATTTAGACATGTATGTTTCTTTTACAACAAATTCCATACTGATAACGTACAAAGATTAGTTTTAAAACATCTATATGTGCAGAAACTAACAAATGGAAACTTCTTTGTGGTTTGCCATTATCCGTTCTATTTTCTCTTTGTAATCTAACATCATTCAATATTAGCTACCATAAAAATCTTATAAATAAATCCACAGATCGACAACAGGAATGCTTCTAGTTTAAGTCCTTAATCTAAAAGGTTAGTAGATTGACTAAACCTATTGCTGTGTACAACTAATAGGTAAATAATAATTTATAATTTGTGTAGGTGCTTACTTCTCACATATTTAAAATTGTGTCTTAGATTTCATAAAGAAGTTAGAGTCCAGCACAGGGCTTACTGTTAACACAATGTTTATTGATCAATGAATAAAAAGATTAAGCTTTTGATGAACAACAGACAGTACTTTTTACATAATGTGGTAATACTCCACTGAAATATTATTGGATTATTTCCGAGATCTTAGTAAACACCATAACAACCAAATCAAGTCATGTTTCGATATGATAAGTACAGTGTAAGTACACAATGTAATATATAGTACAGATTTGTACACTAAGTTTACTGATTCCCAGTTCATAGTGTTATTTTTGCTCACATTTCTTACATGAAAATGGTAACCTCAAATGTTAAGTTTTCTGCTTGTTCGCTGTACAAAAACATAGGTTAACAAGAAATTAACACAACTCCATTAACAAGTATTTAACTATCATCTATGTACTCATACATATGGGCAAGCAGCCTAGCAGATCCAGATTGGAACTTTCTGCAGTCTAGTCGTTTCTCGTAAATGTCGTCTTAAATTAAAATAATGCCCGAAATCATTTGGAAACAGCTTTCAACCACTCAAGCAAAATGGACTAAGTGGTCAAGAAGCACTGGTGCTATCAGGCGGGATAAACTGTATCATTTGTTTCACCCGCTTGGATAAACATAACAGAGAGAGGAAGACACAGGGATCTGTTAGGCTGCACAGACATTAACTAGTGACAGCTACCGCGTCTTTTTCCTCGTCGTAGCAGATAGATACAACTACAATCATCAATGACTGAAAAACAACACAGGCACGTGACATAGTAAAATAGAAAGTGATATAACCGACTTCTAAGGAATCACCTCAGAACGTTGATTTTCAATATCAGACAAAATTGCTTTCTTTTGCGGGAGGGGGATCAGAGGCAGTTTCATCTGCCGTCGGAAATCGATATTATATGCTTTGGACCAATACTGTTAATACACTGATATCATCATGTCAGTGTTTATAAGCATTCAGTTGAAGAATGTAATTTCATCTAATATCAGACATCGACATTCTGAAATGATCCCTAGAGAGATGATGTGACAAAGATGATGGAAATGATCCCTAGAGAGATGATGTGATGAAGATGATGGAAATGATCCCTAGAGAGATGACATGATGAAGATGATGGAAATGATCCCTAGAGGGATGACGTGATGAAGATGATGGAAATGATCCCTGGAGAGATGACGTGATGAAGATGAAGGAAATGATCCCTAGAGAGATGACGTGATGAAGATGAAGAAATGATCCCTGGAGAGATGACGTTATGAAGATGATGGAAATGATCCCTAGAGAGATGACGTGATGAAGATGAAGGAAATGATCCCTGGAGAGATGATGTTATGAAGATGATGGAAATGATCCCTGGACAGATGACGTGATGAAGATGATGGAAATGATCCCTGGAGAGATGACGTGATGAAGATTATGAAAATGATCCCTGGAGAGATGACGTGATGAAGATGATGGAAATGATCCCTGGAGAGATGACGTGATGAAGATGATGGAAATGATCCCTGGAGAGATGACGTGATGAAGATGATGGAAATGATCCCTAGAGAGATGACGTGATGAAGATGATGGAAATGGAAATATTCAATGTTCAGCTGATATGTTTTAAAGGTAAAAAGTGTGACTGATTTTACCATAAAATCATGTTAGTCTATGGCATAGCATAAAATACATCTACAGTTGAACATTACTTTACAGTCACCTCAGTTTTAATACATCCACCTCACAACAAAGATCACCCTAAGACAGTCCCAAATTATTTTTGCAACATTAAAGAAAAGGAAATCAGTCCTGCTAATATGGACCCCCCATTATTCAGGTGACGTTGATCCAGTTCAGAGGGTGACCTTAATAGTTGGGTTCTGGTGCATTTTAATAACAATTTGATTTCCAAACAAAGGGTGTCCTTAACAGAGAGTTTCCACTCTATTTTAAAAACAATCAATTTAATTTTCAGTTGCATTGGCAGAATGTAATAACTATTGTTAATATTTCCATGCACAATACACCAGACATACCAGCGTAGGGGTCAGCACTGGTCTTGCACGAGGAGCGTGGAAGTTTTTCGTCGAGCACATTGCCACCGCATGCCGTACCAAACAGTCGCACGCGCTCGAAGCGATGTAGTTCCTGCACGTGGCGTTCTTCCGCCTTCAGACCCATGTGACGCACCCGCTCGTGGGAATGTGAGATGAATTGCTGCATCTTCTGTGAGAAGGCCTCCTGATGGCAGACAAGTGAACTATTAAGGTCAGATATTGCGAAGGTCTGTAGACATTGTCAAAAACATCCTTACATAAAACTACTGCTACCTCAACCTCAGATCGACACTACATGAAATATTAAAATATATTGACTTGCATCTTTGGCTAATTAGTAATCACCAGATGGCACTTCAGTCATCATACCGCAAAACTGCCTAATGTGCTCAAAGTCAGTACTTTTGTGATTGCAAATTAAACAATGTTTCTACTGTTAGTGCTTAAAGTGATCTTTTGTTTATTTGTATCATAAATTCATGTTATGCAATGTGAACTATATCTATTATAATATATATGGCTGCCGAAATTAGTTTTTATGAAATTCCGTTTGTTGTGGAAATTCGAGTATTTCGGGATGAAACAGTTTGTTTAGACAGCGTGACGACAGCGTACTGACATTAGAAGCTCCACTTCCATCTGGTCACGACCTTCCTCGCGGTTATCCGACCTTGTTATTCAGGGATTTTTACGAGTGTGGCAATTTGAAAAGAATCGTTGAATGGAAAAGTTGTTAAAACATATACAGCTTATACTGTATAACATGATTTAACAAAAAAACAAGGGACAACCTCCTTAAAAAAAGCTAAATGTTTCTTCTAGGGGACAACATTTCAGCATCATACCTGAAGGCTATATTTCTTCTCCGGTTTCTCAATGGTCCACTGATTGAATGGGGCAAATATCTCCTCCTGTTTCCCACTCATGATCCTGTCGATATTTTCCGAATCTACCCTGGGTTCGGGGCGACGGGGTGGCCAGGCATCCTTGGAAACGTTCTCCTGGAACTCTCGAAGTGGCTCCCGTTTCCCCCAAGGCTTTTCCCCCCTCGTCACGGGAATGAACCATGAGAAGCCACCTGGTGAGAGACACAGAAACAATTGCAATACAAATTGTCATTAGACAGAGTACAAACAAACTAGCTGATGATGAATCAAATAGTGATGTAGTAAAGTTCTAGAAAGGAATCAAAGGATGCACCATAAATTTGGGTTTATCCAAAGTTTCCAAACACATATACACACGTATGCATTCAAAACATGCAGACACACAAACACTCCCATTAAGGCGTTGAATGTTGTTAACGTGGCGTCCACTGTTTTCCCAACAAGTTATAATTATATAATGACATGATAATAAAAGTAATAATTTATATAATAATAAATACCGGTAGTAATGATAATTATATTCCATGTTGATAAATTATTACGTACAATTTTCACAAAATCATCTGCATAAATAAAAATAGAATATAAACACCATCTCACCTGGATGTGCAGTCATAGAGCTGGCATCATCCACGGCTGCGGCCAGTAACTTGGCCTTCTCTAGAGTCAGTCGCATTTTGCCATAGGGCGGAGGGTTGAGGAAGGACTGGAAGGGCTGTCGATGATCCCCACTCCCTCCCTTATCCCCTCCGTTCTGGTCGGCGGGAGACGTCGGTCGGGAAGTCTGGACCGCCTCCGATACCATGACAACATCCCCTTCGAGTCTCGTCCTTCGAACCGCTGGACTCACCTGCATAGGACTGGGGAATGTCGCTCCGAAATCCCGCTGTCCCGATGCATCATTTCGTTTCTTCCCGCCACTGTGCTGTCGTGGCTGGTTCTCAGCGTCTTCCGACCTCCTCGATGGAGAGCGACGTTTCGAACGGTGCACTGTGACTGATTCTGGCTCCAGATAGCGCTGCTCGCGGTTCACCTTCCGGTTGGACTTAATATAATCAACCTCCTGTAACGTAATTGGGGCGGTCTTTGGTTCGCTCTTTGTCGACTTCATACAGTGACAAATACACATGACTTCAGTGCTAGTATCGTCATCCTCCACTAGGGTGCTACTTCCGCCATCATCCGATAGCTGCGCCGACATCGTTACTGTGGTAACATCTGACACCGTATCCAGCGAATCCGTTGTGCCAGTAGACGGCGTGTCGGAAGTACCCCCACGGACTGCGATTCGTTGCTGCGCCTTCTCTGCAAGCAGTCGCTCTAGCTTGTGGATCTTTTCACGTCGTCGTTTCTCGCGTTGCTGTTCTCGACGATGCATCTCCTTCTGCCGCCAGATCTTCTGCTGCAGCCGAAGTAGTCTCGGGTCATCCGGTAGGTGACGTTTTGATGTCTGCTTCACTACGACGACATGACGTCCATCGATGTCCAAGTCACTGGTTGTCGACAATGCCGCAGTTGTAGTCGTGAAATCAGAGCTGAGCGAGTCGAGAGTGGTGTCTTCTGGGATTGATAAGAGAGTCTCATCCTTAATGAGCCAGGCAGTCTTCTTGGTCTTCCCCTCGACACCCCCTCCCTGACTCCCAGTGTTCTTAGCTCCCGCAGGCCGGGGCTTCTCCCTCCTTCCTCTGTCTCCGCCCTCGTCTGTCCAGTCTGGGGGAGGTGGTCTCCTCTTGTCTCCCTCTTTCTCTCCGCCTTTGTTGTTCTGGCTTATGTTCTCCTCACGACCTTGTTTGGCCCCCTCGCGACCTTGCATGTTCCTCTCGTGACTTTGCCCGTTCCTTTCATTACCTTGCCCGTTCCTTTCATGACTTTCTCCGTTCCTTTCGTGACTTTGCCCACCCCTCTCATAACTTTGTCTTTTCCTCTCGTGACTCTGCCTATTATCCTCGCGATCTTGTGTGTTCCCCTCGCGATTTCGTGTTTTATTCTCCGTTAAATGTGTTTTCGAACCCGAATCTCGACAGGCCATTCTCTCCCCTGTGCCCTCTCCCCTGTTCCGATCACTGACACGCCTTGCTTCGCTTGTCAACCCGCTCCGACTCACGCCACGATCAGGTGTCTTTCGATAGGAACCCGATGAAGGTTTTGACCTTTCCTCCATGGAGTCATTTGCCGGCATGTTCCTTCCTTCGATCCTGTCGCTAGTGTGTCTTTGGCTGTCTGTACGTCTCGCACCTCCTGAGGTGCCACCTGGGGAGGATCGCTGGAACTCGCGTGCAGGAATGTCAATACGTAGCGGGGAGCTTCCGTTGCTGGAGCCATTTTGTGTGTGTACCTGCGACTGCAGAAGTTGGATTATGCGCGACGTGTCTGAATTGCTGGTTGACCTCAACATGTCCAAGGTCGTCTCGATCTGCTGGAACCTTCGCCACAGCTCGTTGATACCCAGCGGCAGAGACGGGTCATGTTGCGCGTCAATGGTCACGACAGGCTGACGGGTCATGTTTCGTTCAAGTGCTGTGTCTGATGGTGGGTCACGTCGATTAATAGGTTCGTTTGTCACGTTCCGGTCACATGTCATGGCATGATCACGTGAAAGATTTGTATCACGTGTCGACATTGGGTCATGTGACATGTCGTGTGTCAAGGGCGTGTCATGTGTCAAGGACATGTCACGTGTCAAGGCCATGTCATGTGTCAAGGGTGAGTCACGTGTCCTGGGCATGTCGCGGGTCAAGGGCGTGTCATGTGTCAAAGTCAGATCACGAGTCGAGGTGACATCGTATCTTGTGTCATGTCGGTTCTCTGCTGCAAGATGTTTACTGTGGCCGTCTTCCTTCATCGAATCTGAAACGAGATCCAGGGAAGTTGCGTTGACTGAACGGCCTGGTCTAGTCATATCATCGACAGTGGAGTCTGCAGTACGACGCGATCGCCTTGACAAGTCTAACTCGGGCGATTCTCTCGACCGTTCTCTCTCCCTTCTCTCCCAATCACTCACTCGCCTCCGATCCCTTGGTGGCGACACCTGTAGACGGCTCATGACATCAGCATGCTGCTCATAGATGGCAGCACGGTGCCGGGTTGTAACATCTGACTTCAACGTGTCACCGGCTTCGGCGACCGTGTACCGAAGACTCGCATCAAGGTCACCACCGCCCATTAACCTTGACCTTTCACCTATGACCCGGGTGCCTGGCACGCACCTTTCCGAGCTTCGCTGCTCCGTTAAGTACCGATTCGGTGACTTCCGCATGCGACCTTGACTTTCTTCCAACATAGATCCGGTCGACCGTGGCCGTTCCGGTCTCACATATTTATTTCTCTCGGCTGACAGTAGGTGGCTCTGGAATCTGGTCGCCAGAACCTGGCTGTGCTGGCGGTCATCTCGGTCCGTTTGACCAGTGGGCAGTGATGATCTGTTGGATGCCAGCTGACCAGTGCTACCTCGGAATCGGGGAGGGGAAGAGATATTGGCGTTGTCCCCTTCCGCTCCCCGAGTGCGGGGTGTGGGATCTGCTCCCTTCCGACCTTCATCTCTGATCTGTCAACAAGATTATATTATGATTAACAAACTAATCAAAACAACTAACTAAGGTATTTTGGTGGCAAAAATTTAAAAGAAAAAATATTTACTACAGATCACATCATTTACTCAACGAAAAGTAACTGAATAGAAATTGTATGTAAACAAACTTAATCTAGTCAAAAGTACTCAAACATCAGCTAAAACTATTGTCAATTTGAATACAACAAGACTGCAAGATTATTGCTCGAAAGCAGGAGATTGTAAATATGTCACTATTATTTAAGTGGGGGGTCTCCCACGCTATTGGGTGTCTAGGAAGTCTAGGTATCCTACCTACTGGGTGTAAGGAGTGAAACACTGTAGAAATAAACCTCACTCACCTCATCAATAGGGAGTGGACTAAACTTATTGCGGTCGTTCGGAGTCTCAGAATAGCACCGTCGTGTCGTCACTTCCTCTGACCTTGTGTAACCTTGACTATCACTGTAATACGGTTTAACGGAGTGACATCGCCGATGATACTCCGCGTGGTGAAGCATGGAACTATCTTTGTCTCTTTTCCATGCCACCTTCTCCTCGAACCGTTTCCTTCCAGCACTGTCCACCAGGGAACGGTCAAGCGGTGAGCTTGTCACGGAATGGAACGAAGTGCCATATTTCTGCGGTGTTGCAAATATCGTAGAATTCAGCAGATCATGACGCCCGCCAGGTGGCGACAGTGTGCGTCGGTTGACACTGGCAACATCGGCTGATGCAGCGCTGCTGTTCTGTGCTGCAACCGAACCACTTGTATCGGCCTCATCGTTATGGCGGCGGGACGCGAAACTGCCGCTGTTTAGCCACTCGCGGGTCTGGTGGAAGGATCGCTCCTTGTCGAGAGTGACCTCTGGTGGAGGATGCGTCAGTTCTTGCTTCTGTGCGACATCCGTGTCTCGGGACTCCTGGAATGGCAGCGGAGATATGTTGACTACTCAGGTAACTGGGGGAGGAGGGATGTATGAAGGAAAAGGTGTAGAGTGACAGATGGATGGAAGGGAAGGAGGGAGGGAGAGGGACGGAGAGAAAAATGCATGCAAGCAGGGACAATGAGAGAGGGTGTGGGAAGGAGGGAGGGATAGAGAAAGAACGAATCATGTTTATTCAATTTTTTTAAATAAGCTAATCATAGAATTTATTATTCAAGGAGCATTTCCACTACAAAATCCTTTTGATAATAAGACATTGAGTGCAAGAATCACTTCTTTGAACATTTCCAATTCAAATTTGTTATAACTGATTCCAGTACCATCCGTGCATTGGGCTTTTTCTACAAAGTTTACAAAGGAAAAAACATATTTTCTTTTCCGACCAGAAAACCACAGCTAAATGATACAAAGTTCTTGCACTTACAAAGCTTTGTTCCGGGATTGTGCCAAGTCGCTGCCCACCACTAGGCGACATTTCCCGACTTGGCGATGATCGGTGATGACTGTAGATGCCGGTTGTGTTCTGTGGAGTATCCTTGCGCGATCCCAGCACGTACGGCGGAAACGGCGGAGCTCTAGCGTCATCCGATCCTGTTGACAATAAGTAACTGGTCAGAACTTTAGACTAGCAAAATTACACATTCTCCAGGTCATTTCCAGAAGACGGTTTCTCTGAATTTTTATAAATGACATTTGTTACGATGTGAATTTAAAACAGTTTTTCAGGTCAATACCAAGACCAAGTACATAAACGTTCCCAACTGATTCGCTCTCCTCATGAATAATCAATTTGCGTTACAAAATATGTTAAGAAACCTTATCAAACATGGAATTATGAAATACTATAGGCGTTATATTTCTTCCCATGGGTTACAGATGAACCACTGACAGTTGGGAGCCCAACGTGAATGCCATCTACAGGGAAAACATTAACATACCTCCACCCACATATTGCTCAATTATAGTTAGATAGCCATTTAAAAGAAACAATTCTAATCAAACAGTTGAGTTAATACCACTACATGCATCTACATGTAGTGTTATTATAAATAACTAGACAAGTAACATTCAGTAAGTTATCATTCTATCAAGATATGATGAGTATTTGTTAAGATATAATTTAAATTTAACATCTCACATCGTGCTTGTGTCCTTAATTGAGCATATATATATTCAAGATAAACATTTTGGTAACTTTCAAAGGATGGTAGCAACAATCACCTGCATGCGTGCTCTCCACCGTCGCTTCACTCATCGCCACGGAAATGCTGCCGTCGTCAACCCAACTCTCGACATAATAGTACTCCTGACTGCCAACAGGTCTGCAACAATCGTCAGATATGTGTGAACCGCAGAGTTCAATTTTAAATCACCACTAACTGTAACACTGAGTTGTAATACGTTGTTTTTCTTTGAAATTATTCTGTACTGACAAATGTTGCAAAATCCCGCCATATGGGTGAGTGGCACGTGTCATTGGGGAAAAATTTATACAAAAATGGACCAATAGAAATGCACACAGAGGCAATTGTGGGTATTAGAACAAGGCAGCCTGGTGGATAAGATCTTGGCAACAGTGTCATACTAGTTGAACCCGGCTGCTATTAGCTATGGTTTTGGAGGCCATTTTGGATGAGTCCAAATCTGAAATCCTACGCAGTGTGTTAGTGTGAAAATATGAAAATTGTACATTTTCTTAGTCATCAAACTTATAAAAACATAACTTATTATCTGAAAAAATTTCATTTAAGCAATAATAAATGTACTGAGTGATATTATTATTGAAAGATTCATTAAAATGAGTACAAGGTACATGGGTACTGGTAATAAAAGAATTAAATAAAGAGCAGAATGCTAGGAGACAGAGAGAGAAAACAGTGAGTTTGAAAGACTTAAAATATAAAGATAGAAAAAGACATATACCTGTACAAATAATATGTCCTCAATGTTATTGTGAACAGAATTTGAAAATGTTAAAATAATGATAATGATAATAGTGTTCTAGATGCACCCTAGATGGAGTTACTCACTTATACGGCCGCAACATAGGCGAAGAACTCTTCGGCCGTCTCTCCAGCACAGACGGGCCACTGGAGGCAGCACTAGTCCTCTCCAATTCCCTCTCATATTCTCTCGCTCTTATGGCCGACCTGGGACGGGATGAACTTGTCATAGTTTTAGCTGTCAGTGATGTTGTGTCCGGCAGGATAGATGAATATCGACTGACTGTGGCATCCCTAGTGGTGGAAACTGGCGTGTCTACGAACGTGCTCTGGCCTCTGTGTAAGACAGGACAGCTACATGAGCATTTGCAGCGTACCATGTTTTCTGCACTCCTTTGTAGCATCAATGAGTGAATAATGTGAACAATATGTTGGTATCCCATAATGCACTGCTTAGCTATTGTTATATCCTGTTATGACATGACATCCTGGGATGCATTTTTGTGTCTTGACTTTATCACACACACGCACGCACGCACGCACGCACGCACGCACGCACGCACGCACGCACGCACGCACGCACGCACGCACACAGTGACACACACACACACATCTATTTTAATGTTTAAAAAGTACTTAAAAAGATTCCGGAAATTAAATAGAATAAAATCAACATTATTTTGTAGTCTACTACACTATACTGTATTACATACTGTCTCAGAGCATTTGAATGGAGAGCCATGTCACTCAGGTAGCGCCATCTCTTGCATTGAGCTAGTACTATTATGTTGGTTTTGAGAATTGTATTGACTGTCATTACTATTCAAATACACAGAAGTGTCGCATCACTTCATCTCGCTGATTCCAAAACGTAGCAATACTCATACCATCTCACTTGAAAAGATGTCCCATTCAATTTCATATCGCAGAGTAACACTGCTCTCTGAATCAAATGCTATGGTAAACAAACAGTTTCTTCACTAAATATTGATTTCTCACACATGTAAAAATGTCGAAGGATTTCCTTAAGTAAGGTAAAAAAACAATATGTATATTCCAAGTAAAATATAGCCTGGGAATAAGGTAGTCAGAAATAAAACATAATGCAGAACTTAGTTAGTAACGCAGTGAAATAAATCAGAGATGATGAAGATAGGCAAACAATAGGTGAAGATTTTAAGTATTAAAATAGTAATAAACAGTTAAATAAAAAAATGCTGACCTGAACGGACTGTGCCTGTGTTCACGTTCAATCGGTACTTTCCCGAAACTGCGATCCTCAGCTCTGCTTTCTACACTCATCGCAGACATCCGCTTCCTGTCAAACGCCAACTGCATATCCTCATCTTGTAAGCGACCTTCACCTTCAGTGCCGCTAGACACCATTTTCTGTGACACAGATGGTGACATGTCCTGTAGACGTTGACGCGTTGGTGACACAGATTCAACCCCAAACTTCGACAGTTGCGTCGAGAACAAATTGTTTGCGGTTCTAAACGCATTCAGTGGAGTGTAGGACAAAGGTGAGATGTTGAAGCTGTTGCTGGTAGTACCAGCTGCTCCCGATGGTGTCGCCACAGTGGCAGAGACATGTGACCGCGTCAACAGATCGTCATCTTGCAACAAATCGGTGCTGTGATCGCCAAGCGATTTACGCGAATTGAGTGAGCGTTCGTGTTCTTCTGCCTCATGGAGGTATCGATATGCCTGTCTCGGCGGAGAGCCTCGTTCTAGGATCTCCGCGACCAATCGCGACACATCTTGTACCTGATCGTTTCCCATCAACCTCACTGAATCGCCGTCATTATCGCTGCTGTACATCGACGAATCCCTCGCTGCGTTGCTGTTATTGCGATCAAGTCCATAAGCGCCCTTGAGGCTTGTCTGATCCTCTATGGCGCTGTTATCACCTGCAGATCGATGGCTTGGAACAGTTCTGGTTGACTGATTATCCGCCGCGGTACCGTGCATGATGTCAAGAGCGACGTCGACCGGAACTAACCCACTCGTCAACATTGGGTTGACACTAAACTTCTGTGATTTATCGCTTGTTTCTGACAGTGCTGCCTTTAACACGGTATGTCTGTCACCGTCAGTGCCTTTTTCAAATGTATACGTGCCTGCCAGATTTGTCACAGTATCCATTGTGTGCACTGTTTTGACGTTTTCAGACACCTGACTACTGATGCTACCGTGCCGACTTCGGAGTCCGTCCGCGCTCGTGATCGATGCAAGACTAGACTGGATTTCGTCCAGCTCTCGTTCCAGATTTGTGTAATCGATCACGCTACTCTGACTAGATATAGATGACGCGTGGCCCTGCTTGAGTGGCAGAGTACGACTATCTGGCCCGACCAACAAATTCTGCACCCGTTGACCAAGTGAGTCGGCGCTCTGTATGCTTTGTGGTGACGGCATCCTTGCGCCGTCTCGGACACCGTCTTGCGCCACTTGCACCGCCTGCTTCAGCGACGCAACAGCTGAGTTGGGGGATGATGAGGACCCTGTGTGTATACTCATGCTCCTGGCCGGGTCATCGTACAAGTACAAGAGGGGCTGTACAGTTGACACCGTCTCCGTACCGCTGTTCAGGAGGTGATGCACGCGGCGTGACAATGACGACGCGTCATCACTGTCACTCAAGGTCCCACTAATCCTTTTCTTCTTCC
Source organism: Escarpia spicata (assembly GCA_963995525.1). Taxonomy (NCBI): domain Eukaryota; kingdom Metazoa; phylum Annelida; class Polychaeta; order Sabellida; family Siboglinidae; genus Escarpia; species Escarpia spicata. Next base: position 15,858,855 of record OZ023206.1, read on the forward strand.
CACCCTTAGAGGAATTTCCATCTTCATCATCTGACAGAGTCCGGCCGTACTTCGCAAGGATGCGTCTGACGTCCCTATCGAGAGCGTCCTCTGTGTCCGATGACGAACTGTGGGTGCTGCCATCTATTGAGCCGTTCGCATTCTCCGTTACAATGATGACTGTGTGAGTGTCGGCGATCTTGGCTGCAGTTTCCGAGATGCGCGGCAACTCATTATAGGTGGTTGCCGAACTATCACTATACTGAGAGAATGTCCCACCTCCATTGACAATCACGGAAACGCTGCCCGTCTCAGAGCCGATTTCGCCTGGTTTATCGACCTGAACGCCGCCCTTCAATATTGCAATGTACTCATTCGCGATCCGCTCCACGTCTTTGTCCATGCTACCCAGGGTGGCGCCACTGGTGGTACTTGATGTCTCGGCTGATCCACGGCTGTTTGTTTTGTCCGGTAAATTGAAGATGGCATCTGTGATGGAGTGAGATGATCTGTTATGCAGCGTTTCTTCTGGGGTATCGTGCAATGTCTGCAGATTACCCTGTGGATGTCCCACAGGCAAGTCACTCAGCATCTTCTGCAGATCATCATGTGATTTCTCAGTAAGCATGGCATTCAATGGCTCAGGACTTGTCAGATGGCTGCTGAATGACCCATCTATTCCTCTGCTGCCCACTACTCCCTCAGGAACCTCTATGCCGGCGGTCAGTGACCTTACCATTTCCGCAAGGGCACCAGACGACCTTGACATTCCTGAATCACCACTGAGTGACCCTGAATGTACAAGGCTGGCTCTAGTGCTGCAAGTCGGTGAAGGATTCAGTCGTTCCGCGGTTTCCAGATTGGGCAATGTGGCTTGTTCAAGGTGACGAAACTCGTCTTGTGAGATGCCGTTCTGTAGTATTTTTTGGTCGATCGGGTCTTCATCTGTTGTGCTTCTGGCGGGGTCCTCATCATCGTCATAGATGGTGAATGAACGTTCAGCATTCTGTGGCTCCGTGTCGACTGGTGCGTGACCATCAGTGCTTTCCGCATGACCAATAATAAGTTCGGCCTTTGTAATTTCTGTTGAAATGCCTAGTTCATTCGCTGTCTTGATTAGTTCATCTTCATATGATGTCATCGCCTGTACCAACATCTCGTTGTCACAAACAGTGGCGACACCTAGTGTCTTGTCTGCTGTGAACTGACCAGTGGCTCCACCTGTGACAGATGTCTCCGCCCGTTGCACCAGCAGTCTCTCCCTCTCGTCTACACTCATGTACGGATCACCAGCAGATGGCGCCGGTTGACTCGGTGCATCCACTGACGATACGCAACTCTGACCTGCGATGATAGATGGCGCCAGTGAGGCACAACCGGAGTCAGGTCCTTGCCCAATGAGGCTATCAAGCCTATCAAGGGAGTGCTTTTCGTCCTGCTGCTTTATTAGTGTGCGTTGTGGGACATGTTCCCGACTTCCTCCGCTCTCGTTTCCGCTAAATGGTGTCGAAGTACAAACTGGTTGCCTCACTTTGGATCGTTGGAGAGCCACCCCGTCTGTGGGTGTGTCCACCATCAGGTCAGGCGTGGCATTTTCATCCGACCACGGCTTGCCAGCAATGGCCACCTTGTTGTCAGTTTCAACACCGACTACTGAAGGCTGAGACTGGCTCGACAATGAACTTTCACTATGTCCACTGTCAAATTCATTACCCTCCGATTCCGCCTTTGAAGGTTTGCAAAGTTCTTTGCTGTGAACTTTACGCTTCTCAGTGCTGCCATTTGGTGAAACAGTATCTTTATAAATTGTCACATGACCCACTATTTCTCCAGAACCCATTAGGTTTTCCTCTACACCGTCTTTACCGTTAGCACGAGGCACTGTCTCGTGATCGACCGACGCCACATCCGACTTCAATGATGCAAAGTTATCATACTGCCCACTGGAACTCTGGGAAGCCACTGTCACCAGAGAGCTGTATCCACTTGTCATAATCTGCTGATAACCGCCCACCTTCTCATCAGCGACTGGACGATGTGGCGCATTCCGATCCTGTGTTATGATGTTGCCAGCAATGATGGGACTTTCTTCACTCATTATTGTGTGTTGAAGCAGACTGGACATCTCCGCTTTTTCGGTCAAATCTGACACATCTACTAAGGGATATTGGGATAGCGATGTCTCACGGTGCAGTAGCAACCCTTCACCATTTGGATGCTGGGATTGCGACAGGTCCCCAATTGGATGCTGGGATAGTGATAGCTCACCAACTGGATGCTGGGATAGCGATGGTTTACCATTAGGATGCTGGGATACTGACAGCTCACCAATTGGATGCTGGGATAGCGACAGTTCACCCACTGGATGCTGGGATAATGAAAGCTCACCCACTGGATGCTGGGAAAGCGATAGCTCACCCATTGGATGCTGGGATAGTGACATCTCACCATTGGTATGCTGGGACAGCGCCAAAGCTTTTGGGTTTCCATTCAACATTTTGGTGCCTATTCCTTGCTTACTTCTGACATAAAGTATCTCTGGAGTGACCAGGGAATTCTGGGAATTTCCCATCAAGTCTGTTGCCATGGATTCTGACATATCTCCAGTTAGTGCCTCAAATGTCAGGGCCTCAAATGATAGTGCTTCAAATCTTTCTGACCCTTGTTCCATTGGATGTTGGGAAAGCAGAGCTTCACTAAAATCTGCAACACAATGGACAAATATAACTCATTTGTTATTTTGTTTCGTTTATATATCTTCATGCCTCATATGCTTGAGTACACATTCCATGAAATTTATAATATCGTATGTACTTGATTCTAAAAATAATTTTGCTGGGTCTGTCAGTAAAAACTGGTGAAAAAGATGTTTCTACTGGATAATATTAATAAAAGTGGCAAAATTTTCATAAATGTGGCAAAAAATCCTGGCTTTACATAAACCTACCTACACTCATTAAAAATAAAAACACAACATGTATATTTTGTCAGATTTCTTTGTAAACCATACTTGTAATATATGTTTGTTGCTTTCCAAATGTCTGTTCATAAATATTTAGTAGGAAAAACAAAACAATGTAGTGACAAAAATATATTTGTTGTGAAAACGCTTTTCAAGTTTAGCCATTTGGGGCAGCTAAAACCTGTTTTGCTAGATGTTTTTTTAGAATAACTGTTTACTACCAAACAGAAAAATCATACGATCCCATAATTAATGGGTCCAGTACAATACGGTCTGCGTAGGTCACAATCAAAATTATGCGCAAGATCTCCGTCAAGCCTTGTTTTGCCAACAATGTTAATAAATGTAACACATATGCATTACGTTACTGATATCTGCTAACTACATCAAACATTCCTGCATACAGTTGTCATTTATACAATTTTCAATATTGCTTTGTTTTTGTCATAAAGATGAAAAATTAACTTTATCAAGCATTCACGCATACAGTTCTCGTTTACACAATTTTGTCTTATTTTTTCATAAAATAAATTGTGGCCTGAATTTTGACAAAAAATATACAACGGGATATATGAATGCTTCATGTACACGGCATCCATTTTTGATGAATTGTTGGACCTTGTCGCTGGTCAACAGGTTATGTGATGGATAGGTCAACTGTACACACCTGAAGAAGACTGTAATGTCCAGCTGTTGACCAGAAGGTAGTCCAGTTGTCTGACCCAATCGGTTGAATCATTCACCTAAACAATGATGGCACGCAGTGGTCAGTCAAATGGGTGGAAGATATTTATTATCATAAGAGAAGCTAAAAAAAGACATGCAATATTAGATTAAGATCAATATAATTTTTTTAATTTAAAATATATAATAACTAACTAAAACAGATTAGTTTATACAACAAAATCATACATAATATCTACACTATTATGAAAAAAATTGGAGTTTGTTTGCTAAATTTACTTTTCAATCCGTAGTTGATTTCTCTCTCTTATTTTTTTTTCTTAGATATTATGCTGATTTTTTAAAACACCTATGAACGGGGCATTACTCCCAAAATTGATGGTATCTAAATAAAGTTTATTATTATTATTATTAAAAAAAAGTTATTATAATTTGTTTAATAAATAGTTACGTGATACAATGTTGTGGTGGATTTAATATAAATCCAAGGTTTGACACAAATTTTAGTAACATTAAATGTATTATGCTATGCTAACTCCAAGCGGCCCTTACTTCCATGACATCACCAACGGTCACTAGGTGTTGCAACAAACTATGCAGAAAATGTACAGAAAAACATGAAAAAATTGTCCTTGAACAGGGTGATGGGGAGAGTTTATAATTATTTGGACAGCAGGACATTATTTTTAGAGCATATTTAATTCACATTGGGAATAAAAAAGGTTCCTTTCACTTAGCGTTTAAATTGTTTATGAGCAACTGATACTCCATCAAAGAGAGTACAACTTGTAAAAGTTCTCAAAGATTATATTGATGGACCTTGGTTATGAGTAACGACCTCATTTCTATTTATTCTGCTTTGGGTTGCACTGCTAACATTCACCTCGTCTTGAGTGTTGTTTTCGTTCCATCCAGTAGAGGGCGTGTCTAGCAACGGGTGCTGCGACAGCTCAGAAGTCACCTCGGCTCCAACTCCTGGACTCCGACTTCGAGCTCCACCCACTCGACCTGGTGTCTGTAACCAAAACCACATGGCTGTAACTAATGTTCAATAATCTAATTTTGCGGATTATGTCAAAAAATTGATATACGATACATTACACAGACATTTTCTGTTCATTTCTGTTATGAGATGAAGTTATACCAAATAAGTTTTAACACCGCAAAAAAAACTTTAGAATTCAACAGTTCAGTGTTCAGAAAAATCGCTGCACTGCCACACAGATCCCCAAATAGCTAGCACGGAAAATTAAAATTCCAAGCAAGACTGCTCCAATGTATGCGAACTGCTACTGTGTGGAGTCTGACACACTGCCAGTCATCCTCAGTGACATTCTCCAGAATTTATAATGTCAAACCGCACACTACAATAGCTTCTTTATTATAACCAAAACAGTGTTTACTTGATAATACCTGACAATATGCCAGTCCAGCCAAATATTGACACAAAGGCAGCTCTGCCTGACCACCCAGCCCCCATAGATTTTACCTGCCAACCACTTTTCTTATGTCTGTTACACAGTACAGTTTCCACATTGGATCTTAAAGATGTTTTTATTAGATAATTTTTCTGTTACAATGCACACAGTATTTCAACAAGATGTCAGTAGGTAACTACAGAGAAGAAGTCTCTGCTTCCTTGTACAGCCCACTGGCAAACAAAGACATGGTCACTGTCCAATCAATGCATGCCATTTAATCCCCAAGAACAAACTTGTAGACTAGGCAAATATGACATTGTTAATTGCTGCTTTAATTACCAGGGTCTGTAATTACCTGGGCCTATGTGTGACATTAATCTTTCTCCAGCCCTCACAGTTCTGATTACCCCAATTCTGCATATTTATATCATAATACATGGTTATAATGAGCCTTACCACAATCCCTTGGATTCTAACCATTTTCCAAGATCACAGCTTTTCCATTCAGAACAGGTGGATACCATTTTAAAACTCAAATTCCATGAAATTTGCTTGTTTACAGCTATCACAGAGAACCAGTGAAATTACAAATGTGTCTCCCAAGTAAATCCATCGAGTCTACTCTAAACATTAACTAGAACTGTGTAGAAGTTAGAACTGACAATCCTGCCCAATGTGTTCTACATCGCCATCGCAACACCTCCAGTGTTGAAAGACATGCTTGGCCTACTCAAACTGAATTTTTATTTAAACATTTACCAAAGTGTTTGTTTAGTTTAGTCTTTACATTTTCCATAGCTAAATTGACATCTTTACGGTCTTTTATTTTGTTTAGCTAAACTAAAATGTTTCTGCCATTGTCTAAAGGACACCTTGCACGTATTCCCATTGGTGACTATGTTAATGTTTGTTAGATTATTAAACAACTGTACTGACAAAATTCTTAAACTGTTACGTAAAAAAATTGCACAAAATCACTCCGCGAATACTCTTCCAAATATGCATAATTTTACTGCCAATATATTCTAGATACCATTAAACACGTTAATATGTTTGATCTATTGCACTCAGTTCACACAATTTTTTATTTCAAATATCACCATTTTCTAGGTCATAAAAGTTAGGGGCTTTGTAAATATAAAAAAAATTGAATAATTCAAAACAAATTTGGATATGATCGATGCCACCCACCCACCCCATCTAAACAAAATTTGAAAGACCTACAAATTGCATTGATACATTGACATGTATCTAGGTCTTCAAGTGATGGAGTTGCTAAAAATAATTACCGGGGATATATACAGACAGGTTCCCACTTCTTTCTATTGAAAAGAATGGTTCGAACATATTAAATGTCAGTGAACTGCAACTGGTTTGTTATATCAACAACTAACTACACGTTTACAGGCACAACTGAAAATCTATATAAAGAATAGAATTTACACAGCATATGGCCTGTGTCCTTCTTGTGTTTGAGCAAGTAGTGATGTCAAGGGAATTTTTTCAGATTAGTGTTTTACATATCTTGACGAGATGATGGGGGTCGACTCCTGAGCAGGATTATGAAATATAGTCTTTGCAACGCTTTAGCAGTGATTTCATCGATGTGAAGTTGCCACATAAGATCATGACTGTGAAAGTGTAACACCTAGTAAGCGAGTGCAGTTTACTTGTTCTATCTGTCTGTCGTTGATCATTATTGGCTGGATGTCGGGTGCTTTTTTCTTGAAGCATATGCGCATTTCCTTCGTTTTGTTGTAGTTCAATGCCAGTTTGTTGGTGGTAGTCCACTGTGCCACTTCGTCTGCTGCAGTTTGGAGCGAGCTATCGAGGCCTGAAGGCGAACATGATTCCCATATTGTGCAGTCATCTACGTATTTGATGTGTTCACAAGCTGTTTGTAAGTCATTTATATGATGCACAAAACAGATCGGGCCGAAATGTTGTTCTTGTGGCACGCCTGCGTTGACAGAAGTGTACCATGACTGGATACGGTTGATCTTTTTGTGTTGGCATAAAAACGATGTTAGCCATTTTGATTTAGTTTCAAGTGAGAATTCTTCATCTTGTTGAAGTCGCCCATTATGACGATACCTGTATATGGGTGGTGTCGGCATATGTAATCTAGCGACTGGTCGATGTGATTCACCATTGCCCAATCATCTGACCCAGGAGGAGGATATATAGTTCCAATTGTCATTTGTGGGTGGTTGCAAGGCATGTTTGGTGGGCGTAGTGTTATCCATGCTGTTTCTAGCTCAGGCTGATTTAGTTCGGGCCAATATTTACTTGGAATTGAGTCTCAAACATAGCAGGCAATACCTCCGTGTTGGTGGCCATCTTGTATGTCTCTCCGGTAGATATTGAACCCGGACAGCGAGAGGCCATCTGGTATGCTGCTGGTGCACCACGTTTCAGTTATTGCTATAACGTCCACTTCGCAGTTGTCTTTTATAACTTTTTTATTTCGTCCAGTTTACTAGACAGTACTCCGCGAATGTTTGTATTGATTATCGCTGGTAGAAACCATTTGTTTGTTTGAACACATATCAGATTTCTACCACCAGCACCAGTTCCACAAATGTTCAATTCATTGTTGTTGTTATGGTGTGGGTGGTTGATCACCGATCACAGTGGGTATTCGGTATTGTGTAAGTCCGCCTTGGCATGCGCGTTTGGTAGGTCTCGCAGGAATGCCAAGTTCACATAACACTGTCCACGTACTGGCATCCAAGTGCGACTAGATGGAATGTCTGCATTGAGCCAGTTGACAAGTAGTGTAGATGTAGAAGACTTGGACATGCTATGAGCACATATAACCAGATACAGCCAATTGACATTGCCATTGAAGCATGACGGCCGATCTGCCGGCTGGTTGGGTGTGTCTCTGGTTCTGGTAGTCATCAAGCCTGACTGATCACCAATTCAGCAATGCAATGTCATAAAACCATTAAAACTCACATATATACCACACATGTATAAAATTGTCTGTTAAATTGTAGTCCATGTATATTCAAAAATTATCCATGTATATTAAAAAATCACGTCTGGTAAACATTACACATATCAGATAGCCACAACTTATAATAAATCACATGACAATGTTATACAGCACTTGCAAAGTAGCCACACAGGCGCAGTCACCTAATCAAAGACGAGGGGTTACGAGGCATCTTACCACAATATATTATGTGACACGACATGACTGTTCAGACCTTAAGGTATATCTTGGTTGTATGGAGTTATGACCATTGATCATGTTAATGGGTAACATTTTAGGTATACATGGATATTGGACTTTTAGTATTAGTGTCATCTATGTAATTTAGTATATTCCAAAGTAATGGGTAGTTAAATGGACCAACCCAAAGAATTAACATTTTTAGACAGACACCATCAAAGTTCAAATAGTCCAAACCATTGTGGCCTGTCACATATAGGTCCTTTGATCATATACCATGTACAGACAATGTAGTTCATTCTGGATATATAATATATACATAATATATATATATATATATATATAATATATATATATATATATACAGATATTCCCGAGGTGGCCGTATTATTCAACTCTGGATCAATATTTTTAAATTCTAAATATGCACTGTTGATAAGTAAAGCACATTGATGACAGGTCGAATATAAGAAGATCAATAATTAAATGTTTAGGGAGAAATTCTATTTGAGAATTGCTTGTTTTTAGACAACTGCAATATTTATGCTTTTTTATTTTCCATTTATATGCTGAAAGCTCCAAATGGGCTTTGTACCAAGCATTCAATGACATGCTGTTTATGCAGTTTGATTGTAGATGTGGCACACAAGCTCCGAACTTACTCTAACTTCCATCTCTGTCAAGGGGTATAATCCCTGTCAAGATACCTCACAACACCATATTTTATGCATATAATATCTGTATAAACATTAACAATAAAATCAGTCAGCTTGACATTGTTATGGGCATGAAATACTCAATGTCTAATGACTGACACAGTGCAGCATTATGACACCACAAATTATTATGAAAGAGAACAAATTATTGAGCATGCATGCAAACGTGTATTTACCAGATGTTACACTGTCTTCTGTGATGCAAATACAACCCACGAATGCATCCTGTTGTCTAACTTTATGGTTTCTACAACCACTGCAGGCAGGCGGGACACTCTCTCGACATCATTAGCTAAGACGGGGAGAGAACGGACAAGCCCATGCCTGTTCAGACAAGTCCGCCAACATATCGACGGCACAGTATGCCGCCTACTCGGCTAGTGCCATGGCATTATTGATACAGGTCAATAGTTTATTGGCAACTGTCCAGACGAACGCATGCTTACTGGGGAAATTTGAACCACGACGAATGCATGATAGAAATATTTACGCCTTTGCAATGCATACTGTAAGTTAATTGTAGATGGTGTAGTTCTTTAGATGTTGTCCCTGCTATTTTGCATTTTGTTCGTTGCGTCACCGACTGTCTCGGTGAGACCGAGTGAGTTTCGAGTTGACAGAAAAACAGCGGTAACAAGATGTAAACAAAGCATAATCAGGGGCGTTCTTCTTCGTTAAAATTAATATTTGTGGGAATACTTACACTTCCATCCATCTAGGCAAAGGGTATCGGTACCATTTATTAGGGAATATTAAAATGACAACACAGACAGTAACTTTTGTTTCACGCTTTCAAGTTGTTTTGAAATATCACGCTTTTTCGCAAAACTGGGTCATGAACGAGAACATCGTAAACGCGAGAAAATTTATTTTCCACAAAAACACAAGGAAAACATAAATTCGAACTAGTAATATGTTCATGTTATGTACATTACATCACACAATTCATAACACTAATCATGTATATAATTTATAAAATTAACAAAGTTAGTTCAAAACGTCTCAGCAGGTGGCAGTACAAGGGCAAAAATGGCGCTGTCCAGAGAGATCGGGATGCGGCACTGTCACGCCGCTAGTAACAAGCGTTTAAAAGTGTAACGTATTTGGTGATCTAAGATCGTAAGGGTATCCAGAACAAACAAAATAGGATTATCTATCAAATACATTAAAATGAGCGCGTGTCTTCGCAAATTGCCTGTCAAAACAGTTTACAACCTCTCTGTTGTGACTCCCAGAAGGTTGAACTGCGTACACACGATTCGAACGCCGAGCTGTCGGTGTCAGGGCGCAACGAACAGACGTTGCAGGCGACTTTTACAAGACTATCGCGTGTGCGTCACAACGCAGCTTTTACCCGTACGTTGGAAGTCGAGCAGCGACGACAAAGACATTAGTTCACTGATTCAGCCTATCCCCGTGAAGCCATGCGCAGACCCGGACGGAATCAACGTCGGCGAAGAGCTGACAGGAACTTTAAAAAAAGGTGGGTGGTGTGCACATTTCTACTTTTTGTGTATGACAAGGGATCATTTCAGAACGAACGTTGATGTCCAATACCAAACATAACATTTTTACTTTCATCTGGCTTCTCAGCCCCCCGTAAATTGCCCTATGATTTTTTTCTGAATGTGTGCTTTTTCATGGCACGTATGCTATTCAAAACTATTTAAAATACATATTAAATATCAGCTGATGTATTATTTGGCCATTAAACATATTTTGGTTTTGTAGTTTTTCTGCTGATTGTGGATTTGCAGACTATGTCTGCTATCCCATTTGTTGGTAGTGTGACCAGAATCCTGGTATCTGATTGGCTTCTGGCCAATGTTTACAAAACAAATGCACAAGGTAATCATCTGTTCATTTTGAAAACTCACTGGAAAAGGCATATTATTGCAGTCTGTCATTGTTTAATGTACAAGACTAGTTATTTGTCATCAAAATTTTTGGTAAGAAATGCGTATAGGACGTTTTAATTTCAGAATAAATATATTTATACTCATATAGCACCACATCTAGTTACAAGTTTTCAAGGCGCCTTACTTACAAAAATATAATAAATCAATTTGTGTCTGCACTACTCTAAAAGCTACCCTTTCAAATTAAGATTTAGTATAAGAGATTATTATTTATTATTATTATAAAGCATTTATAGAGCGCCGTGTGTCCGGATAACAAATCTGCTCAAAGACACTAACAATCGTAGAGTATAAATAAAAATACATTAAATGACCTAAAACATATTAAATAGAAAGGTAAAAGAAACTGACTGAAAAGTAGGATATAAAAATTACATAAAATGTCAGTTAGATAAACTTGAATAAAATAAATATAAATATATATACAGTGTTGACCCTGAATAGAATGATGGGTGAGGTGGCAGGCACGAAGCGTTGCTAGGGGGGTCCTGGAGATTTTTTAAAAACTAGTTTTAAAATGGTGCATTCTGAGGTATGTTTTAACCTTTACTCTTGCAGGGTTCAATCCAGGCTGCACCCTTGAGCCATTGACGCAGTATTTTAACAAATGCCCCACAAAAATTTCACGAATGTGCATGAAGGGCGCATTCAGGTGCGTAAATATGACATCTGGTGCAAACAAATTCAATTGATGCGCCCTAAAAATAAATCTACATTAATTGACGAGACATGCAATCCCTTAATTTATTCGATATTTTGTAGGTGTCTGGAATTTGTGTGCAAGATAGCAAAGACACAATAGCAAGTAATTATTACGTCGTTGTTCTGGCTGATGATATAGCGTATCGCGCTACCTATTGCTAATTCCACACAAATCCGATAGGCGTACAATTATCCGCCAGAGCGCGCACATTGTTTTACGGAGGCGTAAAATATCCGCCAAACCGCGCACACTGTTTATCAGCTAGATAAAATCATGAAACGAAGTAAAACACAAAAGTCACTCCTAGACATGTGGGGCAAAAGGCCATGCATACAACCGTAAGTATTACACGTAAATATTCATTGGAAATTTAAATTATTACCGATAATAGCATAGGCAATAATGAAATTCGCTACCAAGCGGAATCGGACGGCACTTTTTAAATGAAATTTTACTTTGTTGTCTTTGCCTAGCATAGGCCCGCACGTGGCCTGCACCCCCCAAATATTCAAAACAAATGTGCTATATGGAGGTTTGAAGATGCCTAAATGAGGCAAGCTATCTAGATTCAGTCATGTTCTGTTTTCATAGTGTTTGATGTGCGTCACATCAGTGACATAGAAGTGACTTCCCTGACGAGTAGTTCCACCGGTAAAAAAACTAAATACAAAAGTTATTAAATTCTTATTATTTATTTTCATAAAATCCCAAAACACAAACCGCAATAAACACGTAAAGGCAAAGTACCATTTTATGAAGTTTCTCAAAATGTTCTAATTTCTAAATCCAATGACTGTGTATATGTGAAGTAAATGAATGATAACATGTTGCATGAATTACAGTTAAAAGTGTGGTGTAGTTTCATTTATTCTAGTGACTACTTGAAATAAAAAGTTTTAATCTCCTTCCTTTCTTCCGTATAGTGATCACAGTCATTATTGACTATTCTATCACTGTATGGGGGATCTGCGTTGTTACATCAAGATTATCTCTGGTATGCTCAAAGCTGGTTTCTTGGCTTCCTGCAGTATCAGCAGAAAAAGTTGACCCCTATTATTATAATATAATTTATTAACTATATATCAATGGTTTGTGTTGCACACATATATCGTCGATGGGATGCCAGTTGTAGAGACAGCCACTTCTGTTCAGGAAATTCAGGCAAACATCCTTGCACATAGAAGGGAAATCAATATAATACAAGAACTCCACATTAAGTCATTAGTAATGTTTAATTAGTCAATTCCTGGAGGGATATTCAGTCCCTGCCATAGGTGCAATGTTTAAAAAAATGGCCCCCTTTACAACCTATATGGGCCCTTGGCCCATTTGTCCAAGATCCTAGATTGAACCCTGCTCTTGAATATAGAAGGGAAGATATAAAACAACAAGACACTACTTGTAAATGAAGTAATAAAAAAAAAGTCAGTAATCATGATTGTTTCATCGTGTTGTGGTGTGGTTTCCATTTTACCACTGGTACTCAGCAGAGGTGTGGTTTCCACTTGAAGACTGGTACTTAGCAGAGGTGTGGTTTCCACTTGACGACTGGTACTCAGCAGAGGTGTGGTTTCCACTTGACCACTGGTACTCAGCAGAGGTATGGTTTCCACTTGACCACTGGTACTCAGCAGACGTGTGGTTTCCACTTGACGACTGGTACTTAGCAGAGGTGTGGTTTCCACTTGACCACTGGTACTCAGCAGAGGTGTGGTTTCCACTTGACGACTGGTACTTAGCAGAGGTGTGGTTTCCACTTTACGACTTGCACTAACCCATGGCCTTGTTACCACGTTGATAGAGTCAGTAAAACAGTAAAAGGTAAGTTCTTATGTAGCGCAGTATCCAGTCCTAAGGACTTCTCAAAGTGCTTTACACGTTACTCCCTGGCAGACTTGTTCAGTCGAACACCATCTCGACATCTCTGGGAAGCATCCTGTGGTACCATAGGAAGACTCTTTCATCATCACCTGTAAATGATTATAATATCATAATATAAATATAGTTTATTTGTTGCTAGCATGCTATGCAATTAAATAAACAGTCATGCAATTAATTAAACAGTCATGCAATTAATTAAACAGTCATACAAAAGTATGTTCCTATTAATTGCAAGAACGTTTCTCAAATTGTTTCCTTTTTTATAAAACAGTATAAGTTGTTTAGTGCAAACATGTAATTGTCTAACCCAAATTATTGATAACCCGTTAGTACACATGGTTTTGTGCAATAGACATCTTTTATGAGATGTGAACTTCAGTGGTTTATATTCGTAAGTACTTCACTCAAATCAACTTTCCCCAAAGTTTGTTTGCACAACTTTGTCGGAATATCTATTATATATTGAGCACAAAGATATCTTACGAATCACATTCCTTATTTTGCTAAAAAAAACCGGCATAGAACATTATGATAAATTGAATAGACTTGTGGGCACTTGTGTCGAATCCGGGTCCACTTCGATTTCGCCGTTATAACTTGAATTTTGCTTAACTTTGATACTTCAGTGAGATAGTTCTATCATTCAACATTATCCTAGGCATATTTATCTTTATGAATATTGTGTCTTACGCCCATTTGAGGTGTAAATAGCGCCCGGTTTGTTTCAACATACGTTGCTATAATAGCCTATATATCTCTCATTTTATGCATGCTGTGCGGTAACACACGGCAGAAGCGACATTGACTAGCGCAAACCGGGTCGCTATTTGAGCATCAACAGGGTCTAGATTTGATACAAGTGCTAGTGAATAAGATGCACGGTTTTTATTTGGGCTTCAAAAGAGTCCGGATTCGACACAAGTGCCGACAAGTGACGTAGTGCCATCAGCCTGCACGGTTTTTGCTCCCACCACCATCATCAACCAAAATGCTTACAAGTTACCGTTTGAGCGCCATTTTACATGAATGTCTACATTTCTAGTATGTCAAAACTCCACAAGGTATCACCATTGGAGACACCAGGGATCCCGCAGGAATATTCCGTGATTGGACAACTGATGTCTTTCACGTTGTCCAATGGATTTCAATCCTAACCGCTCTGAGCGATGTTAAGACGACTAAACGATGTTGATACAAATCTGCAAATTTGCAGGAATATAAGTGACTTTGTGGTGTCATTTCGCACCGCTCGCTGAATATATCATGAAAGAATAAAAAAGGGGTGTACGAAATAGCTACGAGGCGGCAATTTCGGCGTATTTTGGGCGAGGTGGCATAGAAAAACGGTGAGGCGTCATATACCAGGGGAAACACTGTATATATATATATATATATATATATTTACAAGTGTATGTATATATATATATAAGTTAAATGAATTAGCCATTTAAATATCTAAAATAAATTATGTGCTTAAATTAAATAAATACATATAATATGCTATTTTAAAATAATAATAATAAATAACTGCATCCTAATGTCAACATTGCATTAATTAACTGATGGGACCTGTAAAGTTCTTTGAAGGCCTGTCGAAATAAGTATGTCTTTAAGAGTGATTTGAAAGTGGCAACACAGTTTGCATGCCTGACTGCATGAGGCAGGGCATTCCACAGGATCAGGCCAGCCATCGAGAAGGAACGACGGCCATAATGTTCAATGTGATATCTCGGAACAGTTAGCGGATCTTGTTCGGCCGATCTAAGTGATCTGGTCGGCGTGTAGGATGTCACAAGTGATGAAATGTATGCCGAGATGGTGCGAGAAGAAGAGGAAGGTATTATCAACCCAGAGTAGCTTGTCATTGCACATTATTATGTGATAAATGCATATTCTATAGTGAATGTCATGTCAGCAGAGCAGCTGCTGAATGGTCACATTATATTTGTATCACGTTAACGAATCTAGTTTGAACAAAAACAGAAAATGCCGTTAAAGCAAAGTTCGGTGGTGAAAGCTGTGATTTACCACCTTTGAAAAACAGGATACGTAGACTGGTGGACAGGTGACAAATCCGGATGAATTCAAAACATTCGCAGACATTTGTAAAGAAACATTTCCGATTGCATGCAGTGAACATAGAACGCAACGGACAACACAAGGAGGATTAAATGATGATAGAGTGACTGAAGGTCCTAGTGGTGGCTCTGGTGAGTGTCGTTCTCAATGTGCAAGATGGGTAGTGCTACAGGGACGTCTAAAGCGGCCATTCAGGGTGAGGAGAGAAATGCATGAGCAAAATATGCTGCAACACAACTTTTATTTACTCAGTTGAGCAAACGACAGGCTGTGTGTGTTTTAAATCAGAAGGTATTTAGCGAAAGGAAGACACTATCGAGAGACTGAAGAAAGATGTTACTGGTGAGATCAGTGAACTAAAAAAAGCGTAGGTCTGAAATAAAGAAAGTGAATAAGAAATGCAGAACTTTAAAAAAGAAAGTTGAAATTATGGCCACATCATTGGAGGAAATTGCAAGCAAAGCTGATACAGATAGTGTTCAGTTACAAGAGGAAATGAAAGTGAAGGACAATTTAATGTCTTATTTAGAGAATGTGAACCAGGAACTAGAAGAACAACAGGGAACTGCTGAAAATAACACTAAGTATTATTGCTGCTGTTTTCAAATAAAACTTACTCGGTAGCTACATGGTGAATGATATTGTCATGAACGAGATGCCAACCACTAATGTCCTGAAACTTCTGGATCAGTTCATAAAACGAACTGGGGCCAAATTAGATAGAATTTCATACGGCCTGACGCAGAAATGCTGTGGAGATGATGGTTCGAGAAGTGGGAGTCAATACAGAGATGCAAACAGCTGAGCAGCTTATGAAAAACAGTGATTCAACTATTTGGTTTGACGCAACGACTCAGGAAGGAGTCCATGTTAACATTGTCCATGTCACTTTTAAACATGGATGTTTACTGGTGGCTATTGACCAACTCCCGGGGGGGGATGACTACAAGCGGCACCTTTGTGATTCTCTGGACCATTTACCTTACCTTACCTTAGGATACCTTAGAACTGTTCTGATCGCAGGATCCTCTCGGTTCCTCAATAATCAGACCTTCATCTTCATTACTGAAATCTTGGAAGGTCGATGCATTGAACAGAACATCATGCATTCCTGGCATGACGATGAGACCCAAGAAAAGAGAGTGTGTTGTGGCAGGATTTAAAAACTTGTGAAGAAGGGACTGATGTATGAAGTTGACTACTGGGAAACAACTGAAGATTATGAGAACGCTGAGGACTATGAGCTGTCTAAATATGTCATCACCGCAGATCTGTTCACGGGTGACCTGGTCTTTCTGTAATTCCTGTTTTATTAAGTAGATTTTTTGGTTATATTTTATAGGTAAGTCAGTTCAAACAATTGCTTATACTGGGACCTCGGGCCAGTTAGAAATGTGTGCAGATCTTTTCATAATGGATATTTCTGTTGTACACAACAGGGGTAGAAATAACTCAAAATATTCTGGCAGTCCACAGAAATATCTGGTAGTCCACAAATAGCCAAATGTTTTAGCAAAGTAATGCACCGAACAAAAAATTTGAAAATCGAACATATTTAATGCACCAATTAACAAATGTACACCAATAACATATATACACTAACAACATACAAAACACCAACACCAATAACATATATGTACACCAACAACAACACCACTCAGGAGTCAGCCTGCTCATCGGCATGTAGCTCACTCTGCAGGCCCCTCCAACCTGGCGAGAGCTGCAGCCAGGTAACTGTCACAGTCCTCTGTGTCACAGTCGTTGCTATCGCTGTCTTCTTTGCTGCCACACGTCTGGTTTGGCCGACGCGCAATGGCACACAGCATCTTCTGGGTCATATTCGGCCTCAGTAGGCTTGTGCAGCACCACTGGCACTGTCCGGCTGTCAATGACGGCGTCACAGCGGTGTCGTGAAACCAACGGTAACAAATAACTCTAACAATATCTGATAACGACTGTTAACAATAAACTGGTTTAACGTATAACTACCTCACTAAAATAAAATGTTCCGCAAAATAGCTCCGCTCGTTGTGAAGACCGCTGTAAGAATTAATTTTAATGCGCCTTCGAAAACATCCAGAGAAAACAACCGATTACCGCAGACAATACGTTGAAGAAATTTTATTGGCTAAAATGAAATTTTAAGTAACTACTTAGTAATCCGCTTGGTTCACGTTTTAGATTTGATCAATAGGTTTCGTTGTCCGTTGTCGCAGATCGACAACTGTAAGATATTTCTACGCAGTATTTTTTTATCAAACCATCTTGTGTCGGAAAATGTAAGCAACTATAACGTAGATGTATATATATCTCCCAAATGTAAGCAACTATAACGTAGATGTATATATATCTCCCAAATGTGAGCAACTATAACGTAGATGTATATATGTCTCCCAAATGTGAGCAACTATAACGTAGATGTATATATATCTCCCAAATGTGAGCAACTATAACGTAGATGTATATATATCTCCCAAATGTGAGCAACTATAACGTAGATGTATATATATCTCCCAAATGTGAGCAACTATAACGTAGATGTATATATATCTCCCAAATGTGAGCAACTATAACGTAGATGTATATATATCTCCCAAATGTGAGCAACTATAACGTAGATGTATATATATCTCCCAAATGTGAGCAACTATAACGTAGATGTATATATATCTCCCAAATGTGAGCAACTATAACGTAGATGTATATATATCTCCCAAATGTGAGCAACTATAACGTAGATGTATATATATCTCCCAAATGTGAGCAACTATAACGTAGATGTATATATATCTCCCAAATGTGAGCAACTATAATGTAGATGTATATATATCTCCCAAATGTGAGCAACTATAACGTAGATGTATATATATCTCCCAAATGTGAGCAACTATAACGTAGATGTATATATATCTCCCAAATGTGAGCAACTATAACGTAGATGTATATATATCTCCCAAATGTGAGCAACTATAACGTAGATGTATATATATCTCCCAAATGTGAGCAACTATAACGTAGAGGTATATATATCTCCCAAATGTGAGCAACTATAACGTAGATGTATATATATCTCCCAAATGTGAGCAACTATAACGTAGATGTATATATATCTCCCAAATGTGAGCAACTATAACGTAGATGTATATATGTCTCCCAAATGTGAGCAACTATAACGTAGATGTATATATGTCTCCCAAATGTGAGCAACTATAACGTAGATGTATATATGTCTCCCAAATGTGAGCAACTATAACGTAGATGTATATATATCTCCCAAATGTGAGCAACTATAACGTAGATGTATATATATCTCCCAAATGTGAGCAACTATAACGTAGATGTATATATATCTCCCAAATGTAAGCAACTATAACGTAGATGTATATATATCTCCCAAATGTAAGCAACTATAACGTAGATATATATATATCTCCCAAATGTAAGCAACTATAACGTAGATGTATATATATCTCCCAAATGTAAGCAACTATAACGTTGATGTATATATATCTCCCAAATGTAAGCAACTATAATGTAGATGTATATATATCTCCCAAATGTAAGCAACTATAACGTAGATGTATATATGTCTCCCAAATGTGAGCAACTATAACGTAGATGTATATATATCTCCCAAATGTAAGCAACTATAACGTAGATGTATATATATCTCCCAAATGTAAGCAACTATAACGTAGATGTATATATATCTCCCAAATGTGAGCAACTATAACGTAGATGTATATATATCTCCCAAATGTGAGCAACTATAACGTAGATGTATATATATCTCCCAAATGTGAGCAACTATAACGTAGATGTATATATATCTCCCAAATGTGAGCAACTATAACGTAGATGTATATATATCTCCCAAATGTGAGCAACTATAACGTAGATGTATATATATCTCCCAAATGTGAGCAACTATAACGTAGATGTATATATATCTCCCAAATGTGAGCAACTATAACGTAGATGTATATATATCTCCCAAATGTGAGCAACTATAACGTAGATGTATATATATCTCCCAAATGTGAGCAACTATAACGTAGATGTATATATATCTCCCAAATGTGAGCAACTATAACGTAGATGTATATATATCTCCCAAATGTGAGCAACTATAACGTAGATGTATATATATCTCCCAAATGTGAGCAACTATAACGTAGATGTATATATATCTCCCAAATGTGACCGGTGAGTAAAAAATATTCCCGGATTTTGCAGTAGTCCATCTGACTACCACTAACACCAACTTCGGTAGTCCGACTGAATTTCTGGTAGGCCTCTGACTACCAGACTGCCGCTATTTTGAACCCTGCACAACATTTATGACGATTGTTGTGTGCTCAGACTGTCGTTTCCCTAGAGACACAAAGTCATTAACCTCATAATTATTTCAGGAGTTTTATGGGGTTATTTTAATGGATTTAAAAAGAGATTCCTTCAATCTTTCAAAAGCTGCAGGAACTTTGCAAAACGGTGAAGAAATAAGAAAGTTATGAACCTTTTTCTACGACTTCAGCACATTGTGATCACACACTCTTCTATTGTTTTACAGTTAATTATTGGAACAAAAATGAGCATTATAATTCAACTTCAAAAATCCATAACTCTCTTATTTCTCCTTGTAATCTAACAATATTGGTATCACTTTGTTGGTTTTTTCCTCCTCTTTCAAATGAGCTTAATTCCAGTCTGCCTCTGACCCCCCCAAATGAAAGTAATTTTGTTTGATGTCAGACATCGACATTTTGAGATGATCCCTAATATAAAAAATATAGCCATGAAGCTTAAGAGATTACCATGGTTTGGTGGCATCTCCAGTGTTGTTTATGAGTGAATTGTTCAATATGAAATAAGAGAAGACTGTAATCTATTCTTCTTTGATAAGATAACAGTAAGTTATTGCATTTAAATTTAAAAATTAATGATAACTCTACAAGGTGTAAAATATTTAAAAAGTGAAACATCGATTCTACATCTATTGGCTTTAGCTGGAATTTTGAAATTTAGTTCTAGTGATAATATGAATCATAAATTGTCGTTCACTCAATGTGTTGACAGCCCACATCAGTGCATCGTTCATTCTGTTACTTGATGCCATGTTACAGGTGACCTGTTGAGACTGTTGAACGAGTTCTACCGAAGACCAGAGATCAAGCGCCTAGCAGCAGAAAACGGACTTGATGGTAACTATTCTAATGATTGATGACATGATAATATACATGCCATAGACACAATGCAAGGAAATTCCCACATTGAGGAAAGTGGCCTTATTTCTCAGTTGTGGGATACATTAAACAATTTCTGTCCTAACATCAGTTAGTTCCAGTGTTGGAGTCAAGTACATTCAATCAAGTATATTACATCAAATAAAAGTGCAAGTACTTTGAAACAAATTTATCTTACGCTTCCAAGTACATATATTAGGTCAAGACAAAGTACCTTTCAGTCATAATAACCGACGATAATACTACAATTTATGTGCCAATTATTATCTACTTTGAAAACATAATATTAATCTTACGTAGAGATAATCACGATGGGCATTCAGCGTTATGCAATTGACAAAGTTCAAGTACTTGCCATTTCAAAAACCCAAGTACAAGTACTTTAAAATGTACTTAGGTACGGGTCCAAGTACAAGCGTACTTGGCGTCAACCCTGATGTACTCATTGCTGTCCTATGAAACGTTTGAATCTGTGTTCTTTGTTCACCAGACAAACTATTCCACCAAGCATATGTGAACTTCCGTCGCTACTGCGTAGAGTCCGACACACTACCTGTTGACCTCCACGTCGTTCTCAGTGACATTCTCCAGGAGGCAGGTGAGTGTGTAGTGCAACTGTAGTGCAACTGTAGTGCAACTGTAGTGCAACTGTAGTGCAACTGTGTTCTCTGTCATTTCTCATTATAAAGGTAGAGTAATGATGCTTTGTGGAATTTCAAAAAGCAAGCAGTAATTTTGCAACTTGCAATGACAAATTCTAAACTTCCAGACACACATCAATAAATTGTATTAGATACTCACATAAACGCATACATTTGTACACACAGACACATGTACACACATGCACACACATCCACAAATATGTATACACATGCACAGGCATGGACGGTCACTCATATAAACAAACACACGTGAACGCACACACATACATACACATGCACACACGCATGCACACATGCAAACGCACACCCACTCATGCATGCAGGCACACTCGATTCTTATAATATTGAACGACAGGTGGTCTCTCATAAGTTTGCGAAATCCAAAAAAAAACGAATAGTGCTTTGCTTCAAACCAATGCTACAGTTCCTCACCAATGCATGGTGCATTGCATCACTCAAGACAGCAATATCTGGTGACAACCAATCCACCACCCACCAGTACGTCCTGCTATACAGTTCTGGCGATTTTGCAAACGTATTTAAATGCCATTTTAACAGCAACAAAGCCAACAATAAATACATAAAAAAATATATTATTATTTATAGCTGAATCCTTACTATTGAATGTTCATTTTCTGATTTATTGTACCCTCAAATTCACCTATATCTTGTAGTGAATGTGTACCGTTAAAAGTCTTATTGCAACTGTTGAACTTGCTTTTCTGTAGGTCATATTGATGACATATTTCCTTATTTTGTGCGACACGCTCGAGTCATGTTCCCACACCTCGACTGTATGGACGACTTACGCAAGATCAGCGATCTACGCCATCCAGCCAACTGGTGGGTACTGAATGCTCCCTTTCTGATTCAATCAACAAACGTAATGACAGGTGTGTAATCAACAAACCTAATGACATGTATGTAATCAACAAACGTAATGACATGTATGTAATCAACAAACGTAATGACAGGTGTGTAATCAACAAACGCAATGACAGGTGTGTAATCAACAAACACAATGACAGGTGTGTAATCAACAAATGTAATGATAGGTGTGTAATCAACAAATGTAATGATAGGTGTGTAATCAACAAACGTAATGATAGGTGTGTAATCAACAAACGTAATGACAGGTGTGTAATCAACAAACGTAATGACAGGTATGTAATCGGACACAAAAATTATAAAATTCTCAGCTGTTCGAACACTTACAGTACACCAAATGTGTATCTGGTGTTCAAAAACATACACTGCCCAAATACGTACAGTCATTATGGGCTGTCTGAAAACATACACTGCCCAAATACATACAGTCATTATGGGCTGTTCGAAAATATACACTGCCCAAATACATACGGTCATTATGGGCTGTCTGAAAACATACACTGCCCAAATACATACGGTCATTATGGGCTGTCCGAAAACATACACTGGCGAAATACATACGGTCATTATGGGCTGTCTGAAAACATACACTGCCCAAATACATACGGTCATTATGGGCTGTCTGAAAACATACACTGCCCAAATACATACGGTCATTATGGGCTGTCCGAAAACATACACTGCCCAAATACATACGGTCATTATGGGCTGTCTGAAAACATACACTGCCCAAATACATACGGTCATTATGGGCTGTTCGAAAATATACACTGCCCAAATACATACGGTCATTATGGGCTGTCTGAAAACATACACTGCCCAAATACATACAGTCATTATGGGCTGTCTGAAAACATACACTGCCCAAATACATACAGTCATTATGGGCTGTCTGAAAACATACACTGCCCAAATACATACGGTCATTATGGGCTGTCTGAAAACATACACTGCCCAAATACATACGGTCATTATGGGCTGTCTGAAAACATACACTGCCCAAATACATACGGTCATTATGGGCTGTCTGAAAACATACACTGCCCAAATACATACGGTCATTATGGGCTGTCTGAAAACATAGGTCTGTCATATCCTGCATAGTGATCTCATCTAAACAAGTTAACTTTTCAGTTTTGTCACAACAAAAGTTGGAGTAAGAATTTCAATGGAAAATGTGATAGAATGTCCAACTGCTAGAATTATCAGGCAGTGCTCAGTTTATTGTACCGGTAATGTAACCAACAAATAATTAAATTCTCAGCTGTCCAAAAAATATATTTTAGGTGTCGGGTAAACTTAGTCACTGTGTACTGTATCTACTGTATATATTTAGACACAAAATTATAGGTGTCTGAAACAGCACAGAAAAATATATTACTTTTGTAAATTTTTAGGGAGTACGAAAACACACAGTGTCCAAATGCTTCCAGTGATTACTGTAGTAAGCTGGTTGACTGGCAAAATGTGATCTAACAGGTCCGTCAGTTAAAACTCTCTTCATCAGTCATTAAATGAGACTTCAGTTATGAGAAACACCTAGTGGGTAATGTCTCTCGTTGTGCAGGTACCCAGAAGCCCGAGCCATCCAGCGTAAGATCATCTACCACTCTGGACCCACCAATAGTGGCAAGACTTATCACGCCCTCGAATGCTTTTTTTCGGCTAAATCTGGTGTCTACTGTGGCCCACTGCGACTGCTCGCAAACGAAGTCTTCAACAAGAGTAATACAGCAGTAGGTGCCTTAGAAACTGTTGTTCATTTATAGATTAATATCTGTCAGGTGAGGGTTAAAATTCAGAACATAGAATAAGTTATTTTCATATCCATGACACTTTTGAATATGAAATAACAATACTTTGTTGTCCTAACAGCATTGCAAAGCAGTACGAATTATATACACATACATAGTTTATATATGAGTTGTGAATATTATTTTGTCATTTATTTATAATTGTGTTGTATTTATTCAGTGTTTTAGTTTGAGAAGGGCATAGCAACATATAAGTCTATGACTTTAGCTATGTCCTTTCAGCAGCAGCAGCAGGACACCATACTGTGCATGTATTATGTTGTTGTTGAATAAACTTTCATTCATTCATTTATTCATTCATTCATACAAATATTGAGATGTAAAATGTACAATAACTGTTAATTATAATCAGCAGAAAGAAAATGAGAAACTGGTTGCTATCTTACGAGCTACCAAATATTCAAATCAGTTATGATCACAACATTTAAGTTGCTGAAACATTACTCCTGTTTACTCCAAATGTTTATTGTTCATTTATTTATATTTTTATTGTATGGCCAGTGTTTTTGTGAATATGATTTTGTTCATAAGTAATACATTTTGTCATTAATTCAAAGCAAATCCATGTAAATATGAGGTACTATTCTGCTGTGTACTCCTAATAATAATAATAATAATAGTGAGTTCTTATACTGTGCCGATTTCCACCAAATAGAGGCGCTCGTCTTGTGCTCCTCCACAAATACCAAACAAATTATTGACTACAAGTAATCTGTACACAACTGCACGTATGGTATTAATTTTATAAAACTACAAAAACATAAGCCACAAATGTTGATCTGAAAATATAATTTCACTTTATATAACAGCAGATGATTGCTTATGAGTACTGCCAATATATTTGTGGTGGTAAACATTTCAGGGCACACCTTGTGACCTTGTGACGGGCGAGGAGCGTCGGTACGTTGACCCCGAGAATGAGCCATCTGGACACGTCGCGTGTACTGTGGAGATGACCAGTGTGACCACACCATGTAAGGGAACATCTCAAAAGTAGCCAAACATTTATATATTAATACGCCAACTTAGAGGCCCTGTAAGTATATCTCTTCCTGGGTGCAGACGCCCACACACCTCTTTCTGTGTTCATTCATGTCTCTCAACCAACGGGATCAGGACACAAACCCTGTTTCAAAGTTAGCACAATTTTGTTTACTCTGTGTTGCATCAGTTCACTATAAGTAGTGACCGTTCACCCATCTACATTCAGTCTCACCGTGGACATGTCAGCTGAAATATTGCAACTTTTCATTATTAGCATCATCTGTAGTTGTGTAGCACTTGAACAGATGAATTAACCGTGTTTGTGGTTATGTCAGATGAGGTTGCTATCATCGATGAGATCCAGATGATGCGTGACAACCAGAGGGGCTGGGCGTGGACCCGCGCCCTACTAGGTGGGTGCTACTTACAACATGTACAATTTATGCCGTCTAAGACCAAGATGACGGTGAGAGTAAACTTTGTGCTACCTGATGTTTTATGGCATTTTGACAAAAACACAACATATTCTTCCATCTGATATCTATGTGTTAAATGTCTAACACATGTCCTGTTAAATTTGTGCAAACAGACTGTTAGAAAAGTTGTTTTGAGTGAAGTATCTATGAATATAGATTGACAAAGTCCAAGTATCGTTAAACACACCTTTTGCTCTAAACCGTGAATCCAATCTCCACTGAGTGTATAGCTACATGGCCAGAATGTGTTATGTGGTCAGTACAACTATTCAAATAGGCCAAGAGCATTGGAACATAAGATTTTGATGATTCAATTTTAGGCATGACATAACATTTCGGTTTTGAGTTTACTTAATTATTTGTATTGAGTATTTTGTCTCACAAGATAATGTTGGTGAAGTGAGACGTACATGGTACTGTAGCTGTGAGAATATGTTCAAAAACAAAATCTCAAATACCTCAGAAGGGCAGATAGAAATATTTCACCTGATTCCAGGCTACCTTTTCCACTTGACATCTGGGAGTTTTATGCTGGATGACTATTGTTAAATCTTCTTAAACAAAGATGTGAAATGCAAATAATATGTTTACTGTTTGAAAAGAAGATGCACTGTCATAGAAATGTGATATTTTACAACATGTTGTTTTTGATCTTCAATTATAATATGTAACTAGTATTGTAATGTTAGATTACTTATTTTGAATACTATGTAAAACAAAACTGAATGGCAGCCAGATTAGTGGTACTGGGAATTGCAATATTTTTATGATTGCCCATCCTTCAGTTTTTACAATATATGCACAGGTGCAAAAGCAAAATATTTGTCCTGGACATTCTTATGACGTTAATTTGAGCAGTTCACATTAACGCAAGTGATGTAAGATATCCCTAACTGATCAGGGACTGTTTATGCACAACCCTAATATCAGTCAGTAATCCTTAACCTATGCAGATTTTTGAAAAAATGAGTTACTTTTCTTCTGAATGGTCATAGATTAATCCATGAACGTCCAAGGTGTAAGCTGTCTAAAAGGAAATTGGAAGAAAACGGAAATTAACAAAACACACCCATGTACACGTAGATGCGGTGTATGGTTTGGTGTGTCAGTGATTTCTTACTAATTGCAGGTGCGTGTGCATACGAGGTACATGTGTGTGGTGAGGCGTCCTGTATAGACCTCGTCAAGGAGCTGGCCCTCGTCACGGGAGACGAGGTGGAGGTACGCAAGTACAAGCGACTGACGCCACTCAAAGTCCTCAACGAGGCAGTCGGTGAGTGAGGTTGTACCGATATGGTACCTTTACGATATGACATCCTCGCACACCTGGGGGCACTGCTGATAACACCGGTCTCATTACCCCCTGACATATCAACGGGTGAAACGTTGAGGTGAAACTCGGCCAATAATATCGTTGCCTGCCAAATTCCATTACATGTAGGCTGTCATTTTTTTTAATTCCACAGAATTTGAACAATTCCAGAAGTTGGAACATTCCAGAAGTTGAAAAAAATGCCAAAAAATCAGGGATTAATAAACAATCCCTGGAAAGAATATAATGTGTTTATTTAAAGGGGAAATGAAATGCAGCTGTTTCATGCTACATATTGAAATATATACTATATACGTATACATTAATAGTAACAGAAACGTACTCATTTATAAGACAAACTGAAAAAAACGATTTTGTTCGTTGCCTAAATCGTCGCTATAGAGCACTGCGTTTCGCCATCTTTGTTCCAAACGAGTGGTTTAATTTACTCCTATCTAATCCATGTTAAATTTTGGGGTTTTTTGGTTTACTTCATTAGTAGACATTTATGTGCGAAAACAAAGATATGGTGCCCTATTATACACGATAGGTGTTCTATAGGTCAACAAATAATTTATATACGCGTTCGAAATAAAAAGGTGAAATTAAATGGCAACGATTTATAACCAATGAAAACTTTGTTAACGTCACACTTCCCGAACGAAGAATTTAGTTGCCAGAAGGGGGCGGTGCTTTCAAAGCAAAGGTCAGAGTATTAGATGCGCGCGCATACCGGAACTATTTTTATTTTGTTGTTGACAAAGACGTCAAAGGATTTTGGTAGAGACGAGTTATTAAAAGTGATTTTTAAAACTTCCGTATCACTTTGGGAGAAAATCGATACGACAGATGAAGACTCTAGTTCGACTTGTCACTCGTAAATTACGGTTGACACACAAAGTCAAAGGGCCTGTGCCATACGGGTGATACGGGTTTCACCCTGTGTGCGATCCACGGTCTGATAATGTCCGGCCCCGGGTCAGGTTCAGTTGTGAGAGTCGGACAGTGACAGTTGGTCTATCGACGACGAAGACGTTACGCGACTTGATAATGTCGCATGGTGTTTGTGTGGACACTGCGTCCCAATGTCGACGCACATCGAGTCGCTGTTCTGTAGGGAGATAGCTGCAGTACAGCACCGTATGACAGACCTTGCAAATGCCTGCATTACCGACTATGAGTGACGACTTCGAAACGGTTTGCACCAACAGGGCAGTGTTGGAACTTGGAAGTCGGTCTGTTGTCATTGTATGATTTGCATGCAAACTCGTTGATTCAACCAATAGCTAGTAGGTAAGTACTACGCAGTTCAACAGGTATCAAATAATTATTCTAGCAATAACTATTTCAAACTTAAATAGAGCAATTATACTTGTTCCCACCTCAAATGTTCAGGTTAATTCTATCTTCGTAAAATACTATGTCTGTAATTTTCATCAAACCATTTTTGACCATTTTCTTAATAAACTTGCTTTTATTCTTGATAGGACGTGTGCATCCTTTTTATACAGTTGTTTAATTCCTATTTAAAAGTGTTCAAGCAACTTGCTTAATTTATATAAAAATGTAGACAGGAATTTTTAATATAATAAAAATGTTATATATATATTATGTGTGTGTGTTATCAAGACCACATCATGAAATGTAGTCTTACAATCATAATTATTACAGCCCTTCACAAACAAATGAACCAATTCACTGAATTCATGATGCGATATTGATAAAACAAAGTTTTCCAGTATAACATTAATTAGAAGATAACGATTGTTTATTATCAACTAATGCAAATAAATGAACTTTCAGAACATATCGATTGATTCGATTAGCCACATAACGTCACATCACGTTGTGGTCAAGGGAGAGACTTGGAAAAGGCAACAGACATGTTATACCAGCCTGCACTGTATCCAGAAGTGAATGGGGTTTATGAAAATTTCAGCTATGGACATTGCACTATACAGGTGAGTGTACAGTGAAAATAAAAACCCTGGACAAGTAAGATTAGATTGACCAAAAGGTAGAATGAATTATTCGGTGCCTTCTTATCCCATTTTTGGCAACAACAATGTGATCTGTAGTGTCTTGCATGTCCCTATTCATAATTTGATTTGTAATACTGAAGCCAACATGAAATATATCAATAGTTTATTCTTATGGAGAAACAATTCACAAATAAATAAGACTATATGGCAGACTGTGCCAATGCATTAGTTAAATTCACACACCAGTTTTCAATGTTTCTTTCAGTTGATTTCTGTCAAGAAAACAACTACTTATTATTCAATATACAGATTCAAAGCTTGTAGTACTAGTTTCAAAATCTATCAAGTGTCTCCAAATGGATTCATTTAGATTTATGGCACTATATAAGTGTTCTTTTTATTATTAAGTACTTTTTGGGATATTGTTTTGTGATAATGTCAAATGTAATACTAACAATGAAGTATGAATATTAAAAAAACGTATAGCAGAATCCTTTGCTGATTTATTAGTTTGTAGCACACAGTGTGATGTTTGAGAAATGGTGGTCTGTTGCAAAAAACTCACTATAAGTAACATGTTTGGACTTGGTTAAACTATTCCAGTAAATTACGTATACCCAAAGTTCCCTACATCGAATAGTGTCTAATAAAACACATTGCATACCACAAGTAGGATACAAGCTTTCAAGTGGATGTTCCTTACTTTAGGAGGTCCTGTACAGTAGTGAGAATCCACTTTGCCTAAAACGTTTCTCTATTTCTGCCAGTGATGTTCAAACAATGTTGTTTAAGCATAGAAATCCATTGTCATTTGAAATTGGATGTCGTATCAATTTGGTGGCACTAAACCGAATTGATACGGATACAACTAGTTTTCCTTAAAGCGGGTTCTTTGCTTTGCCACAGCCTCCTCTTTTGCTGGTTTTTCGATGCCTGCATGCTCTGCTAGAGTTACCTCCTTACTCGATGTCGCAACTTGGAGCATACTTCACAGCTTTGGGCCACTCGTGCATCTAGCTGCAATGCCCTCTAGAATTTCTCCTCGGAAGCTGTAGTCCTTTGACGCCATCACTTTCTTCACTACATACCCAGCAGACTTTGAATACTGCAGCTGATGCCGTAGCTTGTTGTCTGCTGTTTTCATCATTTCCCGCTGATTGAACAAATGATAAATATAAAATCAGTATAACAATAGAAATATCTGAAGTATAGCTGTAACATGCACACAGAAAACCAAACAGCTTGCTTGTATGCTCTCTCTCTTGAAATCAAACGGCTAATGTCATTTTTTAATCGGTTCCTAATTCTGCCATCATTTTCAATTTCAACTTCCAAGGAATTCCACAATACATTCAAATATTTATTATTGAATCATATATATATATATATAATTTATATATAATGATCTTTATATTTATTATATTTTAAGCATAAGTTTATATTTCAATAAGCAATTCCAAAGCATACCATTCCAATTTGATTTATATATAATTAAACAATTCAAGTAACAGTAAACAGATGTCCTCAATTATAATTATTGTATCTGTTGTTTGCATGCATACTCTTGTGCAGTGAGATTGTATTTTCAAAACTGTATTCCTAACGTTGTTTTGCTATCGAGTACAGGCAGGGATTTTCAGCCATTTCAGTTTATTTCCTAATGCACTGCTGGATTTCTAAAGTATGCAGCTTTGTCAAGCAACTTACACATTATTTTGTAACATCAAATGTAAACACTATTGATGAATGATATCACAAGCCTTACCTTGTATTTGTGTTTTGGTCAATGGTGGCCAAGTGGAGTCGAGCTATGATGCCTTGACGGCTGAAGTTGGGTGCATACTTGAGGAAGAGGGCATGTAAGCTCTCCAGTTCACCAGTGTTAACACACTTCGTAACGCTCTCTATATCATACAGTAGGCGGCAGTCCAGAATAGCCTTCTGGACAATGAAGGCTTCTGTACCTTCAGTGAGCCATGGTGTTGTTTTTACTGCTTATTGTGTATACGTTGCATGATTGCACTACTGGTACAACTCTGCACCCGCTGTCCATGAATGGGAATTCCTGATGTGATGGAGGAGCGAGATCCACATCTCCTTCATCAAGCGGGGATCACCATCACAAGCTGATGCGCAATACCATAGGTGGTTGGCAATTGCGCCTATCGAAGGGACAACTTCAACTTTCTTGGCAGACAACAACCTTTGTTTCTTGGTAGTCCTCTAACAAAGTTTTTCTAATGCTGGGATGTCTATCAGTGGCAAGATTGGTAATCTTCACCCCATGGTCAGTCAGGTTGTCTAAGCAGCGTTTCAAGCCCTCCACTTCCTTCCAGTAACTGTTCTAGACCTCTGTGACCCGAAAAATGTCTTGAGCAATGATGAGTTGGCTGTCAGTGTCCATGATGAAGTAAATGCCAAATGTAGAGTTGTGTCCTGGATTGTCATATCTTGCATCGCCTGATGCGACCACGCTTTGTCTGACCATAGCTGACATGATGGCCTCTGAATGGCATGTCCACATGTCCTCTATCTCTGGCAGTATGTATGCCTGCTGTATGCTATAGCACTGGCGGGTGACAAGGCGCATAGGTTCATTAGGTTGACCAAATTGTACACATTTATTTGGTGTTCCCCAGGGTTCTGTTCTTGGGCCTTTCCTTTTTACTCTTTACACCACGCCACTAAGCTCTGTTATACAAAGACATGACTTAGATCATCATCTTTATGCTGATGATACTCAGATCTACAAATCGCTCCCTTAACCAACTTAGTGATTGCCTTCAAGATATCTTCCATTGGATGACTGACAGCAAGTTGAAATTAAATGCAAATAAAACTGAATTGATCATTATTGGTACTCCAATGCAGCACCTCGGTGCGGAATCTTTTATAGTAACTTCAATTTCCGACAACATATATCTCAAACATGTCGCTGCTGTTTTTATCATATTCATGATCTTCGCCGTATTGGCCGGTATATGTCATTTTCTGTTGCTAAGACTATTGCAACAGCGCTTGTTAGCAGCAGACTTGACTATTGCAATTCCCTCCTTTATAATATCGCTAGCAAGGATATCACAAAACTTCAGCGTGTCCAAAATTGTCTAGCAAGAGTAGTTACAAGATCTCCTCGTTTTTCTCGCTCTGTGCCACTTTTGAAGTCTTTACATTGGCTTCCTGTACGATATCGTATAATATTTAAGATCTGTACCATTACATACCAGGCACTGTCCAATAAGCAACCATCTTATTTGCATTTATTGCTTACTCCTGTAAGAAAATCTATCCAGCTTCGATCATCTAGTTCTGACCTACTTTTTGTTCCTAGAGTCAACACTAACATTTAACAAGATTTAACAAGATTTAACAAGATTGCCACCCAGAGAATTAACTCTAGGTAGCAGGTGGACAAGGAAGCCCTTGGCTTATCGAGAGTCCGACCTTTTTATCTATGTGTATCCCGCCCGTCTGAGGTATGTGTCGATTTTATTTTTAAACATATTCACGCTACTAGCACCCACACAATCAGGAGGTAATCTGTTCCATTCATTTACAGTCCTTTGTGAAAATGAAAACTTTCTTATATCCAATCTACTCTGCTCCTTTGCTAATGCAAGATCATGTCCTCTAGTCCTTCTATCTTTCTTAACTGAGAAAAACATATTTCTATCAATATTTTCATAACCCTTCAATATTTTCAACACTTCTATCTGATCTCCTCTCAATCTCCTGGTCTCTAGTGTTGTTAAACCGCATTTTTTTAGGCGTATTTCATAACTAAGATCCCTAAGATTTTGTATCATTTTAGTTGCTCTCCTCTGCACTCTTTCTAGCATATCTATGTCCTTCCTGCGATATGGCCTCCATGCTTGAATACAATATTCTAAATGAGGCCTAACTATTGTTTTGTACAGCGGTATTATTAGCTCTTTTTCCTTATACGTTATGTTTCGCCTAATTAATCCAAGGATTTGATTTCCCTTTGAAGCTGCAATTCCGCACTGCTCTGAAATCTTTATATCAGCACTAACGGTTAACCCTAAGTCCTTTTCTTTTATAGTAGTACTTAGTACAGTACCCCCCATTGTATATTCTACCTCTTCGTTCCCATGTCCTATGTGGAGGCATTTACATTTCCCCAAATTGAACATCATTTGCCACTTTTCAGACCATTTGATCAACCTGTCAAGATCATCTTGTAAATGCTGTCTATCTCCATCACTTTTAATCCTTCTAAACACTTTTGTATCATCCGCAAATTTCAACACCTTGCTTGTTATTTCATCATCCAAATCGTTGATGTATATTAAGAATAATATAGGACCTAATACTGATCCCTGTGGTACCCCACTCAATACCGATTTCCAGTTTGAAGCCTCCCCATCAACTACTACACGTTGTCTTCTGTCAATCAGCCATTGTTCTATCCAGTTTAT
Organism: Escarpia spicata; assembly: GCA_963995525.1. NCBI lineage: Eukaryota > Metazoa > Annelida > Polychaeta > Sabellida > Siboglinidae > Escarpia > Escarpia spicata. Next base: position 15,892,180 of record OZ023206.1, read on the forward strand.
TATACCATTTCCTATGCCATGGGCCTTTAGTTTAAGCAGTAATCTTTGATGTGGTACTTTGTCAAAAGCTTTTTGAAAATCTAAGTAGACGATATATACTGGTGATCCCTCATCTACCCACTTAGTGATGTCTTCCAAAAAACATAACATATTTGTTAAGCATGACCTCGCTTTAAAAAAACCATGTTGAGATGGGTTTATCAAGTTTTGTTTAACAAGAAAATCCACCATGTGATCTTTAATTAGTCTTTCTAATAATTTACAAATCACTGATGTTAAACTCACTGGTCTATAGTTCTCTGACTTGTTTCTCGAACCTTTTTTGAATAACGGTATAATGTTTGCTTCTTTCCATTCTAAAGGAACCACTCCCTCTTCTAATGACAAGTTGAAAACTGTTGCAAGTGGTATGCTAATTTGTTCTACAATTTCCAATAGTAGTTTGGGTGGAATACCATCCACTCCAGGTGATTTATTCTCCTTCATAGCCCTTATTTTCTTAGCTACCATTTCCGGGGTTACAATTAATTGTCCTAAATAGTCTGAATCTGCCCCCTTGAACTTAGCCTCTGGTATTGGCAGTGAACTAATATCTTCCCTGGTAAACACTGAACTAAAGTACTCATTCAGGTCTTCTGCCATTATGAATCCCTCTGATATTATATTTCCAGCATTATCTTGTAGAGGACCGACCTTATCTTGAACTTTCTGTTTGCTTCGAACATACGCATAAAAACTCTTGCTGTCATGTTTTATATTACTAGCTAATTGTTGTTCATAGCTTCTCTTTGAATTTCTAATTTCAGCTGTAGCTTGGTTAAGTGCTTCTTTATAATTGTTGTAGTCTTCATCATTTCCAGTACATCTATATGACTTCCACATCATTTGTTTATACTTAATTTTTCTAATGGCTTCTTTCGATAAGTGTTTCTTTTTGGACCGTTTTCCTTGTTTTTTGAAGGGTACAAATTTATCGATTATGCACTTAATTTCACTCTTTAATATATTCCAGCATTCTGTTGCCGTCTTATTTTTCAGTGTCTTATTCCAGTCTATCTTTGCTAAATATTTCCTCATGTCCTTATACCTTCCTTTGTGGAAATTTCTCCTATACTGCTTTTTGCTATTCCTTTCTGATTTTACTTTGATGGTAAAATGTATCGCTACTCCCCAGTGGCTCACATATCTTGACATTGTCAACTAATTCATTCTGTGAGGACAAAACTATGTCTAACACATTCTCACCCCTGGTTGGTTCTAGCACATGTTGAGAAAGGAATGTATCTTGAACTAAAACTAAAAACTTGTGGTCCTCTCTCCCCATACTCTGTAGAGATTTCCATTGTATATGCCCATGGTTAAAATCCCCCATAATAATACAGTCCCGTTTGCTTACTTCCCTTATAGCGTTATGTATTTTTTCATTCTCTTCTATGCTTATGTTTGGACTTCGATAAACTAACCCAACTGTTAACGTTGAGTTTCCTGTTACTATGTTACACCAAACAGCTTCTTCGCAATCTGCTTCTCTTCTAGATTCTTTAATATATAAAATAACTCCACCTCCCTTTCTTCCTATTCTATCTTTTCTAAACATTACATATCCTGTCAGTCCCAATTCAGCATCTGATATATCGGTGGTGGTCCAGGATTCGGTTATACCTATTATATGAGGGTCAATATCTTCTACCATAATGTTTAGTTCATTTCTTTTGTTTACTATACTCCTTGCATTTAAACAAACACATTTATATCCAGCTTCAGAAGAGTTTTCCAGACTGTTATTTGTTGATTTATTTGTGCTGTCTTTATCTATGCCTCCATTTTCAGGCTTTTCTGTGAGTCCCCCCTGCGAATCTAGTTTAAACAGATGCAACCTGTCCCACTGTCAACAGATTGCAGCAGATTCTCTGAGAAAACTGCTGCCCCCTTTCCACTGCACCAACTCTTTGGAATATGCTTCCTCTTAGTGTTAGATCAGTTGAAAATATTACAAAATTCCGTCGTCATTTAAAAACGTATCTTTACAACCTTGCTTATCCACTGTAGCTCCCTAGCGCCTTGACCCATCTGTTGACAACTGGAAAACTACTTATGGATTTTGAGATTGACCAATTCTTTTGTTTTGATGCGCCTCTGAGCTTGGTTTCCAAGGATTTAGGTGCAATAGAAGTTATCTTATTATTATTATTAAGAGGACGCTTGGTGTCAACAAATTACTCTCATAAATGTTACCAATCTTGGGTTGCGAGTGCCACATGAACAAGTGGCCATCAACACACTCTGTGGTCACAACCACTGCAAATCCAGTCACTGTGATGCTAGGCTAAGTGGTTTATTGCAGTTTGGTGTTTTAGCAGGTGCAGAAAAGTCAAATTATGTTTTTCTCACAAATGGCAAACTTTCTCTCTTTCCCATTAGTGTAAGAACCGCTTGAGTCATCATTAGTGATATCGCTGTCACCTATCCTGCATCACTCGTTTCAATGTTTTTCTTCTCACTGTTGCAGATAGAATCGTCTGAAGATAGCGATAATGAGACTGGGACATCCGAAGGGTCGTCTACAGTGACAGAACTGCCATGGTTAGGGTCAGTCGGAGAAAGTGTGTTGGACTGCGATGGCAACTTTGCATACCCACGGTCATGATGAATGTTCAATGGAAAACACTGTTGTCTGTATTAACTACTGTATCGACAAAGTGTCGCACTGGCGACACGACCACCGGCTTCCTTTATGTTTTGACACTACAAGTCGATGGCGTGGCAGCACTACAAGTGACATTTGTATTACCATGAGGGACAATGTCATCTCGCGTGCTAAATCCTTCGCTGGATCGTTCGAAGCTTGCAAATAGTCATTAAAATTGGAGCACGAGTGCGATTTACAAGTGACTTTTTCAATGTTTTCTTTTTAGTGGATATGTGTGTTATCTTTAATTTTCATGATTAAAATGCATGTGCACTCAAATGTGTTTAACATTTGAACTTTGTAAATACAAAATATATATTTATTAATCTTTGTGGCTTTTTCCTGTGACGTTATTTCCTTTTTTCTTGTTAGGCTTACATTCAAAAGTCAATAAATTAAATACAATGTCCTTGTTATTAAAAGCATACATTGGTTTTTGCAGTCACGCAATCTATATCAGAAAAAAATTGCTAAACTGTCGCCTCAAAGCTGGAGCATCAATTCGGGATCCATTGTTACAAGCCAATATTTCAGATACATACATTAGTATTAGGCCTACATGGTGATTAACTTTACTTGATTGATGTGAACCTACTTACTATGCCAATAACTAATTATATCAGATATGACTATAGTGTTTTGTTGTATGCTATTGACTGTATCTAAACAAATATTTTTTTAGGATTAAAATACTTGTAATGTCACTTATTTAATAATTCCAATGGCACTGCCTACAATACATGATTGACAGGGCTTGGTCCGGACTGTGACTAGTGTTTACTAATATATGACAACATTATTTTGCAAAATGTTATACTGGCTGCGGTAGCTGACATTTATTTTGTTATTATTTTGACGGTTATTTTCCCCTTATTTCCCCACCAGAAACTAAGTCGACAACATAGACTTGTAGATGTAGACGTTGCGGTATTCCGACGTAGCAACACACCGGCACAAATTGCTGTAAACTAAATCGGCGGATTACAAGCACTCATTATTCCCAATTATATCATAGTATTCAAACATTCACATTTCTTAATACATTTCAATTTCGCATACGTCATATTTGTATATATGCAGACTTTGAAATAGAAGTGTTGGACTATATAGTAGTCGTAATGATACCTAACGAAACTCGTGAGTGCCGAGTCACCTTGGCAACAACAAGCTGGTTTCGGCTTGTCATTTCCTACGCGCCGCTTCACCCTCCAAATAAGGCAATGATGTCGAGCTTCCAGGTCGATTTCGCTTAATTTTACTTCATCGGTGCATAGTTATATGTAAACAAATCGACTGGAGATGGACCTGTGACTTTAACCAAGAATTACGTTTTGACGTTCAATGTCTTTTTATGCTCGTCACTTTCGTATTTAGGCTTGCAATCGGCGTTCAAAAGTGACTACCGCAGACTTTTGCGATTCTTGCCGCCGGCGAACACGTCAAATTCATCATCTGTAACTTGTTTTTTTTCTGTTGGAAACCTTCTGTGGAAGTATGTGAAAAGTTGCTTACTAACATTTATAGTATATCCAGTAGCCATGCAGTGCAATAAATTGTTCTGTTTTTGTGTGTTTGTATGCGTTTCGTCGGTTTTTCTGAGAGCTATGCTGTGTCGCCTATCGAATTGCTGTATACAGCTTTGGGAGACATCTCGCCAATCAAACCGGATGTACAACCACACGCTCGTGGAGCATAATGGCGGCGCCCTGTGCCGATAGTAGCTACGTTTGAAAAATTATTTAAAATATACCGTGACGCTGTACTTGTCAAATCATATTGACTTGTACTGTAAATGGTATGTTCTTATGTTTGGGCTGTGGTTGTTCAATCATTTCATTTCCCCTTTAAGGTTCTCCAGTTTCGGGATCATATCAGACATGTAGCGATTGTTTGTAATGTTACGCATGTTTTTGTGATTATTTTGAGCTAGTGCACAGTATTGAAAAAAACTGTTCCAAGTATGAAATCATCTTAGTAGTTAACTTGTGTAAAAGAATGTTTGTAAAAAGTTTGTGAATAAGTATCTCTCAACCATGCTGCAGGATCATTTGACCGCGTGAAGCCGGGCGATTGCATTGTGTGTTTTGGCAAGAATGACATCTACCACGTGAGTCGCCAACTGGAGCGGCGGGGAGTAGAGGTCGCAGTCATCTATGGAACTCTGCCACCAGGTGCGCCTCTGTCCATTACTGCAGTCCAATTTTATTTAAATTTTGTTGGTCTCCAGTTCGTGAAGATGTTGCCTTCGATACTGGCTGCCAGTTGTCTTTGTTCTTCTTCATCTACTCTCAACAGGTGACAAAGTTGATGAAGGTGCCAATCAAATCATATTTATTTCCAACCTTATGTGACAACAACAACACAACACTATGGTATAAATATATAATCAATTATACTAGTCATTGATATAAATATATATACATACATTTTTATACACACTTCTGTGTTAAAATGTGTGCAATACACATCTGTGCATATAAGGCGGGGAAATGGTGTACTTCAAATGCTGGCAGTGAAATTATAAAATGACAACTTGTTAATATACGTACATCACAAGAGGCTAAAACCAACATAGGATTTAGATGTTCGATATATCATAATAACAACAATCATGGGCACACACCTGGAGCTCAAGTCGATCGCTGTATAGTTCCATTGAAAGCAAAATTATTATCTGGTGGAGAATCGTATGTGGTAACATGTTTGTGAAGTTGACAGTGAACTGTTTGTTTGCAGGAACAAAACTGGCCCAAGCACAGAAGTTCAACGACCCAGAGAACCCATGCAAAGTGCTGGTGGCTACGGATGCCATTGGCATGGGACTCAACCTGTGAGGATTACATTTGTTCTTTCCCCTAGTTGGGATTTGTCATGGGAAGCAAATGGGAGTAGCCAAAGATGTGGGAATCTTGTTCTTAACTGTTTAGACGCAGTTACGTTTAATTAAATTTTCCACTGCCCTCGAATGCATTCAGCAATATGTTCTCATTTCAAAACGGCACTAACTCAAAAACGTCTAATATAAATACTCTTAGTGTTTAGCAGACGAAGCTTTAAATGTCGTGGCGTGCGATAATCCAGTAGATGGCACTACATACCTGTGTATGAGTCGTTAATGTGCAGCTTATCTGCATGAGGTTTTGGACGGATAGATCGACTGGGTGGTTGAGTCTAAAGAGATCACACAGTACATACGCCCCACCACAGTAGACAGGTAGATAGATAGGTGTGTTTAGTTTCCCAATATTGTACAGCATGTAGTGTAGAATAGTAATATTAGTACAAAGTAAAGCATACATACAAACATATAGTGTAACTATCTGACTCAAAAGTTATGAAAATTACGGTTGTACAATATATCGTGTAGGAGACTCCTATTAAGACTAACACTTAGTCGTTATCATGGTAATTGTCTGCTTTTTATAGAATTAGTTAGTTTTTTTGTATGTCATTGACATATCATTTTACAGTCCTATTTAGGTGTATAAATATGTATGTATTCATGTGTGCTCACAAAGTATATACTCTCTGGTAGTACTTACGTTTCTCAGATGGTTTGAACGAAAACCTATTTATATAACAAATTCATACGTACTGTTTTGTGTAGGATATTAAATGGTCATTAATTGACAGTTTGCATCTTTGCACGTTTCCTGCATTTGTTATGATGTATGGTTTGCAGAGTTGCACGTATTCCGAATTACAGAAACAATTTATCGATACTGATCATTTGAGGACATTATACACAACTTGCGTAAGGAAAAACTGATTAGTTAACTAATATCAAACGTCAGGTAGGAATACTTCAAGAAACTGACCTCACCGTCTGTGCATGCACCAACTTATGGAGGATGAACTCTTGCTAGTGAACAAATGTAACTTACATGTATATGTACACAACATTCATTGGAACTGCAGGAACATATTGTGATGTTCCCATAGCAACATCAAACGAGTCGTGTTCTACTCAGTTGTCAAACCAACAATCAACGAGAAGGGCGAGAAAGAGATAGACGTCATCCCACCCTCGACAGCACTCCAGATCGGGGGGCGGGCAGGGCGGTACGGCACCGAACACGAGGAGGGTGAGGTCACGACCTTCAAGAGCAACGACCTTCCTCTTCTTCGCAAACTGCTCAATACCCCAATTGATCCCGTCGAGGTACATCTTCAATTTCTCTTTGTGTTTTTGTCGTCTAGTATAATTTGCTTTTTACAGTTTAATTTTCATGAGGTTAATGATATTTTTATAGTTTACATTTACCAATGTCGTGTGTTTAATTTTCATGAATTTCTTATTAATCCTGTCATTACAGTCAAGGTATGGTGTCACTTTCTCGTATGTTTTTGTTGTCTAGCATAATTTGCTTTTTACAGTTTAGTTTTCATTTTTGTAATTCACATTTACAAATGTTGTGTTTAATTTTTCCAAGATACTTATATACTTTCAGTATATATATATATATATATATGTATATATATATATATATATACACACATATATATATATATAATAACATATATGCATTTTCCTGGTTTGTTTTCTTGGTATTTGTATAATTTATTTATCTAAATGTCGTTTAATTTTTGTGATTATGTTAAGAGTGTCATGCACTTTGAGCGGACAGCTTTATACCTGCATGGTTTTTAGTGTTGTAGTTAAATTCTGTTGTAGGGTATTTGCATTTATAACAATAATAATAATGCCGCTATTCTTTATTTTAATTAATTACAAATATCTGATGCATTTCACATTGAGTTGAATCAATAATAAAAAATTGTTTAGATATGTAACTTAAATACTCAAAAGATAAAATGTAATGCAAAATGGTAACATACAGTTTATATAAATGCAATTTTTTATTATTTTAACAGCTAAGATTGCCAAACAAGAAGATTAATATGGCTTATACAAAGAAAGTAACATTTATATCATAACAGGTAATGACGGTGAAGTAAGTCACATTTTCAGTTGTTTTCGAAATGCTGCCAAGATGACTCTTACACAAAAGCGGGGTTTAGGTTTCACTGAATAGTTTCTTATTTCAGCAAGCAGGCATCCACCCAACAGCAGAACAGATAGAGCTGTTTGCCTACCACCTTCCCAAGGCAACACTCTCCAACCTTATCGTGAGTAAACAGTACACGGATCGTAGCAATAGAGACACTCACAGCTACCAAGTCTCATGCATGAGACTCGCACGTTTAGCTTAAATCTTATGCTGTTATGCGGCTGCCTGTAAATCTTGCATGTATTGGCCATTTAAAAATATATAAACAAAAACAGACTTATTTCTATGTATACATGACCCTGTATGTAGACATGACCCTGTATGTAGACATGACCCTGTATGTTGATATGTTTATTCTTATGCACACATTTATCGTGTAAAACGTATATCAAATGTAATCTGTTTGAAATTAACAAAAATGTGAAAGCCTAGAAATGCTGCCACGCTGGGAAACCAGGTTACTGCCACCTGGTGTCCTATTGGGAAACCAGGTTACTGCCACCTGGTGTCCTATTGGGAAACCAGGTTACTGCCACCTGGTGTCCTATTGGGAACTGGATCTCAAACATATTTCCCCGACACAACTTGGCAGCTCTGGACACTGAACGTCTGGGTTGGGTTCAGTTGTAATTTAACAAGGTTGCCATGCTGAAGAAAACATCAGATGGCAAATGGGCAGGTGGCTTATCAATAATCCAGCATTTTTGTGTGTAACGCTAATCTTCTGAGCTACATGACAGGTCATCAGTGGGATACAACTGACTTGAAATTATAAATGTCAGTTTTATTGCTAGACGGAGGGAGAGTAAACAGTATCATGCAATATTATCATAACATTTCTTTTGCAATCATTAGACTGAATAAAACAAAATGTGCGTTTGCTATAAAAAGGTACACTTAGTCCCTTATATAGGAGGGCATCTTGCCCCACCCTACCCTACTTTATTGTCATCCCATGTTTGTGACCATCACGTCTTTCTGCAGGACATATTTGTCACGCTGTCGGAGCTGGACAATGACAGGTACTTCATGTGTCACATTGATGACTTCAAGTTCCTGGCCGACATGATTGAACATGTTCCTCTACAGCTGAGGGTGCGATACGTCTTCTGTTGCGCCCCAATCATGCGCAAACAACCCTTTGTTTGTACGATGTTCCTCAAGGTAGGCAATTATTTGACACAGGTTGCGAAACTGTGTGACACTATTTCAGGACAAACCAGAAATACGACCTCTGCAGAATGTTTCAAAGCATTTTATTAACTTCGATATGCCTGAATAACAGTGGCTGTTTACTAGCAAATTGTTTTTAATTAGGAATTTTTATTAATTAATTTCTTTCTTTCTAGAATTGATCAATTGATTGACCGCCATTGAATGTACATGTCACATTCCACTCTGTTTTTGCCGTATTTATTGTATTGTGTGGAAATATGGGGAAACACCTATCCTACTAACTTACACCGTATAGATATGTTACAAAAGAGGCTAATATGGATTATGCACAGTGATGCGATCACACAACTCCACTGTTTTACAAAACACCCATTTTATAGTTTACCAATTTGGTACAATTTAGGATATTACTATTTATGTATAAAACACTTAAAAATGAATTGCTTTCGACTATTCAACGGTTATTTATTAAATATGTCAACAAGCACTGCACACGAAGACAAAATCAATTTTCACGAAACCGTGCATCAACCACCAGAAGGTGTGTGTCGTTAATTGTCTGCGGAACCAAACTGTGGGACTTGTTGAATGTCAGTTTTACCAATATTAGCTCGTTTCACCATTTTAAAGCTCGCTGCAGCAAACGTATTTTAAAGTTGTATGCAGATAGAATTTCACACAGTTTCATAGCAAGCACCCAAGACATATGTAATGATTGTCATGTCAGTATCACTGATGGACTTAACATCTTATAAAAAGCTGCTAGAAACTATTGACCAAGGAGAAGCATGTCTTCATAAGTATTTTTATTTCTGTGTTTCTCCTTTCAAACTTTTTACCAATATATTTTGTATATTTTATATGTACGTCTCTGTTTTTTAATGATTTCACGTGTTGTAATTTATCCAACATGATTCCACGTGTTGTAGTTTGCCCGCCAGTGTAGCCGGGGAGAGCCAGTCACCCTCGACTGGTTGTGCAGACAACTTGGGTGGCCCTTCACCCCGCCGCAGGTCATCAACGACCTTGTCCACCTCGAGAACGTCTTTGACGTCCTTGACCTCTACATGTGGCTAAGGTAAGAATTTGCATCAAATTTAACCAGGTGAGGTGATAGTGCTAAACTACCCGTGGTATAACTTCTACACAATGTACCGAAGTTCAATGAGTCTGCCGTACTTCTGCCCACTTGCTGTCTTCATTTGTTTTGGTTGCGGGAACCAGGCACATGTGTACTCGACGTCAGAGCAATTCCAAGAAATCACCATAATTACCAATCCTACTATTATAATGAGCCTGCAGTAAGATTATGATTGTTTCATACACTATAACATTTGAGAGTGTGTAAAGTGAGTGGTTAATGCACCAAAGAATAAGTGTTTTAATAGGTTGATATCCCAATATTGGTGTATTCAACTGAATGGATTTTTGTTGCTAACCAGAGATGTAACTTAAAATGGTCGAACTTAAGATGAAAAAAAAACAAATCTAGGAAGGATTTTAAAGGAAAATGGAAGAACTAGAGCACTCCAAGTAGTGATAATGAAGGAACCATTTAGATTGTGTATCATTGGTGAATGAAAAAAATTAATGATCTTTTGATTGTGTAAATGCAGTGAGAATGCATTTAAACACAAAGTTGACAAGTATCTCTTAAGGATGTTTTATACATAGTTGAAAAATCACTGGGCTGTCGATGAGCCAATGGCATCGTCGTCCTCTTACGATTTGCTTTGGATTGTTTAAACACTCTTAAATATGTAAGCTGTTGGTGGCAATGTACCGAGTTTGTACGCCCCCACTTACATGTATCGTGTTTTGTTGCAGCTACCGGTTTGTTGACCTGTTCCCTGATGTCAACCATGTCCGTGACATGCAGGCAGAGCTTGATGAGTTGATTCAAGTAAGTCTAACAGCAGTGTACACTGACCATTTATCAAGCGTTTGCCTCTTTAGGCAGACCACGGTTTTAAGCAGACCAAAGTCAGTCTGGTTAACGTTTGACTCATGGTGGCATGGATGATACACCTTAGTTTAGAATTCTAACTGTTAGCATGCGTTTGGTAATATATCCAAAACTATAATAATAATTATTTGTAATTATTTTGGTGATTGCACAAATCTTCCTTAGGATATCTATGTGCTAAATTTAGAAAAGTTGTTTTGAGTGACGCAATAATAGAACGGCAAAATATCATCAAAAAATGTGTGTCCTATCTGCACTGTGTAAATCACTCCACGGCCAGAATGTGTCACGTGAGTCGGTATGAGATCAGGCAGTGTATTAAAAATAGACGAAGAGCATTGGAACACAGCATTTCAGTGACACAAATTTTGGTATGACACAACATTTCTGTTCATGAGTGTATAAATGAATACGATGCTGTTTTCGTAGGTCGGGGTGTACAACATCACACGACTTCTCCGCAACTCGGAGACGGCGATCTCAAATGGAACGCTGGACAGCGAGGATGACTTTGAGGTGCGACGACGCTCCCAGAAGGCCGAGCAAACACACGACGATGAAGACTTTGATGACACGGACGATGTCACCAAGGTCAAGTCGAGAAAGCACTCGCTCAGCGCTGAGTTCAAGAACGCCCGGCGGTCCCAGGCCTCGACCGGGTCAAGGGTCAGCGGCGGAGGTCATCGCCTGGCAGACAAGCTGGTCAAGCAGGGGCTACTCACTCGAGACATGTTGGAACGACTGAGGGATGAACTGATGGAGGAGGAGGGGAGTGGGAAGGGGCATGTGAAGGGTGGGAGCAATAGAAAACAGTGACAGAGGAAATGAGAAGACATTGGTTCAGTCAAACAGGGGGAGGTTTCCCTCCTTGTGTTAAGTGGCAGGACGTTTTTTAAGGAATTATAACATACAATTTTCATAGGTTGCGCCACCTTCCATGTATCTTTTTTCCCGAATTACATCTCTTTCTGCATTCGTCGGTTCTCATGGCAGGAAGATTTTTAACGAGTTTTAAGGAATAACTTCGTGGAACTGGTGCTGCCTATCACGTATATTTTACCTGAATTATACCCGACAAGCTCTTGAAAAAAAGTGTAGCGATTGTTAGTCTTTATTAAGTTTTTTGCAAACATCCTTCACTCATTTAATTATTATTTACATCGTAAAAGAGATTTTATTATATAAATGAACCTAATGACGACAAAAACCTGAAGACAAAAACAAGAATGAAATCATAAAATGAAACAACAAAAGCAAGTGATTGGGACGATGTTTGAATAATGGTAAAGAAGCAGAAGATAATATTATGCCGTCGTAACGAGAGATTTGTGAGGTCTAAATGAGTTTTGGTTAGTCACATTTAGGCCAGTTTAGGGTCAATCCCGGCAGTTCACAAAGTCCAGCAAATATCGGGGACAAGTTCAAAGAGTAGTAGTTTCATGCATAGGGATGTTTTTCTGTTGCTCGCTGTTATAGATGTGTATTGACATGTTACTGCCAAAATAGCTGGCATGTTTCTGTGCCATGTGGTTGAATTTCTAGTAAAACAAATGTGTAAACCAATGTTGCGTTAAGTGACCAGATGGCGCAGTTTATTATCATTCCAGTCGTCTTGTCTGCTATCATGGCAGATGCCATATGAGTTTAGGTTGCATTTGTTTACGTTCCTTGTCAATTCCTTATTTGTTCTGTTTGTCTTTTCTTCAGAATAATCTCTTGCAAATTGAACCCACACTGTATTGAGTATAACAGACTAACTTGTTTCGACAAATTTGACATACTTTTGTTGAAATCGTCAGACAGGCCATTAATAAATATTTGACTTCATACATTTGCAAGTTACCCAGTATAACGGTCAAAGTGAATTATTTGGGTAACGTTAGAAAAAAGTATGCTTGTTTAAACTGATTGCACATACACTGCATTGTACACTGCACTGTACACTGCACTGTACACTGCACTATACACTGCATTGTACACTGCACTGTACACTGCACTGTACACTGCACTGTACACTGCACTGTACACTGCACTGTATACTGCACTGTACACTGCACTGTACACTGCACTATACACTGCATTGTACATTGCACTATACACTGCACTGTACACTGCACTGTACACTGCACTATACACTGCACTGTACATTGCACTATACACTGCACTGTATACTGCACTGTACACTGCACTGTACACTGCACTATACACTGCACTGTACATTGCACTATACACTGCACTGTACACTGCACTGTACACTGCACTATACACTGCACTGTACATTGCACTATACACTGCACTGTATACTGCACTGTACACTGCACTGTACACTGCACTATACACTGCACTGTACACTGCACTATACACTGCACTGTACACTGCACTGTACACTGCACTGTATACTGCACTATACACTGCACTGTACATTGCACTATACACTGCACTGTACACTGCACTATACACTGCATTGTACACTGCACTGTACACTACACTGTACACTGCACTGTACACTGCACTATACACTGCACTGTACATTGCACTGTACACTGCACTGTATACTGCACTGTACACTGCACTATACACTGCACTGTATACTGCACTGTACACTGCACTGTACACTGCACTATACACTGCACTGTACATTGCACTATACACTGCACTGTACACTGCACTGTACACTGCACTATACACTGCACTGTACATTGCACTATACACTGCACTGTATACTGCACTGTACACTGCACTGTACACTGCACTATACACTGCACTGTACACTGCACTATACACTGCACTGTACACTGCACTGTACACTGCACTGTATACTGCACTATACACTGCACTGTACATTGCACTATACACTGCACTGTACACTGCACTATACACTGCATTGTACACTGCACTGTACACTACACTGTACACTGCACTGTACACTGCACTATACACTGCACTGTACATTGCACTGTACACTGCACTGTATACTGCACTGTACACTGCACTGTACACTGCACTATACACTGCATTGTACACTGCACTATACACTGCACTGTACACTGCACTGTACACTGCACTATACACTGCACTGTACACTGCACTATACACTGCACTGTACACTGCACTGTACACTGCACTATACACTGCACTGTACATTGCACTATACACTGCACTGTACACTGCACTATACACTGCACTGTACATTGCACTATACACTGCACTGTATACTGCACTGTACACTGCACTGTACACTGCACTATACACTGCACTGTACACTGCACTATACACTGCACTGTACACTGCACTGTACACTGCACTGTATACTGCACTATACACTGCACTGTACATTGCACTATACACTGCACTGTACACTGCACTATACTCTGCACTGTACACTGCACTATACACTACACTGTACAATGCACTGTACACTGCACTGCAATATACACTGCACTATACTCTGCACTGTACACTGCACTATACTCTGCACTATACACTGCACTATACAATGCACTATACAATGCAATGTACACTGCACTATACATGCACTATACACTGCACTGTACACTACACTGTACACCTTACTATACACTGCACTGTACACTGCACTATACACTGCACTATACTCTGCACTGTACACTGCACTATACACTGCACTGTACACTGCACTATACTCTGCACTATACACTGCACTATACAATGCAATATACACTGCACTATACATGCACTATACGCTGCACTATACACTGCACTGTACACTGCACTGTACACTGCACTATACACTGCACTGTACATACACCACTGTACACTGCACTATACACTGCACTATTCACTGCACTGTACACTGCACTATACACTGCACTGTACACTGCACTGTACTCTGCACTGTACACTGCACTGTACATACACCACTACACTGCACTATACACTGCAATGTACACTGCACTATACAATGCAATGTACACTGCACTATACACTGCATAATACACTGCACTGTACACCTCACTATACACTGCACTGTACACTGCACTATACTCTGCATTGTACACTGGACTATACACTGCACTGTACACTGCACTATACAATGCAATGTACACTGCACTATACATGCACTATACGCTGCACTATACACTGCACAATACACTGCACTATACATGCACTATACACTGCACTGTACACTGCATAATACACTGCACTGTACACCTCACTATACACTGCACTGTACACTGCACTATACTCTGCACTGTACACTGCACTGTACACTGCACTATACTCTGCACTATACTCTGCACTATACAATGCAATGTACACTGCACTATACATGCACTATACACTGCACAATACACTGCACAGTACACTGCAATGTACACTGCACTATACAATGCAATGTACACTGCACTATACATGCACTATACACTGCACTGTACACTGCACTATACACTGCATAATACACTGCACTGTACACCTCACTATACACTGCACTATACACTGCACTATACTCTGCACTGTACACTGCACTGTACACTGCACTATACTGTGCACTATACATTGCACTATACTCTGCAATGTACACTGCACTATACATGCACTATACGCTGCACTATACACTGCACAATACACTGCACAGTACACTGCACTGTACACTGCACTATACACTGCACTGTACACTGCACTGTACACTGCACTATACACTGCACTGTACACTGCACTATACACTGCACTGTACGTACACCACTGTACACTGCACTATTCACTGCACTGTACACTGCACTATACACTGCACTGTACACTGCACTATACTCTGCACTGTACACTGCACTGTACATACACCACTGTACACTGCACTATACACTGCAATGTACACTGCACTGTACATACACCACTGTACACTGCACTATACACTGCACTGTACACGGCAATATGCACGCACTCAAGACATTGTTAACATTTCGAATTTAAGGGTGGTCGCGAAAGTTTGCCATGTCCCAAAAGACGTTAAACATTGTGTGCAGTGTTTTGTCGTCACCACTTAACACAGGATAATTAATTGCTTCTTGCACAGGATTTGACCATTAACAATTTGAAAATAATCATTAAAAATTACAAAAGCATTATTCTAAGATATATTAAGAGCAACTTTCTAAAGATTATGCAATTAGTCTAATTTTTCATCATAAAATCAATGATTATTAAAAGATCGTTATCAAGGTAATATAGACTCGTTATCGCAACCTTTCTAGAAAAGTACAGGGGAGGGAGGTGTGAGGTGGCCAGGTATAAATGTGATAATACAAATATTATGTTCTTTGTTTAGAGCAGAGTGCAAGGCAGTTAGCGTGTTATATGGACAACACACGTAACATCGCAACACAAGACAACCGAGTTCTCAGTGGCGTTGAACACGTGTTTGAGTGTGTGACGACAGGATATTTACAGTTGAACAATGACATTGTGGATTTGTATACAAGTTGCGCATACTACTGCTTAAATTAATGACTCTCATAGGCAGGATCCTGTGTGCTGATTACAGTGTGTCGGCCTGCAATCTTGCCTGCATTTAAACGTCAAACTGATGGTTGTTTGTCATAATATTATGCATACATTGTGATTAAAACAAACTAACTCAGTCGATGAATTTACCACTATTTGTGTTTTGTTATTATTATAAGAAGGAAATGGCAGTTGATATTGTCCAGGTTTCTTTTATTTGTGCTCCGATAGCGAGGTTCATCGTTTTATTGGCTGCACTAGTCGAAGCTAACGCAGCCTGACTCGTCCGGGGTGCGGTGCTTTGGAAGGCAGTCACACGCCCGGTGACGGTAGACGAACGTGATCAACCAAAGCAACTATAACGAGACGACGACACGATAGTATTAAACAAACATACGCGCGCACGCACGCACGCGCCACATACCGCGCCGCGCGCCTGCACGCACACACTAGATCAGCGGTTCCCAAACTGGGGTACGAGTACCCCCGGAGGTACGCGAGAGGTTTTTCAGGAGAGTATGCGAAGGGTGGCTGAATGTAAGGATTTCGCCATGTTGTGTGCAACTCGGGATGGCGCTTTTCACCAAAGAGGAGACTTCATCCCTTAGAATTCAGCAAGAAGGGCGAAGTCTCCAGTTTGTTTAGGCCGCGGGATTATTGTGGGACAATGTGCCTGTGAGACGACGGTGTGCCTGTGAGACGACGGTGTGCCTGTGAGACGACGGTGTGCCTGTGAGACGACGGTGTGCCTGTGAGACGACGGTGTGTCTGTGAGACGACGGTGTGTCTGTGAGACGACGGTGTGTCTGTGAGACGACGGTGTGACTGTGAGACGACGGTGTGCCTGTGAGACGACGGTGTGCCTGTGAGACGACGGTGTGCCTGTGAGACGACGGTGTGCCTGTGAGACGACGGTGTGCCTGTGAGACGACGGTGTGCCTGTGAGACGACGGTGTGTCTGTGAGACGACGGTGTGCCTGTGAGACGACGGTGTGCCTGTGAGACGACGGTGTGCCTGTGAGACGACGGTGTGCCTGTGAGACGACGGTGTGCCTGTGAGACGACGGTGTGCCTGTGAGACGACGGTGTGCCTGTGAGACGACGGTGTGCCTGTGAGACGACGGTGTGCCTGTGAGACGACGGTGTGCCTGTGAGACGACGGTGTGCCTGTGAGACGACGGTGTGCCTGTGAGACGACGGTGTGCCTGTGAGACGACGGTGTGCCTGTGAGACGACGGTGTGCCTGTGAGACGACGGTGTGCCTGTGAGACGACGGTGTGCCTGTGAGACGACGGTGTGCCTGTGAGACGACGGTGTGCCTGTGAGACGACGGTGTGCCTGTGAGACGACGGTGTGCCTGTGAGACGACGGTGTGTCTGTGAGACGACGGTGTGTCTGTGAGACGACGGTGTGTCTGTGAGACGACGGTGTGTCTGTGAGACGACGGTGTGGCTGTGAGACGACGGTGTGCCTGTGAGACGACGGTGTGCCTGTGAGACGACGGTGTGCCTGTGAGACGACGGTGTGCCTGTGAGACGACGGTGTGCCTGTGAGACGACGGTGTGCCTGTGAGACGACGGTGTGCCTGTGAGACGACGGTGTGCCTGTGAGACGACGGTGTGTCTGTGAGACGACGGTGTGTCTGTGAGACGACGGTGTGCCTGTGAGACGACGGTGTGCCTGTGAGACGACGGTGTGCCTGTGAGACGACGGTGTGCCTGTGAGACGACGGTGTGTCTGTGAGACGACGGTGTGTCTGTGAGACGACGGTGTGTCTGTGAGACGACGGTGTGCCTGTGAGACGACGGTGTGCCTGTGAGACGACGGTGTGCCTGTGAGACGACGGTGTGTCTGTGAGACGACGGTGTGTCTGTGAGACGACGGTGTGCCTGTGAGACGACGGTGTGCCTGTGAGACGACGGTGTGTCTGTGAGACGACGGTGTGCCTGTGAGACGACGGTGTGTCTGTGAGACGACGGTGTGTTGGCCATTCTTATCATGTTTCCCCGAGTGAATGAAGGTGGTATGTTTCTTCATTCAAACATACTTCACCACATTATCCATCGATACGCTCTCTCATCAAAGGTAGTTCCACCAGAGGTAAGAGCGTACTTTGATGATGTCTATATATAATACCACCTAACCTAACGCCCTCAATACACGAATCTACGTTAGCCAAGAGTTGCATGCGGACCAAGAACGCAGCTCTTCCACGTCACGGTCATGGAGAACATGGGACTAAAGAGGAATGGCCAAAAGATGAAATCGCCGAATAGTTTGATCAGTTATATAATGCAGTCTCGAAAATTCGTGGAGAAACTATAGGAAAAGGCTAAGCCTTGAAGCAGGCTCACTTAAGACACGAGCAGTGATCATGTAGCGGGAGATGTGGGAGGCTCACTTAAGACACGAGCAGTGATCGTGTAGCGGGAGATGTGGGAGGCTCACTTAAGACACGAGCAGTGATCGTGTAGCGGGAGATGTGGGAGGCTCACTTAAGACACGAGCAGTGATCGTGTAGCGGGAGATGTGGGAGGCTCACTTAAGACACGAACAGTGATCGTGTAGCGGGAGATGTGGCAGGCCAACGTCAACAACTTAAACTTCAACATGTACGATAATCTCAAGGTAGAGTTTGGTGATGACGAAATTGTGAAAGGAAACGTGGAACAACGTGTGCAGGCACACGTACCAGTCGTCAATGCCAAACGTAAATCCAAGTTAAGTAACGGATCTGCATGCGAAAGATGCAACTTTGCTCTGAGATCCGTCCAGCGTGGAGGTGCAATATCCTTAGTAGACGGCATGCAAGTTAGTTAGTTGAACGGTTTGGGGTTCGTGATTAACATTCATCTTCTCCTGGCACGTTCTCGTGTAGGATGGATGCGTCGTATCCGAGTCTGGAAGCTGTGCCCGTTGGGTTGAAGGTATTGTTGATTTTACGTCCCTCTATTTATGTAAACACGTATTCTCGGCGAGTTTAGTACAAAGACCAAACTTCCAGCCCGACTCCATGTCACGGATGATTTCCGATTCTGCCTGCGTAAAGCTGTTTCCCGATTTGAGTTCCTGAATTTTGAAATGGCTAGTTCACCCCTTTTTAATATATTTTATTATAAATTTGACGTATCATTTTGTTGATATAATTAATAACAGTATGTGCCATCGTGAACTGAGTGTAGACTATTGTTTTTATAGGGTCTATATAGTCTATGTTAAAGTGATGGGGTACCCTGACGAACGTCTCAACCCTCAGGGGGAGAAAAAGATTGGGAACCGCTGCACTAGTCCTATGTACAATCTACAGAGACTGGCACGCACTTGCTCTACACACACGCACGCACGCACGCACGCACACACGCACGCACACACACACACACACACACAAATAATACCAACAGTATTTATCATAACAACCGTAATCCGAGCCCTGCCGTAGGCCTACATGTTTTAACATAACCATGTTAACTAATCATTGCGTTTACCTGAAATCCGCTGAGGATGCTGGCCAAGTGTTCTATCTTATTCGCTTTGTCAGCTAGCCAAGCCTTCATTTCGTTCCCGCACGACTGCAAAACACTAGACTGATGACAAATTGTGACGGGAATGATGTTTACATTATTATAAGACGGAGTGTGAATCTCTGTTTTTCCTTCTGTCCGAGCATTTTTCAGTTCTGCACGTATGGACGCGGCTGACATTTTGCAGACGAACCATCATGGTGGTTCGTCCATTTGTTTTTATTATATTTAATTCCCAGGGCCTCTTTTAGCATTTCGATCTTATTCAGCACAGTTTCATGTTTTCGAAGTCATCATAAAAAAATATGAATACCAGCTACAAATATGTCGTGGGATATAATTATGCAGACGTATTGTATCGTTTTCACATTAGTGCACTTCGCACGAAAACACAGCATGCACGTCAAACACCTCTCTTCTTCAAGACAAGCAGACGTTTTTCACTGGAGACGTATCCAAACCCAATGCCCTGTTTGGTGTTTGAAAAGGATGAAAGGATAATGCCTCGAAGATCGTGTAAATTCGAATGTGTGCCGTGAAAGAAACAATGTTGAATGGCAAAGACCTAAACAACATAACGTCCACTGATAGACAGAGATAGGCAGTGTTAGGAAGCGAAGTTGGTAGTTAATGGTGGCATCTGAAAACTTCTGTCACTGTCAACTGTACACATTTGAGTTTGGTAACTTGCAGGCTACACATGAGTAATGCAGGAACTTGTGTTATCCCAGTGAATATAGTGGCAAATAAATAGCATAGATTGCGTACATGGGCTAGCATAAACACGACAGCTACAGAAAGCAGTTACATGAATATAATCGGCAAATTTGCAAACAAGAATTTAATCGTTTATTCAGTTAATGTTAATTTAACTGAACAAAATAAGTTTAACCAGTTTAATTAAACATTTTATTATAATTTAATTGACGTGTGTGTATGTTTGTTTGTGTGTGTATGCGTGTGTGTGTGTGTGTGTGCGTGCGTGTGCGTGTGTGTGAGTGTATATGTGTGTGTGTGCACGGGTGTGTATGCATGTGTTTGTATGTTAATTTATGTGTGTGTGTGTGTGTGTGTGTGTGTGTGTGTGTGTGTGTGTGTGTGTGTGTGTATGCACGTGTGTGTGTTTGTGTGCGTGCGTGCGTGCGTGCGTGCGTGCGTGCGTGCGTGTGTGTGCTTAAGCGCACACACAAATACATAAAATATTAATAGGAACACCTTTGTATTGATGAATTCTAGGTCGGAATCTTTGATGCATTTCTTCAAATGGACGAACATGCCCGACTTCCATGAAGTCACCGAAGAAGTCACCAAATCAAACAATGACACGTCGCCTTGGATTTTACAGCACGGTACTGGAACCTGGAAGTAGTAACAGCATTCAGTCACGTCTGGCCTGTATTCGTATGTTCATGCATAGGTGCGAATGTGCGTGCGTGCGTGCGTGCGTGCGTGCGTGCATGCATAAATGCACGAGAGGGAGAGAGGACGGAGCCCGCCCGCTCGTCTGCCCGCCCGTCCACCCGTCCGCCCGTGTGTGCTCTTAGGTACATTAACACGAGCTTATGAACGTGTGTAAGTATGAACTCGCACACGGCTGCACGCACACAGCTTATATACACATTCGTGCATGGGCGCAGCACTCCTAACAGAGAAATAACCACCGACGTTTCTCACCTTTAAGTCAAATCTCTCCCCATAACACATGTAGATGCGATTCCACATGTAAGAGTTTTGTATGAAATCTGTGTAATTATCCACTCCACAACATTCGAACTGGAACGAATGACGTAGTTAGTGAGACGCAAGCAAAGACATATACACCAAGAGGGGAGTGTCGATTAACGTCAATGGTTACTGGTCGACTGGTCGACTAGCTGGTCGACTGGTCGACTGGTCGACTGAGCAATGCATTTTGCCTGGTTGCAACTGGCTAAGCAACAACCGTGGTGACAACTGGGAGTTGAACACAGTCGCACCCCGCTTTACGATCACCCCGGTAGTACAGCCACTCGGGAAGCAAGGTCACCCTAGGATATTCCCAAATTATTTATGTAATAGCAACATGTAGGAAATTAGCCTCGCGATTTTATTGTATTTGAAAAAGACTGTAGCTACAACTAAAACCACGGAATGAATTTCTTTCCTGCATTATCGCAACAAATACAAATATATCGCTGGATGTACGCGGCAATTGTCTTAGCTCCACGTGGCCGCTTCACGGGACGAATATTGTGTTTTCACCCCATTGCAATCACTTAGGGCGAGATATTTACCTTCATCATCATGTAATCCCACGCAGCGTCTTGCCCGATTTGAACACTTGGAGGGTCGGGCAGTACAAGGCAAGAACCTAACAGTGTAGGTATATTCCGGAGTTGCGTCGTTCCTTTAAAGATATAATGATTCAAATCTTCTTATTATTGAGCTAGCCTATGTATGCGGGTAGGTAATGCTTTTCTCTTAGAGGCTTGAACCTCGAGTGCCAAAGTGTCAGGGATTAAGCTACCACCCTTATAATAGGACGCAAGACGTATATCTTTTCAAAACACCCCATATGTCAAGACACATCTATGGGATAAATCAAATCATTCCTTAACGGTTATACAGCATAGCAATGCAACACTATTTGATAATTCTACATTACCGCGACTACGACCCACTTCACATTCTCTCCGACCTTCGTCATTTTGAACAAACAACGAGTATCTGCAAGCGTGTTATGGTGTTTATGTAACGATGCTGTGTGTTTTCTGACATTTGATCAATATTATTATCACGACTGTCAGCTACCAAGGCGTCCCGTCAGGTGATGGGCATCTTTGATAGTTTATTTATTTATTGGAAATAAAGATGCAGCAGCCGTGTGTGTGTGTGTGTGTGTGTGTGTGTGTGTGTGTGTGTGTGTGTGTGTGTGTGTGCGTGTGGTGGTGGTGTGTGTGCGTGTGGTGTGTGGGGTGTCTGAGTGTGTGTGTGTGTATGTGTGTATGTGTGTATGTGTGTATGTGTGTATGTGTGTATGTGTGTATGTGTGTATGTGTGTCTGTGTGTGTCTGTGTGTGTCTGTGTGTGTGCGTGTGTGCGTGTGTGCGTGTGTGCGTGTGTGCGTGTGTGCGTGTGTGCGTGTGTGCGTGTGTGCGTGTGTGCGTGTGTGCGTGTGTGCGTGTGTGCGTGTGCTTGTGTGTGCTTGTGTGTGGCGTGTGTGGCGAGTGCGGCGTGTGCGGCGTGTGCGGCGTGTGCGGCGTGTGCGGCGTGTGCGGCGTGTGCGGCGTGTGCGGCGTGTGCGGCGTGGTGTGCGTGGTGTGCGTGGTGTGCGTGGTGTGCGTGGTGTGTATGGTGCGTGTGGTGAGTTGTGTGTGGCGTGTGCGGTGTGTGTGTGTGTGTGTGTGTGTGTGTGTGTGAGTGTGTCTGTGTGCGTGTGTGCGTGTGTGCGTGTGTGCGTGTGTGCGTGTGTGCGTGTGTGCGTGTGTGCGTGTGTGCGTGTGTGCGTGTGTGCGTGTGTGCGTGCGCGCGCGCACGTGTGTGTGTATGGGGGGGGGTTGATGTAATGTAGGTGGATGGGTGGGTGCATGTGTGTGCGAGTGCGTGGGCTCGGGCGTGCGTACATGCTTATACATGTGCATGTCCGCACAACAAATAAAATAAAATACTAATATACACATTTTGTATACAGTGAAAAACGTTTTTACATCGTTTATGCACACAAACATTAACCAGACATGTGTAAACCGTGTGCTGTGGCGATATCAGTGTTTACCGGTCATTCGTTATTAAGCTCCCACCTTTATATTGCCGCAACGACGAGCGTAGGTAGGACAAAGTCTTCTCTTCTGCCTGTAAACATATATACCAGGTATTTATTTCAGAAATATGCAAATTGGCCGACGCATAAATACAACATCGGTGGATCACCAAGGTTAAGGTAACTTTGAGGCAACACAAGAAAATGATGTCAATTTAACAGATAAAAAGTATTACTAATAAATGTAATACTTTTCTCACAAACATAGCTCACACTATTGCAAATGATATTAAATATTATGGCAATAAAAACTGTAATTATTATTTAAATACAGACATAGATACGATACTTAGATTTCATAACATCAATGAAGAAACAACAAAGAAAACGATACAAAATCTTCCTACAAACAAATATTTGTGGATTTGATGGTATTTCTTCAAAATTAATAAAAAAAATTGAACCCGCAATTATTAAATCATTAACTATATTAATAAATCAAGTGTTAAACACAGGAACGTTTCCTGATACTCATTTCTCTACTTCCAACGATCGCTAAAATAATAGAGAAAATAATGTTTACTCAGTTATCAGCACATTTTAATGATACCAATCTGCTTTTTGACAATTAGTACGGCTTTAGACCTAAACATTCAACTGAATCTGCTGCATTAGAATTATATATATAATTATAACGCAAATGGATAAAAATGACGTTCCGATTAACATATTTATCGATCTTTCTAAAGCTTTTGACACTATTGACTACACCATTTTATTAAATAAATTGCGATATTGTGGTATTGAAGATGCAGCTCTACCTATGTTTAAAAAATATCTAAACAATCGGAAACAGTATGTTGAAATTGAAGTAATAAAATCTGAAATTCTTCCAATAGCAGTTGGTGTCCCATACATATATATATATATATATATATATATATATATATATATATATATATATATATATATATATATATATGACTTCTCACAAGCTAGTAGCATATTTAAGTTTATATTGTATGCAGGTGACACCACGTTATTTACTACTTTAACATATTTAAGTAATAATATACAATATAACACAATTGAATCTTTAATAAACAGTGAACTCTCCAAAGTTGTTGAGTAGCTAAGTATAAATAAACCCAATCACTAAATAAAACTAAATCTAAAATTTATTAATGGTTTTTCATGTCCCCAATAAAGGCATACAACCCCTTCCACTTAACATAGATAATACATATATTGAAAAAGTGGATGAATTTAATTTCGTAGGGTTAACCCTGGATTCAAATTTAAATTGGAAAAGACGTACATAATTTTGTTTTAATAAATGTGTAAAAATGATTATCACATTAAATAGGCTAAAATATGTATTACTTAAAAGTTATATGAATCGTTTATATTATCACATATAAACTATTGTATTATGGCCTGGGGATATAAAGGAAACATATTGATGAAAATTCAGAAAAAAGCTGTTGGTATAATAACATCAAGTGGATACAATTCTCACACAGAGCCGTTTTTTAACACCATAATTTGTTAAAAATAGAAGATCAATTAAACTTACAAGAATTAAAATTATACTTTAAATACGTTCACAAAAATATACCTGTTTATTTATTAAACTGGCAGATTACATCAAATGTTAATATACATCATCATGACACTCGGGAATCTAGAAACGTACATACTGCCAGAACTAAACATGAATTTGCAAAACAATGTCTTAAATATAACTTGCCACATATTATAAACAACACTCCTGAAATAGTGAAAGAAAAGATAAATACTCATAGCCTGCATGTTATGCTAAAAACTTTCTCCTAAAAAATACAAATTCTAAATTGTTATTCACGTCACCAAAAGCAGTAATGTTAATTGTTAATAAATGGACGAAACGTTTAGTAGTCAAGTACATACACAGTTTTGATTATATCAGTCGTTATAAAGAACATTTACTGCCACATATAATTCACACGATTGTATAACTTAGATAGACACATAACCTAAACGGCCATCATATATTTTTTTTTTAAATTGTCATAACTGCGGTGGCTCCTGTGATAGTGACAATATGTCTTAATCGGAGCCACTGACCCATGTTTATCATAAAATTAAAATTTTCTATTAATTATATAATATACTGGTTTCAAAAAATGGTATATACACACATTATTATGTATGCATATATATTTTATTTGTGTAAATGTATATACCCGATATGTTTATTATGTGAATATTTGTTATATTTTGGAGTCAAAATAAACTTCTTGTTCTTGTTCTTGTTCATCTCATCACAGCGTATTTCAGCTAAACGTCTCCTTGGCCTTCTTCTGGGACCACTTAGGGAACAAACGTTGTACAGATTCGCTAACCGCCAGTAGCCACACGTATTTACGCAAGCATTGATAATATATATATATATATATATATATATGTATATATATACATATATATATATATTATATAAATACATTTTAAGACAGTGCCCGCCAAGGCTTGTTATTCCTACACGTAAATTACATCACCTAGAACCATAGGGTTGATATAAAATATATATTAAGGTGCGACAATTTCAAATTATGTTCCTTTGAACTTTCGCCAACATCCAAATATCCACCGTTTTAAAAGATGGCTCCCGTTAAAGCTTATTAACCCGTTATCATGTGAACTATTACACATAAACAAACATACGCA
This sequence comes from Escarpia spicata, assembly GCA_963995525.1. Taxonomy (NCBI): domain Eukaryota; kingdom Metazoa; phylum Annelida; class Polychaeta; order Sabellida; family Siboglinidae; genus Escarpia; species Escarpia spicata. Next base: position 15,918,467 of record OZ023206.1, read on the forward strand.
TGCACACGCATGCTCGTACGCACGTATAGACACACGCGCGCGCGCGCGCACACATGCACACACACCCACAGAACACACATATACACACACACGCATGCTCATACGCACGCACACACACACTATTGTCAGCACCTTACCTGGGTGCGATAGAACCGGGCCAACAGGTAACAGAGGGCACACATGGTGACAATGATGAGACTCGTAATAATGACCTGGAACAGCCAGACACAATGTGCCAGGGTATCAGCAATAGGGCGTGTGTGTATCTAACTTTGCGTTCATGCCTAGACATTTTATTCAAACCCTGTAGAAGAATACTGGTTTTAAACCAAGCCACGAAATATGTATACTAATATAACCTGATATCAGCGATACGCAGAGAAAATCAAAAACCTTCTCTCACCCTTGCACATGTTTGGTTCCGTGCGAACTCATGGGAACAGTGCTGGATTTAGGGTAGGAAGATACGTAGATACTCTCTAAAAACCTCGATTTGCACCCCTTCCCAAAACGCTCGCCAACAAAACCTCACCTTCAGGCTCTCAAAAAACCTAGATTTTCACACCTCTTGAGGCGCTCTAAAAACGCCTTCAGGCTACTCAGAAACATCAAATTGCACCCACAAATGCACCTTTTCCCTAACCTAATGCGCCGTAATCCTATCTCTATTGCCACCCCACCTAAATATTTTCACCCAAAAATGCATACCAATTTATTAAATATTGAGGACTAATTCTCTCTCCAGCCCCTTAGTCAAAATATTGGTGGACCCATCCCCAAAGTCGCCTGTTCGGGCGCCTGTGGGTCATCCTGTGTGTACTCATCCACCACCCGAGATCTCCACAGTCTCCGGCGCGGTGTGCGACCAAAGCTTATAGTTGACTTGCGCGCACCACGTTCGTGACCCACATGTTGTGGTAGTGGGAGCCGTACACAGCGAGCACCACGAGGGCGACCAAGACAGCACCGACAACAATCAAGCCGACGGCACTTTGCTCGAGCAGCGTGAACTGGTCAGTAGTTTGAAATTTCTGTATGTGCCCGGCGGTCTGGAAACCGACGTAACCATCAAAAT
>OZ023206.1:15919741-16029741 GCA_963995525.1 Escarpia spicata
AGAGAGAGAGAGAGAGAGAGAGAGAGGAGAGAAGAGAGAGAGAACAGAGAATGTAGAAAGGAGATAGAGATAGAGAGAGACAGAGACAGAGACAGAGACAGAGACAGAGACAGAGACAGAGACAGAGAGAGAGAGAGAGAGAGAGAGAGAGAGAGAGAGGAGAGAGAGAGAGAGAACAGAGAATGTAGAAGGAGATAGAGATAGAGAGAGACAGAGACAGAGACAGAGACAGAGACAGAGACAGAGACAGAGAGAGAGAGAGAGAGAGAGAGAGAGAGAGAGAGAGAGAGAGAGAGAGAGAGAGAGAGAGAGAGTGAGAGAGAGAGAGAGAGAGAGAGAGAGAACACAGAAAGACAGACATACATACATACAGAGAGGGAGCAGAAACATAGACAGGGGCAAACACTGAAGCAGAGATAGGCAAATAAACATAGAGGTAGCAGGCAGGGCAGCAGATATGCAGACATACTGGCAGGCACACAGACATACAGACATACAAACATTGTAGAAGGAGATAGAGATAGAGATAGAGAGAGAGACAGAGACAGAGACAGAGACAGAGACAGAGACAGAGACAGAGAGAGAGAGAGAGAGAGAGAGAAACACAAGAAAGACAGACAGACATACATACAGAGAGGGAGCAGAAACATAGACAGAGAGAGAGAGAGAACACAGAAAGACAGACAGACATACATACAGAGAGGGAGCAGAAACATAGACAGGGGCAAAGACTGAAGCAGAGATAGGCAAATAAACATAGAGGTAGCAGGCAGGAAGCTGATATGCAGACATACTGGCAGGCACACAGACATACAGTCAGACAGACAGACAGACAGACAGACAGACAGACAGACAGACAGACAGACAGACAGACAGACAGACAGACAGACAGACAGACAGACAGACAGACAGACTTACAGACAGACAGACAGACAGACAGACAGACAGACAGACAGACAGACAGACAGACAGACAGACAGACTGTCTTAGACAGACAGACAGACAGACAGACAGGCACTCAGACAGACAGACAAACAGACAGACAGGCACGCAGACACAGACAGGCACGCAGACACAGACAGGCACGCGGGCACGCGGACAGACGGACAGACGGACAGGCACGCAGACAGACAGACAGACAGACAGACAGACAGGCAGGCACACAGACAGACAGACAAGCACGCAGACAGACAGACAGACAGACAGACAGACAGGCACGCGGGCACGCGGGCACTGGGGAACTCGGGCACGCAGCACGCATGCATGCAGGCGGACAGACGGACAGGCAGGCACGCAGACAGAGAAACAGACAGAGAAACAGACAGACAGACAGGCTGAAAGACAGACAGACAGGCAGGCATACAAGCAGGCGGGCAGACAAACGGACAGGCATAGAGGCAAATATTCAGAGAAACAGAAACATACAGGCAGAGAAGGAGGCAGGCCGGCAGGCAGCCATACAGGCAGACAGACAGGCAAGCATATCCAGAGGTGGACTTACGTACGGACTATGTAACAGACTTATAGACTGACATTCCAACAGACAGACATAGAAGATGGAGGAGAGAGATAGAGAGATTCGGGGAGAGAGGGCGAGTTGAAGAATGGGAGACATGGAGAAAAACAGACATAATTTGTATAGAGAGAAATAGGGGCATGAATACAGACAGTCAGCGTGCTAGTTGCGACTACAACATAGTCAAGCAACCAACGCTGCATTACCAAGTTGCGTCGGCTGTTCTAATATTATACTTGTTAAACCGCATACAATAATCAGTCACCCTATAGATACTTGTCTGAAATTGTACAGGCAAGGAATCGGAGAAACTTGTTTTAGCTAAGTACTATTTTTAACTAATAACTATCACATTATCTAAAGTCAACCGTATGCACACGACGTACCTACACACCACAATAATTAGTTAAAATGCATGTATGTAAACACAATTTAACATTATACGACAAAACACTCATACAATCGTCATATCATAGCTGCCATGCCCGAAAAGACGGGAAATGGGGCAACAAGAAGCAACTTAAGTTTTGTATGATTCGAATAATATCACTATTATGCAGCTGTATATAACATATAGACATGAAAAAATAACTCACCAGGCCGTGAATATTGATACTCGTAATACGTAGCCGAGAGAACTGTACGTATAACTTTGTGGATACGTCCATGATCCCTAGCAAACTGCGACTGGGTGTGGCTCGAGCTACATTACCCGCGTCTGGCGCATGATATAACAATAGCCTATGCGACCGCTTCACGAAACACTTCCACCAGGGTTACATAATATAGTATACTTGTTGTGTTACAGATTCTTTGTGGGGTCGCACATGTCAACCGGCCCAAAACACGAACGGATTATATGCCCACGAACATTATTATTTGTAAGTTAACAACTTCATATTTACTCCTTTTCAAACATGTTTTGTTCGTTTTATTATGCCATTACATTAAACCTTTCCACAATTACCACCTACGTGAATTGCAAATATGACTTGATTTTAACTAATGGTTTGTTTTGATTTGTTTGCTCTATAATTTGTTTCAACCAACATTCAATAAATATTAAAAGAAATTACTGCCGAATATACAAAAAATCTCAGATGTCATCAGACATAGAAGACTCCGGTAACTTGGGCATGTGTGTCGTCTACCAAACGAAAACCCTCTGATCGTAGCTTTCATATAAGCTTTTTTGTGTATTAGAAGATTTGTTTTTTGAAGCGCAGTAATAACCTCCTGCCCTAATAACCTCTGTATGCGCTTTACAATTTATCCCTGGCGCACCTATTTCTTCTTACACCTTTGTGAGAATTAATTATTACTTTTATGACACAAATATCAAATACATGTTCAACGAGGCCATAAAATATTGTGTTACCTGTAAACTCGCTGTTAAGGATGAAGGCACAGCTCATAAAATATCAAAGTGTTTATTGATGATTTATGCAATATAACATCGTAATATGTTGTATATTCATCACATCATAATTGTTAACTGTAACCAAATTGCATACTACCGGACATGACATCGAAAAACGGGGGAAGGTTCACTTTCTGTGGACCCTTTTATTTTCGCGGAGTGTGTCTCGCTACCTTCGTGCACTGTTCGAATGGCATTATCAACTCAACATTTTAACAGGCCTGAAGTATCCACACTGGCACCGCGAGATATGAGCATAGTATGTCGATAGTTGATGTAGACCGTCAGACTCTTAATTAAGATTACATGTCCGACGACTGGGAACTGCAAAATAAAGCAACTTGATATTGATCGTGTATCCAAGTGGAAGGTATGCTATTAAGATATAGTTTAGAAAGAAGTTATTTTGTTTTAAGACGACCATGAAATGTGATTATGTTTCAAAAACCAGTTTGGCCCTGCCCGACAGATATATATATATATAACCTCAATTATACGCACGCAATCACGCACGAACGCTGGATAAGTGACATAACCTTTACTTTAATAAGGTACAACGCATATATTCTAGCTGGTGATGAACCATTTCTGCTAAAAGGATTTGGCGTTGATAATTAATTTGTATGTTAACAAGTTCAAAAGTCGCAGTCAAGCTGAAAAAGAGTATGGGAAAACAATTTAAGATGCTCACTGAGAACACAAGGATGACAGTCTACCATGCCTGTGTGCTGAGCACCCTCCTCTACGACCGCGAATCGTACGTGGACCGCCTACGTGCGCCTAGTGCTGCCTAACACCTTAATCCACACGCGGTGCCTCAATATCGCATCTTCAATATCACCTGGCAGGACCGTGTCCCTTACAGCGACATGCTGGATCGTGCTAGAATCCCAAGCCTACTCACTGCTGAGCCAGAAACGTCTCCGCTCGCTGGACCTGGCATGGACGATGGCCGCTTGCCGAACGTCATCCTCTATGGACCACTCGTCAGTGAGCGAAAGTAGTGGGACGCACAGCCCTCAGATTCAAGGACGTCCCTAAATTAAGCGCGACCTGTAGGCCTGCAACATATCAGCTCTGAAGATTGGGAGGCAGAGGTCGAAAATCACACTGCTTTATGCCCTTACAAAAATACCACTCAAATACCATTGGATGGTGTTAGGTTGTGTTACGGTCAAGGGTATTTGAATGGTCTTCAATGGTATTTTGAGTGGTCCTTGTAATTAACTCTTAATTACGCTGCCGCGTTAAGAATCCCTCTAGCTGATAATATATTTCCAGCACTACCTTCCAGAGACCTGACCTTATCCTGAACTGTCTGTATGCTCCGAACATATCCATAACAACTCTTGGTGTTATATTTTATACTATAAGCTAATAATATCTTTGAATTTCTAATTTCAGTTGTAGCTTAGTTAAGTGCTTCTTTATAAATGTTGTAGTCTTCAACATTTCCACGATTTATAATATAATAATAATGTCAACTTGTAGAGCGCCATAATTCTAGACAAAAGTCCATTCAGAGGCGCAAAAATAGATTAATACTTGAATATTAAAACAAGCTAGTTAAATAAATGAAAATAAAAATAAATAAATTGCTAAAACCGTGATGCATAATGCATAGGCAATAAGATCAGGTGGTAAAAAGGATATAGCATTAATTAAAACGTGACATACTATGTGCATCATAAGGCATAAATAAGTTAGTTAAATGAAATAAGTTATTTAAAAACACTATCATGTACGAGATAACAGACTAAACTAAACTTTGAATGCTACACGGAACAGGTGGGTTTTTAAAAGTCGTTTGAATGTGGCTAGCGCTGTGACTGTCTTTAATTCTAACGGAAGAGTGTTCCACATCCGTGGGGCCGAAACTGAAAAGGAGCGATCGCCGTATCTGCTGTTGGATGGCGGTACACGTAGGTCGTTGTTGTCGGCAGAACGTAGCGCACGCGCTGGTCGGTACGCGTCGAGCAAGTCGGTGATGTACGACGGGGCAATGCCATGTTGCGCTTGGAACGAAAGCAGCAGTACTTTATACACGATTCGTTGCTTCACCGGAAGCCAATGGAGCTTCTTTAGCACCGGGGTGATGTGCTCTCGCCTGTTGCAGCGCACTACCAATCGAGCTGCTGAGTTCTGCACTCTCTGCAGTTTCGAGATAAGGACGTCTGTGATGCCGAACAGCAAAGCGTTCCCGTAGTCGAGTCTCGAAATGACCAGTGAATGTATTATTCGAGCCGCTGATTTCTCCGATAGACACGATCGTGTGGAAGCAATGTTACGCAGGTGAAAGTATGCAGCACGACATACGTGTTGCACATGGCGTACCATCGACATTTCAACGTCGAACACAACGCCGATGTTGCACTCGGACTAGGAGTGATGTCACAATCTTTATCATTGTGATGTTGTGTTTCTTCTGGTTGGTGCGTGATGCCAAGACGAGCGCGACTGTTTTGTCCTCGTTGACTTTCAGCAAATTGGTGTTCATCCACGCGCGGACGTCGTTGACGCAGTGTTCGATTGTATGCAGCGATGACCGTCTGTCGATTTCATCAGTGATATCGAATTTGATGTACAGCTGCGTGTCGTCTGCGTACATGTGATAGTTCAAGTTGTGTTGTTTGATGATATCGCCGATTGGGGACGTGTAGATGGTGAAAAGCAATGGCCCCAATGCTGAGCCTTGGGGAACACCGAAAGTGATATTTGAATGGTCGGAAGCACGGCCTTGTATTTACACGGATTGTGTTCGATCGGTCAAATATGAGCGGACCCATTCTAGTGCGGAACCAGACACACCAATGCGTTTTTCTAGACGCGAGATCAGAATGTCGTGGTCGACGGTGTCGAATGCGGCAGACATATCGAGTAGTACGAGTATCACCCCGTACCGCCGGTCTAATGCCTGAAGAATGTCATTCTACGCAAGCACTAGAGCAGTTTCAGTTGAGTGGTACGGTCGATAGGCCGACTGGTTCCGGTCGAGTAGGTCGTTCGCAGTTGCGTGATCGAGTAGGCACCGTGCAACCTGTCTCTCGAGCAACTTGGAGACAAAAGGGAGAATCGAGACGGGTCTGTAGTGTGACAAGTTGTCAGCATCTAGATTAGGCTTCTTTAGTAACGGGGTGACGTCAGCATGTTTTAGGCAACGAGGGGCGACACCGTGTGTGATGGATGCGTTAATCAGCTGCGTCAGAATTGGCACTAATCCGTCCGAAACGTCTTTAAGTAGCCGTGTTGGCAATGGGTCGAGCGCGCAAGATGTCGTTGGCGACTTGGTGATGAGACTGCGAATATCAGATGTCGACGCTGTCGCGAACGTGTGTAATCGTGGTACACTGGAGGTCTGTGGCGAAACGTGTTGCGAGTTCTTGCGTGTTGTCGTTTTGTGGTAAGTGAGCGAATTTTCGTCGCTGCAGGAGACAGGGGCAGATATTGTAAGAAAAAAGTTGAAGTCCACAACAGAGATACTTTGTCAGTACAAACACACCCATGCGCATACATACAAACACTCATACACCACGCACGCACGCACGCACGCTCGCACGCACGCACGCACACATGCAGATACACACAGACACACACATGCATCATTGTGATCTGTGAAAATTATAAATGACACAAAAGATACGCATGGTGAAGTCGATGCTAGTTTCTTGCATTCAGAGATCTGAGGCTGAAACATGAATCTTGTTAAGGGTCTTACAGTATTGAGCCACATTAGGAGATCTACTGCAATTAACTCGTCCATTAAAATAAAACATCAGGCAACTGGAACAAAAACACTTAATTAAAAAAAATTGTTATTGTTTCTGCATGTTTAGAACTAATCCCTGGAATACACTTTGAAAGTAGAATAGCGAGGTGACTGTATTAGCAGAACTAATACTAATCCAAGGAATGCACTTTGAAAGTAGAATAGCGAGGTGACTGTATTAGCAGAACTAATACTAATCCCTGGAATGCACTTTGAAAGTAGAATAGCGAGGTGACTGTATTAGCAGAACTAATATTAATCCCAGGAATGCACTTTGAAAGTAGAACAGCGAGGTGCCTGTATTAGCAGAACTAATACTAATCCCTGGAATGCACTTTGAAAGTAGAATAGCAAGGTGCTTCTATTAGCAGAACTAATACTAATCCCTGGAATGCACTTTGAAAGTAGAATAGCGAGGTGACTGTATTAGCAGAACTAATACTACTCCCAGGAATGCACTTTGAAAGTAGAACAGCGAGGTGCCTGTATTAGCAGAACTAATACTAATCCCTGGAATGTACTTTGAAAGTAGAATAGCAAGGTGCCTCTATTAGCAAAACTAATACCAATCCCAGGAATGCACTTTGAAAGTAGAATAACGAGGTGACTGTATTGGCAGAACTAATACCAATCCCAGGAATGCACTTTGAAAGTAGAACAGCGAGGTGCCTGTATTAGCAGAACTAATACTAATCACCATTGTGACCTTAATTGCCAGGTGGACATATTAACAAAGTGGCCATAAAGCACATTTTGCAGCACATTAATGTGTCCAATATATGTGCCCATCCTACTGGTGTCCTCTGCTGCCACCAGACACTGTCGTACACAAAGTGCAGCAAATAAAACAGGGTGTTTTAGAGGGGACTTGTCCCCCATCACCTTTCTTGCTTTCTCTTCTTCCTCAGCCTTCTTTTTTTCCTCCGCTGCCTGCTTTGCTTTCTTCTCCCGTTCTTCCCATTTTGCCTTGAGTCACCTCTATAACTGTCATGATGCCACTGGATAATGATGACATGAGATAATGATGATATGAGATAATTATGACACAAGATAATAATGACATGAGATAATTATGACACAAGATAATGATGACATGAGATAATGATGACACAAGATAATGATGACACGAGATATTGGTAATACAGGAAAATAATGATGACACTGGGTAATGGTGACACAGGAAAATTATTAAATGGGGTAATGATGACATGAGGTAATGGTGATGTGGGATAGTGGTGACGTGGGGATGATGGGGTAACAGTGACATGGGGTAATGGTGACATGAGGTAATGATGACATAGGGTAATGGTGACATGGGGTAATGGTGAGTTGATGACATGAGGTAATGGTGTATTGGTGACATGGGGTAATGATGACATAGGGTAATGGTGACATGGGGTAATGGTGAGTTGGTGATATGGGGTAATGGTGTGTTGGTGACATGGGGTAATGATGACATAGGGTAATGGTGACATGGGGTAATGGTGACCTGGGGTAATGGTGACCTGGAGTAATGGTGACATGGGGTAATGGTGACATGGGGTAATGGTGACACGGGGTAACAATGACATGGAGTATTGGTGACATGGGTAATGGTGACAAGGGGTAATGGTGACATGGCATCATGATGGTTAAGTCAAACATTAGTAAGGGCCAACAAGGCCACTACTTTCAAAAATGCAGGATCAAACACAACTGGGGCCAAAACAGATGATAATTGATATAACAAAAAATCTTAATTGTTGGTGAACCTATAATCTACACAGACAGCCCCTCTCACACTGTTTGTCTTGACTCCAGTAACTCATGGGGTGTATAACCTGAGTTCATGGGGTGTATAACCTGGGCCCATGGGGTGTATTACCTGTGCCATGGGGTGTATGACCTGTGCCCATGGGATGTATGACCTGTGCCCATGGGGTGTATGACCTGTGCTATAGGGTGCATGATCTGTGTCATGAAGTGTATGACCTGGGCCATGCTGTGTATGACCTGGGCCATAGGGTGTATCACCTGTACCATTTGATGTGTATCTCCTCTTAACCTACGATATGTTAATGTGGGTAACTTAAGTAATTTTAGTCTTTCAATATATGATAAGTCCCTCATACCAGGTAGTTCTTTTGTGGCTCTTCTCTGGACATTTTCTATGGCTATTTTATGTTTCGTCTTAAATGGATACCATATTGCTATTGCATAATCTAGGTGGGATCTAACCATTGTCTTGTATAGTGGCAAGAAAGTGTATGTATCTAAGAAGTGAAAAGTTCTTCTGATTACTTTTGTCATTCTGGTTGCTTTATTAACCACTTGGTTGATGTGATCATCAAAAGAAAGTTTTGAATCAATAATTACTCCTAAATCTTTTTGTTTGTCTGTGGTGACAAGAGCATGTTTGACATTATTTGTTACCATAAAATATTTACTTTCACCAATATTATTTTTCCCAATTTCCATGTGTACACATTTATCAGGATGGAATTTTAACAACCACTTGTCGCTCCATTGTTCTAGTATGCTTAAATCATGTTGAAGTACATCCTGATCATCTATATGTGTTATTGTTCTAAATATCTTTATGTCATCAGCAAATAGAAATGTATTTGAATTTGTTAGATCTGGGAGGTCATTAATATATAGAACAAAAAGTAGGGGTCGTAGGACGGAACCCTGGGGTATCCCTGATATTACCTCTTTCCAGCTAGACTCATCTCCATTTACCAAAACTTTTTGTTTTCTATCTGTGATGAATGATTCTATCCAGTTAATCAGTTCTTCTGAAATGTTGAAGCTTTTTAATTTGCTAATTAATCTTTTGTGTGGCACGGTATCAAAGGCTTTTTTGAAATCCATATGTATATAACATCAGTGTGGTTGCCCTTATCCATTTCTTTGGTCCAGTCATCTATTATTTTGATTAGTTGTAGAACTGTTGATCAGCCAGATATAAATCCATATTGTTTTTGACTAAATAGATTATTTAATTTCATGTAGTTTATAATGTGATTTCTAATAATTTTTTCCATACATTTACATACTATGCTTGTTAAACTTATTGGGCAGTAGTTACTAGCTAGTTTCTTGTTTCCATTTTTATAAATTGCTGATATTTTAGCCTCTTTCCAGTCATTGGGAATGCAGGAAGTTTTAATCGACGTTTAAAAAATTTGTTTTAAGGGTTGACAAATACTTGCTGACAACTCATTTAGTTGCCTGGCGCCTAGTCCATCTGGGCCAGGCGATTTGCTTATATTAAGTTGTTTTAACGTCAGTAGTATTATATTTTCAGTTAGTTTTAATTTGTCCATTGCATGTTTATTGTTTACCTTAGGTATGGTTGGTATAGGTCCTGACTGTTCTTTGGTGAATACACTGGAGAAATAGTCAGCAAGTATATTTGCTTTTTCTTCATCTTCATTTGTTGTTTCAGAATTTAGGTTGGTGGGGTCTATGTTCAGTTCCCCAATTCCTTGTTTGATTGTAGTTTTTTATTTATAATATTTCCAAAAGACTTTGGGGTTTTTCTTGGTCTGGTATGCTAGATTTCGTTCAAATTCCTTTCGGAGCTTTCTGGTTAGAGCTCGGATTTTATTTCTGCTTTTACAATACTCTAGATATTTTGTTCCATCCCTTGTTTCCATGTATCTTGTCCATAATCTATTTTTACGTCTAATTAGTTTTCTTGTATTAGCATCCAGGGGGAAGTTTCCCTTTCTATTATTTGGAACTATTTTTTGAGGTACATATTTATCTTCTAATGAGTTTACCGGTACCGGTAGTACTGTTTTTAAGATTTCCCATTGACCGTTAACATTATCCTTACAGTCTTTAAATTTTTCTTCCCAGTTAATATTTGAACATTCTATTCTCATTGCATCATAGTTTGCCACATTGTACAGCTTCCTTTTTTAGTGTAATTACTTGTTATAAAGTTGCACACTATACTGAATTTGAGTACACAATGGTCACTTTTGCCCAGAGGGCTAAGGTACTCTAATTCTCCTACATTATCTTCGTCATTAGATAGAATCAGATCTAACAGGTTTGTGTTAGTTGTGCCTCGTCCTCTGGTGGGGTTTGACACGTGTTGAACCATGAAGGTGTCTCTAAGGCATTCCACAAATTTGAAATTTAAGTTGTTGGGGTTATTTGATTTGGTCGTCCAATGATTCCAATTTATCTCAGGGAGGTTGAAATCTCCAGTAATTATGATGTGAGAGTGTTTATGTTGTGATATTGATCTGATCATATTTAGAAGTTCTACATTATTTTCTTCAGATCCCCCATCACTTCTGTATATGCATCCAAAAAGAAGTTTGTTTTTATTCTTTAATTTGATTTCTATAAATAAGCATTCTTTGAAAGTTGTGACTAGGTTTATGCAAGAAATTTAGCACATATATTATAATACCTCTTCCTTCAGTATTTTCTAATTTTTTGGAGAATAACATGTAACCTTCTAAGGAAAATTCTGGTGTTGTTACAGAACATTTAGGGTTTTGGGGTTTTACTTCATTAATTGCTATTATGTGGGGTTTTAGTTCTTTGATTCTTTGTTCAAATTCATTTTGTTTGTTCCTTAATTGGTCAGCATTGGTGTAGAAATACTGAATGCTGCCTATCTCATTAAGATTATGTTTGTTTACGTTCGTTTTCCCATCTGTTGTTCTAGGTGGATATGTACTCTTTATTGGCTTTTCCTTATCTTTTTTTATTCTTCTTTCCCATGGTGGACCCCTCACTCTGTACAGGTATTCCCCCGACTCATCTGCTGCTTCCTGTCTCTTTGCTTCTTCATAGAGCTTTTTAGATTCTTCTCTTTCTTGTTTGGTTTTGTCGTGGTCAATTTTTATATTTTTGAACTTATCATTGTCCTTGATGTGATGGAACTTTCGAAGACGGGTGCGTTTTTTGTCAATGTGCGTTACTGTAATCAGTACTGGTCTGGGGCTGTTTGCATTTTCTTTGGCTTCCCCGAGCCGTCGGATTTCTGTGATGTCAGTGTCTGTAAAGTTATTGTCTATTTCTGTGCAGACTTCTAGGATTTGTTCTTTGTCATGTTGTTGTCTTGTGGTTTTTAGTTGTGATGTTGTTTCTGGCAGGTTGAAGATGATTACATTGTTTAATCTTTTTTATCTTTCTTTTGTTTCAATGTTGTGCTCCTTTACTTGTAGTTGTACTACTTTTTTCACTTCATTTGGGTTAATGGTTAGCTTTCTTTGGGCTTGTGTGGGGCTCTTTTCTTCTACCTTGGATTCTGAGATAATTTCTCTCACTCTTTTCTCATCGACTTTGGATCCAAGTTCTTTTTCTATTTCATTTATTCTGTCTTCCACTTTCTTTAGGAATTGCGCGCACCTCTCTTCACAATTCTTTTCATTTTTGAGATTTTTCATTACTTTTGAGTCACAGGGTGGACAAAACCAATGTATTTGCTGTTTGTCTGTCATTAGTTTATATTCTTTATCGTTTATGTCCACACATTCAATAAAAAAATGTTTCTCGCAGAATTCACACTAGCAGTTTATGGTTTGGTCCTTTGAATTTTTGTTTACACCCTGTGCATGTCCAAACTTCATCATCAACAGTTGTCCACTGAAAATCAGTTTTACTTTTTGTCCTTGGTTTTTTTTGCTTGTTGCCATGACCTACTTTAGTTTTATATCCCTTATTATAATATTTATTTAGTATTTTAGAGTTGTGCAAGGGATCAAGGCAGTGCTGGGAGAAGATGTTGAGTAGTTATAAAATGATGCCCAGGGCGACTCTGGGTTTAATGAGTTGCCTTGATGAACAAGCCAGATTAGTATAAAGTGAAGATTTGTGCAGGATGGTTGAAGAAATGTGTTTATGTCTAACTAATTAATAATGATTATGCCTACATAATTTATAATGTTTGTCTACATAATTGTAGTGGCTTTAACAAAGTTTGTATGTTAAGTGTTGCTTAGGGTGCTTTCTTTTGTTTACTTTTAGTTGTGGCGGGAAAATTTTGAATACGAGTTGCGTTATAGTTACGATCCTAAGAGTAGAAGTTTTCTATTTCTGGTATTAATAACAGTATGGGGTTTGAATTGTGCTGTGGGTTTAAGTATTTACTGAAGAGCTTTGAATGTGTTACTTTATGATGAGATTTAGTGCCGCTGGTGTTGCTACGTACGCGCCTTGTACCGGTGTCACGGGCCCCGATTCACCCGTGCCAGGATTCACCGCCTACTTTCGGCCTGCGACTGTAGCGGGCCCAGAGTAGGTGCGTGCCAGGATTTCGCGTTGTTACTAAGGTGGTTTGCGTTAGTAATACGAAATGTTTTCCAGTATAATTGTTCGTATACATATTAAAAATAAAATGGAATAATTGCATGATTATTTTCACGCACACAAACATATCGTGTGATTTAGAGCCCTCTTTTTGTTGTTTGTGATCTGTAATGGAGGCTATAACTAGTATCGAGGCTATCGTGATATGTCGCGCACGACACTGTCTATATGCACAGCCGCGGTGTCATGCTATTCTTTTGTGCATACGAAATACTTTCTTCTTGAAATGGTGGTAAATTAATCAACACAATTAATTGTTTGCTTTAATAAATAAAAATATAGTAGGCCTACTTATTCTGATTGCCTTCTTATGTAAAAATGTTATGTTTATTTAGCCTTTATTTGATGGATAACTATTTGCACACATTAGGGCACAGCACATTGTGTGATAAAATTGGCTTTAATTTATATATATGTATATATATATAACTCTTACAAGGGGTGCCACTGGTTCACATACAAATGAATTACAATATGTAGTGACCAGTTTCCTCTAGGTAAATTCCTAAATATGTTATTGAAGTAACTTGAATTATACTAATTACATTTATTTTAATTACATCATGATCATCGTCTTATTTTCAGGAGTAAATATAATAAATTTGTTTTATTTATGTTAAGTGACATTTTGTTACAATGAATCCATGCTGATATCATATTGTGTTCTGAATTTACTTCTTCAATAAGCCTAGTAAAATTTGTGTGTAAGTGAAACCTATTTGTGCCATCTGTAAATAACATATTTATTGTTATAACAATGTTGTTTTAATATAACATGAACAGAACTGGACCTAGCATAGATCCTTGTGGAACAACACATGTGGCTGTCATTACTTCCGAATCTGATTGGTTATACAAAATAAACTGTTTTCTACTTAATTTCGAAATTACTGTAGATGTACACCTCTTATTCAATAACAACTGAGTCTATTATGTACAATATCATGTTCTGTTGTGTACAATTTAACAAATCCAATCCACAAGTCATCTAAGCTAAACAACCAGCCAACCAACCGATATTTGGTATTATTAGCAATACATTCAACTGACTGGATTGAACTGTTTTCAGTCATTGCCAATATATTAATATACCATACATCGACAACTTCATAAAAGAAACATTTAAGCACATTCATAGCCAAACTTACTGGCTACTAACAAACTAACCTATACACACACTCAATGTATAATTTTCTTACCTGAAAGACCAACTATACCAAATAACAACACCTATGAAATATGCATTCTCTCTGTGCGTTGGCTGAATTCATAAATGTAACCCATCATTCCAAAATGAGACACTTCTTACTGATGGTCATTACGAGTTATGAGCCGTCACTGTCACAGTTTGTTCTTGCATAGATCTCTGAGGAACATTATCCTCCTGTTAGTAAGTTTTAGGCCAGGTTGCACACATTACACAGTCTTAGTTCACTGTACAGTATAACCACCTTAAGAGAAAAGTTGCTTGATGATAAATGATCAAAAATTAACACAGTGACAGGGTGCCAATTTGCAGGGTTAACTACATTGTGAGGTTCTACTATACTCTCTTAGTACAGTTCTACTGTACTCTCTTAGTACAGTTCTACTGTACTCTCTTAGTACAGTTCTACTGTACTCTCTTAGTACAGTTCTACTGTACGCTCTTAGTACAGTTCTACTGTACTCTCTTAGTACAGTTCTACTGTACTCTCTTAGTACAGTTCTACTGTACTCTCTTAGTACAGTTCTACTGTACTCTCTTAGTACAGTTCTACTGTACTCTCTTAGTACAGTTCTACTGTACTCTCTTAGTACAGTTCTACTGTACTCTCTTAGTACAGTTCTACTGTACTCTCTTAGTACAGTTCTACTGTACGCTCTTAGTACAGTTCTACTGTACTCTCTTAGTACAGTTCTACTGTACTCTCTTAGTACAGTTCTACTGTACTCTCTTAGTACAGTTCTACTGTACGCTCTTAGTACAGTTCTACTGTACTCTCTTAGTACAGTTCTACTGTACTCTCTTAGTACAGTTCTACTCTATTCTTTTAGTACAGTGTGTGCAGTAGAACTGTACTGGTTTTGTTACCAGTTCGGCACACTGCAAATGCCACCATGAAAAACAATGTTCGCACTCCACCCAGTCTGTGTAGTCTCTATTGGGCTGACAGGTGGGATTGCAGCAAGAATCACTGCTGCCCTCTTCCACCAGTCGGGTGGTCACGAACTCTCGGTAGTGAGAAGCCTGGGCCTGACCCATCAGGCCAGTTGCCACAGCCTTTGCCAAAGCCTCAGTATTCTACAATAGTAATTATTTCTTCATTTAGTAATACTGTTTAATAAAATTGTAGTCAATTATGGTGTTATGCCTGATCTGACTATTTAAGACATTTCTAACACTAGGCTATAGGCTGGAGATGGACCAGATTAACTTGAACCAGTGTATTTACTTGGTGCTAGTGATCAAGTACTTGATAATTACTTTTAAAATTTGAAATGTATAGTGGTTAGTAGTACGACATATAAAATTTAAATCTCATTTAACATACATGGAAGGTACTAACCAGTCAGTAACATTAATGGAGAAAACAACACAACACCAACAATGGCACTTACCCTGTTGGTACTTGTAATTAACATCAATCACTGTTAGCATCAGAATATGATAATCGGTCGATCTGATGCTTTTTATAATTTCAATTCTATAATTAAATCCCAAATTGTTTCCGTATACAGTAAAGTATACAAAAGTTAGTCTCGCTAATATGGTCACCTCGCTATTCAGGTAACTTGTCCAGTCCTTAGAGTGACCTTAATAGTGAGGTTCCACTGTATGTGTGTGTATATATATACATATATATATATATGTATATATATATTTCTATATAATGACCTCCATAGGCAGACGTGGGTGTCTGTTAAACATCAGAAAGAAAGGTGTGAACTTTGTAGAAGTCTGTCTCTGCGTACGCAGACTAAATGCCACCTCCTCAAGATAGTCATCCCAGTCTGTCTGGTGCTCATCTGCCAACTTGCTCAGTCTGGTCTTGGGTGTCTGGTTGGTTCTGCAACATGTTTCATTTGATATGTGGTCAAGAATATTCCAAGTACATAATTTTATTAGTTTCTTGTCTGCTTTTGGTAGTTAAAGAAAATATGACAAACTGACAATTTCACACAATTTGTATATCATTATTATGTGCAATATTGCACATGCCATTTCTGTAATGTAATAATGCTTCTAAATGGACCACATAACAATTCTATCATCATACACAACATGTATGTCACAAATTATTTTCTATAAGGAGTTTCAATAAAAAAGAGACCATGCATAAAAATGTTCAGTTTTACACATTTTTAGTAGTAAAATTGTGATTACTAATTTTAATGGGCAACTTACAGTCTATGACCATATATTGTAATGGTTGAACAACATTATTTTAACTTTACATCTGATGTACTGATAGTACCTTTCATCCAAACCGTTAGTCTGTGGGTTAGAAGATGTGACATTTTAATGACCGTGATGTGTTACTTTTTCAATGTAGTTGTTTATTCCAGTTAATCTAGCTTTACTTTTATATTAAAAATAATTATTACTTTCACAAGTTACACTTGCCTGGGAAGCAATTTGATTTTGCTGAAATAAAACTGAACATTCAATAAACTACATGCCTGTAGATGTAACTCTTTAGCCCACGTGCCACACACAGACCCGACTTCTGTCTTAATGGAAACAGTTCCACATATTTTGTGAAGTAGTCTGTCAAGGTCAGAACATACTTCATTCCGGTCTGGGTCTCTGGTAATGGGCCTACAGACAAAATAACCCAAGTTAACAGTAATACTGACAGAAATTCAATTATTAATATTGCACTAGCTTACACCCATGCATGACACAACAAACCAAGGCTTACGCCCATGCATGGCGCAACAAACCAAGGCTTACCTCCATGCATGGTGCAACAAACCGCAGACAGCAGTTAGCACCATTGCAGTACTTTGATTTTAAATTCATCCATAGTGGCGCCATCTGGAGAATTGCTAAGGTTCCTTGTAAAGTTTACATGTTTTCCTGATGAGTGGAACAGCAAATTTATAATTAAATAACTCCCTCTGTGTTTTTAATACATCACCAATCAGTAGTTCAGATATCATTGTTTGTGTGACTGGGGCCTTAGCCCCTGGGAGGAGATACCTTTACATAGCCCCAACATTAGAATATTAATTTACAGATTATGTATCCAAGTTTTGCCATATCAACTATATGTACATGTTTGTATACGTAAAAAACATTTCGGTAAACTATCTACCTATAAGGTCCATCCCAACCATATGCATTGGTTCAACAATCTTTATTGGTGTTAGCTTTGGAGCCACAGTCTTGAGCTTTTCATACCATTGACATGCATCGCATCTGGCAATCTGAAAGATGAGAAATAACAAAGTAAATACAACATGCTTATGTGAGAATAAATATTTTTTTGTAGCTAAAAGCCATAACAATTCAAATTCATTACACTGATTTGTTTAAATCAATTTCTGACAAATATAGTGTATCTAAATGTTTGATTGTTAATTTATGGCTTGAGTGCTGAAATTCAATGCAAAACACACAATAGGTAAAACTGATTATATACAAACAATATCAGACATCTTGTTTGTTAAACATGCAACATTAAAACAACCAGTTTGCTTCATAAATCGATTACAGTGTATGAAGTAGTACTGTCAATGTGAAGGTCACTTACGCATGTCTTGACATCACCTTTCAAACCCGTCCAGTAGAAGGACTGGGTGATCTTATCTACAGTGGCATTGATGCCACTGTGGCCAGCATGCGGTGCCGAGTGCATCTGCCAAAGGATTCTTCTCCTTTCATCCACATCAATGATGATGCACTGACGTATGTTGGTGTGGGGTGGTTTGTACACCAATGCTCCAGTATCTACTAATATTTATTAAGTCACATAAGCATTATTTTTTAATGTCGGTACTTATAGCAAGACTACTATTATTTTACAGTTGTAACGTTATTTAAGAAAGTAAATAAACTAGACCATTGTTTACCTCTCATTTGAAGCATCATCCAATTCAGTGCTCAAGATACTTGTTTCTAGCATAACAATTGAGCAGGGTTGGCATGTTTTTGTCCTCATGGAAGAAACCATGTGCAGAAATACTTTTTACTTGTGCTATCAATATCAACATTTCTATTTCCTTCTTACACAATTATAGTGTCATCTTGTGGTGCCAGCCCCAACAAGTTACTAAGACACAGACAGCTAGCAAACATGTCTTATCAGCTCACCCAACCACTGAAACACTAGCAAGCTCTAGCAGCTAGCCTGGTTAGTTGGATACAACAGTGGCCAGGTGCTTAAAACCAAACTTTCCATTGACCACAAGATGACAAGGTGATAACTAATTATAATTACCAGCCGACTTCTAGGCTGGTAATAAAACTAGGCTGCACATGGACTGACTGAGAGAGCAGAGATAGGAGAAAGAGTAAAAAGTGGCCCTGAAGTCCTTTGGACTAATACGTCTATATGTGACCCCTAACCAAATGAGTGATAAGTCAGAAAAATTGTAACATTGTTTTCTTACATTCTTGTAAAGGTTGGGTAGGGTGCTTTACACGGTTTCAAAAGTTATGACTGCTACAAAAATTGGCAAAGTTATGGAGCAGTGAACATGGTAGGGGTCAAAAAGTGAAAATGAAGAAAACGGCTGTTGAAGTTTTACATTATATATGCAAATGGACTGCACAGAAATATTACATGCATGACATGCAAATGTGGCACACAGTGTGTATGTTATGTTGCAATGATACTCTGGAAGTACAAATGTGCTGCTACAATAACTAACACATGGGCACACAAAAATTCACACATGAATGCAAGTAGTTGGACAAAAGTCCCTCCGGGCAAATGCTACCCCGGAGAGAAAAAAAACCTTTCTACCCCATTTCTGCCATGGGCACGGCAGAAAACTAACCCTGCAATTTAGTTACATGATTTTGAAATTTAGATTTATTAACTTAAATTCCAGAACAGCTCTTGACATATACATTTTACATTAACACTTGTAGACATTTCCTATCTTATCTAAGTTTTGGTGGATTGAAGATCATTTTATAATCTAATTCAATGGATATGTATACACTGTACATTCATTTTTAGGGAAAATGCCCTTGCAGGACCTTGCCCAATGCCTTTATTTAAAAATGTTGTCCAGCATAAGTTTATTAAAATACCCTAAAAATAAGCCATTATTTTAATATAAGGGATTTGATTCATTATGTTGTCATTTCCAGGGCAAATATTTATTAATGTAATAAATTATAATGCATCATTTCCACAGCACCAGAAATAATTAGTCAAAGTCAATTAATTAAATGCTGAAAATAATAACTGTTTGGTGAGCATTTCCAATTCAACATCAATATAATTACAAGAGGAGATGCAATGTTTCGGTCAATAAGTCCATGCCAGGGGTAATTTTGCACAAAGTGCAATACCAGTTGGGATCGAACCAACAACTAAAACCAAGACATTAGCATCTACTATCAATTACAAACAAAATTTTGTTTTATAAAGTTAATCAATTACTCCAAAAGGCAAGCTGATTCTCTTTGAAAGACTTTAGTCGAACATCATTAGTGACTGATGTCAGAAATAATGTGGAAAGAGTTCTGAGCACTAATTACCTAACAGACAGTGAAATATAAGTTAGTAAAATCAAAACATTCTGAGTGAGAGAAATGTCATGTGAAATAGTAACTAAATCCTTACAAAAATCACTTTACCAATACGATAATAGCATTTTATATCCATACCTGCGGACAAAATTTAAATGTTTGATAGTAAAGATTTAATAAATTTTAGTTAACTGAATGAAAGAAATATGAGCATGCAAAGAAATTGCGTCGACTTGAACTTAGAGAAGTAGACTTATGTAAAATTATTTTATACCATCTGAGATACAAAGACAGCCAGGGTTGAGGAAAGAGTTGACTTGAATTAAAATTGACTTAACCGAGTTTGAGTTATGTGGAATGCACTGTACTTCCTTTCTTTATTAAAAAATCATCAGCACATTTATTTTTCATAATTACAAAACACAATTCTCAACAAACGAGTTCTTTTATTTTGCAGATGCAGCATGTGTCCAGAAAGTTACGATCAAACAATGTGTCTTTGTGCAGTCCGTTTTTGTTGCATTGGAGGAGTCGGTTGTTTTTCTTATTCAGACATCGTACAACAGTGTTTCAACTTCATGTACTGATCATCCTCTAAAACGTAGAACATGAAATAAGTATAATAAACAAACAAAACATAAAATAATACATTCCATACATAATATCTGCCACCTTTATCATATCTCCAGGCACTATACAAACCGTTAGAAGGGCACAAAGAACCAGTAGACAGTAGAGTGGTGGTTAATAATTATGCCATAAAATCAATACTTTTGTAGTAGAATAGACAATTTAGGTTTACTGCTAAATTGGGTCTAACAATTGTTATTATTTAATTATCAAAAAGGGTAAACCGTCATTTGGGATATAGTTTGCCAGTTTCTTGATGCCCTAACGTTGTTCTGTTCAAATTAAACATAACACTGAAAATTATATAGGAAAAAACAGTTAACCATTTCAGACATTAGGTCATTGAGTCAATTAATCAAAGCTAAGCTTCATAATATATTGTTGTTATCAACCTTACTTTAAATTAGACCCACATATATGGTTACTGTGGGATATTCCTCTGTACAGAGGTCACCACACAAATGTGAAGAAGATAATATATGAGATTTAAATGACCTTGTACAGAGGTCACCACACTATTGTGAAGAATAAGAAGTAACAAACAATTGTTTCATAACAATGAACAAAGCATACCTTTTTCGGGAAAAAAATACATTTCATAGAGTTTGCAGCAAAGGAGTTGGCCTGGACTTCCGAGTCAATGTTTCGTCGACTAAGGTACCGCATTTTTGTCAGCTCAACAGGAGATAAAACAAATCAAATAATTTAACACAACATTTACTAATACACTGTCTGATCTTGTATAACAACCATGTGACACGCACTTACACAGCAGATAGTATGCACGATTTTGGGCAGTAGGCGTCTCTTGAGAGACTTTCTGTTTTTGGTCTATTTAATGACTCTACGTAGGCATACTTCATTCAAAACAACTTTTCTAAGAGTTTGTTTGCACGATGTTCAAAGAATTTGAGAATAGAGAGCTGAATATAGATATCTTGTGAAAGTATGTTCTGCTTTTGTTGACATGATAAAATCACTAGGCAATACGAATGTTATCCTCACCAGCATAATCATACGTGGAGAAGCTGTGCGAATAGCGTCGTTTTACCCACCGTCTATTTCGTATTTATTGACCGCTTTGTGTATCGCATTCCTGATGCGTTTGTCGGCTCCTGCAAGTCCTGCTCCGAGTCCTGGTCGATGTGTGCCATGCACCAAATGATGCTTCAGTCATGTCATATACATCACGTATTTATTGTCTCTGTCCTCCATACTCACCCTGCCTCCTTAAAAACACGCAGAACTAAATAAATCAACGTACAACTGCTAATTCACATAAACTATACGATCGCGGATACTTATGCCATGGCACGGCTGTGAAAAACGTGACGTCACATCTCATCAAAGTGCCTACTGTATGCGTTTTGAGGAATCCTGGCACGGCTGAATCGGGGCCCGGAACACCGGAACCCTTTTGGAGAACATTTTTGGGAGAAATATTTGACCAAACGCCATTCTAGTTAATTATTTGACAAAAATCTTGTACACTGACAGCGCAAATGGATAATCGAGAGTCAGAATTCGACAATGTCAGCGTAAATGGATAATCGAAAGTCAGAATTCGACAATGTCGGCGTAAATGGATAATCGAAAGTCAGAAATCAACAATGTTACATTGTGGAATTATGGCCCTAATATCGTTCCATACTTTCCCATGCAAAACTAGCCCTGGCTGATCCTCTACGCGAAGTGCAGAAGTTAGCCGAGTCAAACTAGAAATTGGCTTCGCCAGTCGCGACTGCATCACCCGTGAGAACAGCGCAAATACTCGCCCCAATTTGAAGACGGATAAAGGACTTCTGGGAATCCCAATATATAATGACCCGTTCGCCCATGGCCATTAGCACGAGCAGCTGAGCGGTATTGTGTATTCGAATAATTGCTTCTACTTCCTAAACATTGCATGAGATCCACTGATCTAGTGAGCGATTTGATAGGCTGAGCTTAAATTCAGGGTTTCGCAAAGCGATCAGCCAGGAGGTACTGCCGGCTGGCACTGACGTAATCAGCTGCATCGACCCCTGGCGCGCGAGGATGAGCTAAACTATCTTCCTGGCGATGTCACGCAGCCAGGCGAGAGTCGATTAAGCGTGCCCCCACAGTAGTGCCATCTGGTGGGTTAACTTAGCATTCTAGTAATTGTACGGATCTCCGAAAGATGGCGGTATTGGGAGTTACGGTATAATTAGTGTGGAGGTTAATTTCTGGGCTGTTTTGCTAGTTGAGTATGTAATTCGGCAGCGAAATCCTCACCAAGTTTGTACTGGGTAATGTTCAATTGTATTGCATAAATAGGACTGTTAACTAATACCGTGAAATCGTTCAATTGCCTTTTCGTCTGGAGTTATCTTTTCCATTGTTACTTAAGTTAAGACTAAGTTGAGTCTTGGTCTTGAGAGATCAGTTGATGTCAGTGTCAGTGATGACCGGCCTGCGCCGCGGCTTGAGCCTTGATTCCGTCGCAGACTTTCATAGGGTCAAACCACCATAAACGTTACGGCCATTATACATTATCCTGTGCTGGGCTTTGTGTATACAAGTGCCCTGTGCTGGAATGATGCTTGGATACTCCATACACTCGCAACCTGTGAAACTTGAAAGGGCTTGACACCCCTTCTTTGACTTGTCTTTGACACTTGTCTTTGACTTTGAGGAGTCACCCAGTCCCAATATTAAAACAGTAGCCGAGTAGGCCTACTTAAACTCAGACAAAGGGACGTGCCCAAATAGCAGCAGCATCACTGCCCGAAACCATCCTTCGGGATGTTGTGCCAGTATTGGAAACAGAAACATAATTTATCTATAGATTTGTTTTAATTAGTTTAAACTTTCTCAGCGCATGAAACACTAATTAAGTTATTAACTGATTTTGTGTGGAAAATTCTAATACCTAATCATAGACTAATGATAGTAATGCAGTAATACATTCAGTATTGAATATTGACTGTACCAACATCATAATTAGACAGAAACATGTCCCATGTAAAAGTGCACACACAAATTCACACATCACACCAAAACGTAATTCTCGCGGACTTGTTAAATGGGTTATGGTGGACAGACACCAAGCATGGTCGTGCGCTTCAAACCATAGACTAATCTCTTCCTGCTTCCAGCACCATATGTATACTGCACAAATTTATGCGCCGTTAGGCATCCAACATTACCAGTGAGACATATACAGACGTAAACATTGGCCAATCTGCATACTAATTAATTTGTGGGCCATGTCAAATGAAGAATCATTAAAAATAACTGTTTCATAATTATCGTGCAATGTGAAGAACAAAGAGCAAGATGGACACATGAGTGGAGACTATTGGCTATAAACACAGTCTAATTAGCCAGGCTGTCATGACCAAGACTGAGTTTCAAAGCCGACTGACAAGTTAAAGTATCAGTGACAGTGAAATATGAACTCACACTCTTTTTAAAGACTGTGTTGTAGATGCATTCTTCAGCACACTATTTTAATATGTTGTGCTGCTGTATTATAAAAGTATTTTGTATCTCAGTTAGGCTAGCTCACTTTTGAGGGCATACTGCCACAGTGGGCCAGTGACTCAGAATGCCGCAAACCAGAGAACTCTTTGGGCCTCAACATTTTGAGGTTGGCCCGGCAAAATCGACGTAGGCCAGAATTCTAGCCTGTGGTCACAGTGGTGTCCCCACTTTACAAATATTAAACAACATAAAACAATTTGTCATTAACTAAACCACTAACAATAGTTGCTAAACAGACATTAAACATATTCAGGAATTCTTCCAAACACATGCAGACTTACTAAGGCAGTGTATGATCTGCCATAGCAACTTGCGTATTAAGTCACAACATTGTGAACTTGAGCTTTGTTCCTTTTTGGATTCCACAGAACACGAGCTTTATTAAAATTTAGGCCTCATTTGTTTAAATATCTTCAGTAGTTTTTGCTAAATTGCTAAAATAAAAGTTGAGAAACGAGGAAATATTGATTCATATTGTGTACCATAGGTTTTGTTTTTTAATCTATGGATTCGTAATTTATGCATGTATTTGATTAGTTTTGGATTGTAAGTCGAGGAAAATAAACCGGACATTGAAAGATGAAATTAAAAATTTTATGCCAAAATAACTAAATTGATGGAACATGAACTAGCATCTATTTTGGCTCATGTTCAAAATAGACCTGTGTAACTTAACACCCACGTCACTGTGGAAAGTCACATATAACAATAATTGGCCAGCCTAATAATTTCTGGTTTATCATCACAACTTTGTCCAGAAGTAAATGCTGTTTTAAATTTTCTTAGTGTAATGATGGAGGTGTAAGTGACTATCAAAGGGGAAATTCTCAACAATCAACAACTTAAGCAGCAGCATGAATAAACATGTTTTGGGATATTTAAAACGAGGTAACAATGTCACATAAAGAAGTAATACTAAAAGCAAGGGTGCACTAAGAGAAGGATAACTGTTGATGTTTTTGTGGTGGATCTGTTATAGACACTGCCAGGATATGACCTGGAGAAAACTAGCATGAGAGTTGGACTCAGAATAAGTGATTATCTCGTGATTATTCACCAGTAGAGCCACAGGAAAAACACTGTCAACATGCAGGTATAGTGTCGTTATGAATTTTGTACTGTGTGAAGCAAGATTTTGCTAGACTTAACATAACAGGATATGTGGTTTGGACAAAAATCGGACCCAAACCATTTTTCGAAGATATTGATTGATCAATTCTGAAAGACTGACATTGTTTCATTGATGGAGTGCAAGTGTGCAACCAGACTGTTCAATTTTTGTCCGTGAAACCGGATGTATTTATCGTGCATAATTTATATCAGAAAGATGCATTGTGAAAACATGTAACTGCATAACATTTTTGTTCTGATCAGACATTTTGCTGTATGGTCTGACTACAAAACCTTTCAAAATGTTTGTGTCTTAGCCAAATGACACCTGTATCCTATATACATATTATTGGATCATATGCAGCAACTTGTGTAACAATGTGCATTTGTGCAAAATTATCGTTTCTGAATCTAATTACTTATAATAAAAATAATTTTTCTTTCAACTGTGCCCATTTTAGACTTTCCTGCTGAGGAAAATTATAACAGAATTCTAGTTGTTTGTAATAAAAACATAATAAGTTCATAATTAAAACCATAGAAGTTTTTGTTATATTTTAAGGTTTTCTGTAGTAGAAAACCTAATATCCTTTCTCTTGCCTAAATATTTAATTACTGGACATTACACAAATAGCAACTGTCAAATGTGTCGGTCAATTAAGGGTTACACAGGTTTGTTTTTTACTTAATGTTTGTCTTATTTTTCCATTACCGTAGATAAATTGACCTACACACTACCTGGAATAGACGTAAAGATTTCAGTTACAATATTTTTAACACATATCTGAAAACGGGTGTTTAAACCCAACTTTTTTAATAACAATGTAGGCACCACTGTATTGACAGTTATAACTAAGAAATTTTATGTATACTATCATATTTTGAGTGTTTTTTTCACAAGTGAAAATGTATTTTCAAACATCACCGGTAATCTCTTGCCTCTTTCTACGAAAGCTTTATGTGATGTTTGTTTTATTTGTAGTTATACAACACATTGATTTAAATGGACAACGAAGATTACTACGATGTAAGTGCGGATGTCCACTTTCAAGTCGCAGACACAACTCAGCTCACTGATTCAGACATCAGTCAAGATAGAACTTCTTCAACTTGTGGAGGTTCTGGTGATGTTCAGAGACATTGTTCTGAAGACTACAAATTGGCACAAAACATAAAGGCTGAAGACGAGCAACTTGAAGCCAAGCGGGAAGACGGTACATGCATTCGACCAAGACATAGTGTTGATAGTTGCCTCAAGACAGGTTTGGAAACTGTGAAGAAAACAGAAGAAATAAGTGACCAAGAAGATTTCCTGCAATTCCAAGACACAGAGCAGCTGTCTCCGTGGACTGATGGTTGTAATGAACTGATCAAAGTGAAACAAGAGAAGATAGACCCTGACGAATGTGGCCGAGATGTTGAAGAGACAAGACATTGGGTTGTGTGCGAGGGTGGCGTACTGAAAGAGGTAAAAGTGGAACACACTCCGAGTGCCACAGAGACAAACGAATGTTGCAGTGAAAACGTTGATAAAAATCAACACTTCAACAGTGAGAAACCGTTCTCTTGTAATACATGTGGAAAGTCATTCAAAATACCCAAACAACTTAAACGACATAAGATGATTCACACTGGTGTAAAACCGTACGTGTGTGATATATGTGGAAAGTCATTCATTCGTTCAACTCACCTTAAAAACCACAAACGGACTCACACAGGTGAGAAACCGTACACCTGTCATACTTGTCAGAAGTCATTCACACATTTGAGTACCCTAAGACACCATGAAATGACTCACACAGGTGAGAAACCATTCACTTGTGATATGTGTAGAAAGTCATTCAAATCGTCCAGTCACCTTAAACAACATGAAATGACTCACACTGATGAGAAACCGTACACATGTGATACGTGTGGAAAGTCATTCAGACTATTAAATACCCTTAAAAACCATGAAATGACTCACACAGGTGATAAACCATTCACTTGTGATATGTGTGGAAAGTCATTCACACATTTTAGTTCCCTGAAACGGCATGAAATGACTCACACTGGTGAGAAACCGTACATTTGCGATACATGTGGAAAGTCATTCACACAGTCATGTACCCTGAAACAACATGTTATGACCCACACTGGAGAGAAACCGTACATTTGCGATACATGTGGAAAAAAATTCAGACAGTCGTGTACCCTGAA
The DNA here is from genome assembly GCA_963995525.1 of Escarpia spicata. Classification (NCBI taxonomy): domain Eukaryota; kingdom Metazoa; phylum Annelida; class Polychaeta; order Sabellida; family Siboglinidae; genus Escarpia; species Escarpia spicata. The sequence goes on from OZ023206.1 coordinate 15,946,899, forward strand.
ACAGCATGAAATGACTCACACAGTTGAAAACAAACATTCACTTGTGATATACCCCCCTATGTGGAAGGTCATTCAAAACATACTGTCACCTTAAACATGACATGACTCACACAGGCGAGAAAATGTTCACCTGTGATACATGTTGAAAGTAATTAAGACAATCGAGTACCATTAAAAGAACATGACATGACTCACACAGATGAGAAACCATACTCTTGGAACATACGTTGAGTTATTCAAAGTAGTCCCTACAGTTAACATAAAGCAGGATTGTACTCTGGCCGGTCAAACCTATTTTGACCAGAATACTGTCAAGACTGGTAAATGTTATTTAAAAGATCCAGGCCTAGGGTCAATTACATTGCAATGTAATGTATTACTCTGTTTCCTTCCTGTTACTATTACATGCTGAATTCTTACTATTACATTTTTAATCGGAACATTTTATAGTATAATGCACAGTATGCATAAATATATACCACAAACTATAACTATCATATCTACTATTATCTCCTAACTATACTGTTTAAGGATAGAACATATTTTTATTATATTTATGTATATATATCAGTACCATATAGGAATGAAAACAAAAGCATGGTAAATTATAAGTGTAATTAAAACATTCCTCTACTGCTGCTTGGTTAACAGTTATTGGTTCAAGTGCAAATACATCAGGATATTTTTCATACCTGCAATGTGTATTAATTCTTCAGTCACTAGTAGATTAGTTGCATGCTAGCAACAAATAAAATATAATCTTTGGAACATAAACCACCAGTTTACCAAAATATTATGATATAATCATTTAAAGGTGATGATGAAAGAGTCTTCAGATGATACCACTGGATGCTTCCCAGAGAAGTCGAGATGGTGGTCGACTGAACAGGTCTGCCAGGGAGTAAAGTGTAAAGCGCTTTGAGCAGTCCTTAGGATTGGATACTGCGCTATATAAGAACGTACCTTTTACTGACTCTGACAGCATGGCAACAAAGGGTTAGGGCAAGAAAAATATCGCCACAACCAAGTGCCAGTGGTCAAGTGGAAACCACACGTCAACTTAGTACCAGTGGTAAAGCGGAAACTACACCTCGATCATGATTACTGACTTTTATGAATACTATATTTACAAGTAATGTCTTGTTATTTTATATCTCCCCCTCTATATTCAAGAGTAAAAGTTAAAACACCTCAGAATGCACCTTTTTAAGCTAGTTAACAAAAGGGGAGCATGCCAGACCCCCCAAGCAACTCTTCGTGCCTGCGTCGCTCGCGTAGCCCACCTCTACCATCTCGCCCATCATTTTACCCAGGGGAAACACTGGAATATGTCTTGTGATGTTTGGAATAATGATACGTTTTGCATCTAGTGGTGAACACTTGACAGTGTGAAGCAAGTATACGTTCATACACGGTTGGGCTACGATGGTCGAGATGAGTCGGATCTTGGGCGGAGTGCGGCTACCTTAATATTTTCCCTTTTGGCTAAACATGGGGTGAGCTGTATAGGTGTCCATGTCAGAATTATGGTTAATTACTTTGGAGTAAAAGGGAGATATCCCACCTTAAGCAAATGTTTCTTTAACAATAACTTTAAAATAATGTAAACAAAAGAGAAAGAGCATAACTCTGAATGATATGCAAAACATATTCTTCACAATGCTTCATGACATTAGGTAACAATTAATGAACTTCAACCCCCATGGAAGTAAACATAATCTACCTTTGTAGCCTGGATTGTTGTCCCCCGACATATTCTTCACACATTTTTTGTAGTGTACAAAAATGTGTCCACAGTGTCAGAACAATAAAACATACTATTTCTTTTTTTAGTCATTGTTTGCATACAACTTATGAAAGTACTTGCAGCCTGTTTTTTCATGTATGATGTATGCAAACGGAAGCCTCAAAAATAAATTATATTTGCACAATTTATTATGTAAATTACACAACTCTGTAATGAGGATCGAGATGAGGCGAAGCGACACACGTTGTGACAAGGCACAATATGATGACAGATATCATGACTTCAGACATGTGTCAACAGACATCATGTTATGACACACGATGTGTGTCCTGACGTCTGACATAGTACATGACAACAGACGTGGCATGATGGCATACATTGTGTTATGGTGGACGTGGCATGCTGTGATAGTAGGGATCACGATGACAAACTTGGGGTGATGTGACGGCACACATTGTGTAATCAGACATGACAACATCAATGTCTGTATCAACCATGATGTGACGGCAGATGTCATATGGCAGCAAACGTTACATGACAACATGTGGTGTGGCATGGCGGCATACGTAGCATGACAACAGACTTGGCATTATGGCAGATATCATGTATGGGCACAGGTCACGTTATGGCAGACCTGGCATGGTGTGATAGCAGGCATCGCGTGACGTCAGATATGACAGCATCAGTGTTTGTTTGAACAGACGTCATGTGGTGTGATGGCAAACGTCACGTGGCAGCTAACATCACATCATTCACCTGATATCATGTGGTGTGGTGTGACGGCAGATGAAGCATGACAATCCACGTGGCGTGGCGCAGGCGGCATGTATTTGCAAATGTCACGTGATGGCAGACATTGTATGTTGACTGGTGACAAACATGGTGAAGCAGTGCGCCTAAAAGAAACACGGAACATATTTAGGATTATTACATGTATTTTCACAGAAATACATAAATTCACTTATTTGTAGAAAAAATGAACACAATTAATCATAAAAATCATAACATAAAATTTAACTGATTCACATAAAGTTTATTTAGCAATGCGTTATATCTTACCATACAACAAGATTATTTGAACCTGCCATATCCAAACTCGTAGTCACTAGTCACTAATGCGGTTTCACTACTCGATAATTATTCGACCCAAAAGAAATTTTCTATAGAAAATTGCACCAATGAAATGGCAATGAAATAACAAAGAAACAGTCAAAGTTTTCAATAAATTTAAATTCTTTATCCTCAATATTTGCTGCTGTAGTTGAGATTAATTCCAAATCAATTTTTGGGTAGTTGAAATCTCCATGTATAAGAACGTGTGAAAAACATCTCTCACTTATTTTATGAAGTAACTTGTTAAGCTTGACATTGTTCTCAATGGTGCTGTTAGGGCTTCTATAAAAAGAGCCTATGAGATGGGTGTCCTTCATTTTCAATTTCAAAGTGCAAAACAGTGCGTCATTAAACTCAACATCAAATTGGTGTACTTGAAATGGCAATGAATTGTGAATAAACAAGAATATCCTTCTGCCTTTGCCTTCAGTCATGTTCACAGAATTTCCATAGAATACCCTTCTAAGTTGTATTATTGCATAGTAAGTTGTCTTTTAAAATGTTTAGGCGTTATATATACTTCTGATATTGCTATAACATGTGGTGATGACAGTGGTGTGGAGTGTTTTTTATTCTATGTTTTATTTAAGTTAGTTTTTCTTTTGTCAGTACATCAGAATTTGTATACCATACAATTATTTCTTCTGTACTGGCACTTTCAGTGCTCGGGTTTGGTTGGTTATTTCACCCCTTTTTTACCTTGATTATTTGCCTTTCTCCTGGTCAACCTCTTACCAGGTAGACACAATTTGTTGTCTGTTCCTGTTGTGTTTGTTTTCTTGCCTCCTGCAATAGTCGTTCCTTCTCTCTGTCAACCTTGCTCATGTCATGCTTTATAATCATTCTATACTGAATGGCTACCTTGGTTTTTCATTACTGAAGCTTTTTTACCCTCATCTGGAAAGGTTAGAATTAGGGGACAGCTTCTTGTTTCCTCTGTCTCTGTCTCCTTTCCTGGCTGACTCCCTAGTCTCCTTACTTGTAGGTCTTCTGGCTGATATATGTCCCATTTATAGTATGACCCGGTAGTTCCTTCATTAGCTTCCTGTCATGGATTGCATTATCTGCTTTCAGAGTGCTGGTCCCCTCTGGCACGTTATAGACACCAATGTTCTTCATTCTGTTCATCCTATCGTTTACTTGGGTGCACACAGTGGCGACAACATCTTCTTTATTTATGTATTTATGTCTGGTGATACATGGTTTGCATCTAGTGATTCATGTGTCACTTGTGATTGAAGATCTGATACTTTGGCGACTGTCTCGTCAAGTTCATTGACCCTGTTGTTTAAGGCTTCATGTTTATTTTCCATCAGACAATTTTTTTTCAAAATGATCTTGTCGTTCATGCATGATTAGTATTTGTGACAAGATAGCCTTTGCCCCTCTTTGGCATGAAGCACAGTACCAACTAATTTACTGATGTTCATCGCTGATTAGTACTTGGTACAACGCATCAAAAACATGTTGACAATCCTTATGATACCACCCCTTGCAGATGTCACATTCGATAGCTTATTATCATTTACTTCTAAGGTGCAGTCAGGGCAGACACATCTCTTGTTTTCTATCTGCCTCCAATTTTGTGTTTGCTCTGTGTTGTGTTTTTGAATTGTTTTTAGTTTACATTGTTTTGGTTCCCGAAGAGCTACCTCGTAGCGATCTTGTGGTTTCTGCTATTGGCGTAACACAAGTTGCCATTTTTGCAGACGTACAATTTTATAACAAATATGTAATTATATATATTAATTTTTTACAGTGCAAGGGTTGGGATAGTGCAAACAGAACAGGTGATGGGTTATAGGCTAGTTATAGTCCTGGGGTCTTAGGACTTAGAAGGGCCTGTTACAGTGTTAATAACACGGGGGGGGGGGGGTGATAGGAGGGGGATTATTCCTTATATAGCTGCTATTTATTTAATGGGTGCATGTTGTGTACTTTTACTTTTATTGTTTATGTGCTTCTTGCCTGAGTTGAATAGGGGGTGATTTTGTTTCACGCGCTTTAACTATTGTTTACATGTCCGCCATATTGTTTAGAAAATGTAGGCCATCAGGGTGGTTGTCAGGCAAAATAATTGATCCCTAAGACTTGGGAGTGATTGCTTGTAATTGTATGTATATGCAGGTATAATGGTGATGATAAATTTGCACGTCTGCTAATTACGGGTAATGACAATCTTTAGAATTTGAGAAATTACGTATAACGTAGGAGCGGGAAAAAAAGAAGAGACGACACCTAAGCCTAAGGCTAAGCATGCGCAATCCAATTCTGTACTAATTCCATCGCGCATGTATCATTCTTATTATCTTGCACGTGCGACTTGGCTCTATCGTGTCTTATTCCCGATGATAAATAAGGCACAGATAAAACAAATTGACGAAAGTTTAAAAAAGCATACTGGATACAAGCATTGCCACATGTTTCGACAAGCGCGACAATGTAACGACAGGCGCTTGACGTTAGCCGATCCCATTTACGGCAATGTTGACAAAATGCGCATCGAACTGCCGTGTTTGGAACGACGACGATGACAACGTTTACAAAATACGTGTTATTGCTTCTCTCAAATGGCTTTTTTCTTTACCAGTTTACAGTTGAAGGTAAAGTGTTCAGTAGATCATTGTTTGCTAAGGAACACCAGCATGTCAGTTTGAGCGATGGGAATTTTGAAGAGACGACATTTGAACTCGGCTCTGAAAACAGGAAGATACGGGAAGCGACTGAACGAAGTCGAAAGCGAAGATCATCTGCGGATGACAAACAGCCGTTGGTAACGCGGGCAACGTTGTCTGACAGTGACAGGAATCACAATGAAGCCATAGTACACTGGTCTGGGAAAAACAGCCATGTGAGTATGAAAATACGTATAATCTTTTGAATTGATTCAATTAAATCAATACTACAATAAATAAGACTAGGCAAGCCCTACGTTTTTGACTGGTAATAATGGTTTGATATGGAACGAATTGCAACAGAAGGTATTTTGTGTGTGTTAAGTGTTTTGATTACATTAAAGGTATCCTGTCTGCTTCCGTGCTGACCCAAATGTCCACAACTTGTTCATACAAAGTGAGCAGAGTCAACCACAACGAAGGACTGTGTGGGGGGAACACAGAGACCATAGTATAACAGACCAGCCAGGCTAAGATGTACATGTGACAATGTAATCTTCACCCATGTTATATTAGGATATAATTCCACTTCCTGGCTTTTTGAGCATCTCTGAAGAAAATTGGTTCCAGCCAGCACCAAAGGCAAGCTGAACAGTTAGGGATGCATGGTGCTTCAACAGAGCATGTTGTAGCAGAAGATGCTTGTATGCCTTTACAACAGAAACCGGAAGATAGTAGTAATTCTTTGAGGTAAAGAAGGTTTTGTGAAAAGGTGACAATCAAGAGTTTGGACATTCATCCAAAGACCTTATTTCTAGCATTTGCAGCAGCATGCTATCACAGCATGCAGGTGTACCAGCAACTGCATGAGTGGATGGGTGTAAGCATCTTGAGACTGGAAGGTTGGGGATGGAAGATGAGCGACAGTTATCTTCTTCCCGTCATGACAGACCTTCTTCCAGCAACTGATGCCCTGTTGCACGTAATCCTGTGTAACTGCTCCACAGATTGCAGTTCAGCAAGGTGCACATACATGTAGTCAATGTCGTGGCACAGGGTGCTCAAACTAAACCTAGAGTTAGGTCAGTGATAAGGAGATGGACAACGGATAGTCATGCACGTGTCGGTGGAGAAAAAGAATAACAACTAATCTTGGTAATATACTATGGGTCTTAAGTCTTGTATTTTTTGTTTAATGATTTCATGACATTCATATGCTGGTTCTTGTTTTTAGTCAGAATTGTTGTGAATGTTTAAGTAATTAGCATAACATGTTACCACTTGTGATATTAATAAGTACATAATACAGCAATTTTACCTCAGTTAAGTTTTTGTGGAGCGCAGTGGCATTGGACTCTCAATCGAGAGAACTCGGTTTCAAATCCTGTGCTACTGTGTTGAACCTTGGGCGAAAAATGATGTTCACTGTACATTGTTCTAATTCACTTAGCTATATGATTGAGTACTTGGCTATAGACAGTGATGGATATTTGTGTATGAATGCTCTTCGTGCATTAACTGCAGTGTGGCTGAATTCTTCCCAGTGAAGTGTCGGTGGTGTTCTCTGCCAGGGAGTAAGAGGTAAAGCACTTTGAGCTGTCAAAAGGACTGTGTAAGTAACTGCACTATAGAAGTACTTACCTTTCTCGGCTCTAGAGATTCATGTATGTACATGTTTTCACCTTACATCACGGATGGGTTCATTATAGTTATTATGCGCAATGCTAAAATGCATTTGTGTTATGTTATACGGTCGATATTCATATATGGAATTACCATATAAAATACCACATTTTATATGGTAATTCAGATTATAATCATGTTATACTGGAGACAATGCAGCAATTTGTCTTCAATTAAGGTTATGTGCTAGATTCATATATTTACATATTAACCTTATATCCAGTGGTCATTATAATTATTATGCACAATGTTCCCCTGGCAAACGTACAGCTTGAAGTGCATGTGTTGATCAATACCAATAAGCATTTTCATTAAAAAACTAAGGCAGTATTAAAATTGTTAATGTCTATGTATATTATTTTGTTCTCTGAATCTAATAAGTGCATACTTATGAACATGCATTTGGATTATTTGAGGTTACCATGACCATTATCTTCCTCATTCTTTGTCCCGGAAGTAAAATCGTTATGAAATCCCACAGGAAAAACTACTGAGGGGGTCCAATAGTTGTGTAATTTTGACGATGTTCCCTGATTTTTAGAGCTGTATACTTTTGGTATGTTGTCAAGGATATGTGCTTGCTTAATTGCAAGACATGCTTCTGTTGCAGTTTTGTTCCAACATGACCCTATTTTGGCCATAAAATCGTTTTATTTATTTGGCCGTTTATTTATTACTGGAATCATTTTTGAAACAAATGTAAAATAGTGTACTGTTATTGTTAATCGATTAGTATTCTTGGTATGACATAGTGCCACACGTTGATGATATGATGAAATTTGGCGCTCATTGTTGACCATAAAAATGAACATGTTGAAAATCGACGACACTGTGAAAATGCATCCATGATGATCACATGTATTCATAAAATACTGCACATCAGCGATTCATTGATCGAGAATTCGAGATGGTTTGCGTCGACATCGCAGATTTTTGAGTGTGCAGTTGTGTATCACTCAGTTTTGACTCTTTGTCAACGAAGTGCTAGGAGTTTGCTGTTAACAATGGCAGTTTGAACAGTCCATGCAAAATGTAGTGCCTGTATTATTGAAAAGTTTATATGCCAGAAATATATATTCTCTTAATTTACTTGTTAGACGTCATTCTCTGTCATCTTCACTTGAATTACAGTAACATGGCATTACAGATTTCCCCATTCACAGCAGTGGAAACTTCAAATGGTGATCACGTAGCACAGAAGCAAACTGCTGTTTTTGTTACTGTTTTAACATTAACTTGTATGCAGTTCATTTAGTTAGCACCATTGAACATGTTTTTATCCAGATACATGGCACATTCTGCATCTATTTTATTATTACTATTGATTGCCATGGTAACTCGGGGGATGTTTTCTGTTGCCTAGACGATGTTCATCTTGACCCGACAACACGACCTCGATGGACGGGTGACCAGCAGCTCCCTCTACAGGCAAGTGTTTGTATGTCAAGTGTTTACGTGCCTAACGTGTGAATTTCAATACGTCCCATTAAACATACATGTAAGCACACTCGTACACGCACCCAGTTATATAAGATATTTACTTAAATGTCATCCGCGTGGCGTGGCGACATGATATGATGAGTTTGTTCCGGTAGTTTTGGTTTGTCATGGCATTTGCGAGATTACCCCCCCCCCCCCAATCCTGGGGACCGTTTCACTAAGAACATGATCTCGTTTAAGTCAAATCCACCATTAAACTGAATCCGTTGTTAACTATAAGGAGCTTTTTCAAAAATCCACCACCACTATTTCTGTGACATTCTGGCAAAAGTTTCCTGGGGCTGACAGTTTACATACACAGTGATTGAAGTTTTGAACACTAATGAACAATTTTGTATAGTAGTTTAGGCTACACACTACTACATTTAACATGGCATAAACGGTCAGTATAAAAATTGTAAAATCAGATATATATATATATATATCAAAAATTACTGTACCCTTTAGTGGGGGTTTTGGCCACCGCATGCGAACATGGGGGCCAGGGGGTTCGAGCCCCCCACTTTTGTATATAGCAAATTGCGGTAAATAATCTAGCTACTAATATAGGTGTGCAGTATGCACACAGGTATCTCTTCCCCTTGAATTATATATTGTAAATCTGTGACAGTTCGTGTGCTGTAAATATGTCTAACAGCATTCAAGGGTTTTTCAGTCACTAACTAGCTAGAATGGAAAATTATTATATATGTATGTACAAATTGTAGTACATAGCATATGTGGTACATAGATCAGTAATCTTTATGTACCTGTCTGTGCACAGGATGCGAAATACACTGTGAATTAATAAATTTGGATTGCCCATTACCAACTACGCAATAGTTGGTGAAACTTTATACAAACAGAGAAAGGGCTGCATGAACAATTCTGTGAAAACATGTCATCATATATACACTGGGGGTGAGGGGGTACCGAGCGGAAGTAGCACACAAAATATATATATATAAAATTACTGTATTAACTTTTCACATTTCATTGTCACATAATTAAGTATGCTAATTAGTCGTTATCAATATGAATAAAAAATAGAAATATGTAACTAGTGAGGAATTTGTCGCACAGATCTTTTCATTTTTGTATGTTAAATGTACACTTTTTTCTGCGATAATTGCCCATATACACAAGGAAATTATTTCATTGCCACGTAATGTCTTCACTGTCATTGAAGACTTTTTGGCCTTTCTTTCAAAACACAACAAAGTACTATAGAAGCACAACTCCATGTGTTAATAATGTATGAAGAGGTGCTCGTGGATGTTAAATTTAGATCATATAATTCGGGATGGTTTTCTAAGTCCTTGCATATAAATATAACAATTGTCGATGACTTGGGTTGGCATGTTGGTTTTATAATTATAAATTCATATTCATCAACACGCTTTGCCTCTTTCAGGTCAATCGACTACGGAACTTCATTTGCGAGAGTGACAAATCTAACAAGACATGCACTCATCTACTATTTCTTTGTGTGTACAAACAATCCAAAAAAGGTAATATTATAACTAATGTTACAACATTACATGTAATGGTCCCTGTTTGTTGTGGAAGTCAGCCATAACTGTTACTGTTGTTAAACAATAATCCTTTGTGTGTGACACTGAATGTATGTACAGTAGAACCTGTCTGTTGTGAACATTGTTGGGGCTGCACATTATGTCTCTGGTCACATTCCCACCATGGACAGCTTGTGGACAATGTAAACAAGTCACTCGGCACTTTCAAAGGTGTCCTTTATAGAGAGGTTTTTGTTACGGACAGGTGTCTGCTAAGGCAGGTTTCATTTCTTCTTCCCATTGCTCCCTGGCGGGGCGAGGTCCACTTCACTCAGTAGCTTATTCGGCTTTCCTCGTTATTTCCCTCCATGTCTGCCTGTTGTCCGCAATGACTTTCCATTCCTCCAAGGGCAGGTTTATTACACATACTTGTATGTACATAAACGTCACTTCTTGTAGTTTGAGTGACACATTCTATCACTTCTTGTAATTTTAGCAACACTGCTTGCAGTTTGAGCAATGCTGCTTGTAGTTTGAGCAGCACTGCTTGTTGTTTGAGCAACGCTGCTTGTAGCTTGAGCAAAACTGCTTGTACCCCGGGGTACTTGTAGTTTGAGCAAAAGTGCTTGTAGTTTGAATAGCAATGCCTGTTGTTTGAGTTTTAGAGAATGTAGTTTCAGGGTTTGTGCTAACCCTGTTTGTGTGTATTTTAAAAACTGTTTCGGTGTACGTGCATGTATGCATGCATGTGTGCGTGTATGCTTGCATGCATATGTTCATGCCAGTGTTTCTGGTGTCTGCCTGTCACTGTTGACGACTTACTTGATAATAATAATAAGGTTCTTGTTTGATCTGTGCAAGTTCCAATGACGGTCAACAACCTCCTTGAAAATAGAGTAACCACTTAGACAAGTGGACAGCTGTTCAGAAGTCTTGTTTGTCGGTATTACAAAAATCACTTGATTGCACGAGGCAGTAAAAAACTGAAGTATCCAGGTTAAGTTGTTGTGATTGTAGTTAAATATGAGAGGAAAGCGCTCTTTGTCTGGTAGAAAGAGTTCTTTGATAGAAATCTCCATGTCTGGTAGAAAGAGCTCTTTGCCTGATAGAAATCTCCATGTCACGGAGAAAGAGCTCCTTCTCTGGTGGAAAAGTTGGTTAAACTGTTATTCTATTGATTTATTTTCCAGATAATGAAGTATATTTGAAGTGACATAAATACTTGTGACAAAGTGTTGGTGAATGGAGGTTGTTAAGGGAGCCCTTGATCTTTGTGAAAATGGGCTATGAGAATCCATGATAATCTTGGGAATGGGATTTCATTACATGCTTATATAATGTAACACACATCTGTTGCTTTAATGCTAGGATGAAGAAATAAATATCAGAAATGAGCACAATACTAATATTTTATTTTTGCATCATTCATTCTTTCTCAGATTAACCTTACATTTAAATGTATGACATCAAATAATTAGCAAATATTTATATATATTGTTCTCAATGCTACAATGCATATATTGATGGCATGGTGTTCGCCAAATTGTATTTATATTAATAAGCCAAAAGCTTACAACCAAGTGTTCAATCTAAATTGATTACAATTTTTTAGCCACGTAAAAATAACAAACTCCAAAATCTCTGCTTATACCACCCAGAGACAGGGCTTCAAATAAAACACTTCGGTCAGGATCTTCCTGGAAATAGCTGAGCCACTAACACTAATAACAGTGCCAAGTATGTTTTCATTGAATAGACATTGCACCCTTAAGTATGTTTTCCACTTTTTAGGTGTCATGTATCAACATCTCTAACCGTTTCATTGCCGGGATCCTCTTTCCTTGGGGAAGACACCCTTTTCCCGCGTAGCGTATGGTCGATTTATGATAGATGTCGCGTGATTCTTCCAGTTTACCCAGACTTCTGACATCAGCACACCTATACTGATGCGTGTCCAACTTGCTGATGTTAGTTGTTGCATCGAGCAGGTTTTCGTTTCCAGTGATTTCTTGACAGTTCTCCCCCTGCATTAGAACTTGTAGTCGCTTCATAGCAGCTAGGCCTTTCTCTAACACAGCCGAATCATGCTTCTTTGTGTTGGCTTTCTCTCGAGTTGAACATGAAACACCATCCAAGGTGTATCCCTTGTTTGTGCTTTCGTGATTCATCCCCACATCTGTTGATGGTTTTTTGTTTCTGTTATTTGTTTCACTTTGTACTTCAAACGTTCTTTCAACTGGAATATTATCGTCAAGAGATATATCTTTTGTTGGTTCTGTTTCTGTGATTAATCCATGCCGAGATCCATCATTAGGTGAACTTTGATCCTCTTTGTTACCGTTCAGTTGACAACTTTCAATCACCACAGCCGGGATTTCTAATTCAAACTTGACGTCCTTGTATATCTCTGTCGTAGAGCACTGTCTTCTGGTAGCTGCCTCATCAAACAAACACGGTGCTGTATTTTCCTTCCAGTACTCTCCCAAAAGTTCCTCAATTCTCAGTGGCACTTCAATGTAGGCAGGCACTTGTGTTTCCGTTTTATAAATCTTTGTTTCTTTCCTTTGCGTTGATCTATCATTACTAATTTCTGCTGCACATAGATTTGGCGTAACTTCTGTTTTATACCCCTGGTCTGTTATGCTGTTGTCATACTTATTTATGATTCTGTAGACGTTCGTTTCTGTCATTGGCTGCGTTTCCTGAACTGTTATGTATTCATGGAAAACTACTTCTGTTAGCAAACACTGCACATCTTTGTCATTCAAGGTTTTATGGGGGTTTATTGAAGCTTTAGTTTCCATTCTTCCAGGTGTTTGAACAATTAATGAAGTCTGACTTTCTCCATTTGAAGATGGCACGTGACTTGCAGCATCTGCTGGTGAACTTTGAACTTTATCTTCATCTAGGTAGAATTTTGTTAGTGCCGTTATATTTTCTAGTGGTGTTGTTGTGTCTTTGGGACCTTTGCTCTCAGCATCAGACAGAGTAACATCTGGAGGCAAGCTGAGAGTGACGCAAGGGGACAAACTCTGTAGGGTGTCATCACTCGACGACTGTCTGATTTCGGTGGTCTCACTCTGGACTTTGAAGTCCAGTTTTATGCATTTCAAAGACGTGTTCATTTCCAAAGTTTTGCAGTGATTGTCGTGTGATAGGAAACTCTCTCCACTGGTGTAATCGTCACACTTGGGTGACTCAGGTATACTTATTGTGATATCTGTCTGCGTGACATTTGGATTTAATGAAAAGCTAATTGCTGTATTATAATTGGGCGCATCTGGGCTAGTGGACATGGTTGTCATGTGCTGTAATGTTGAAGGCGGCGTGTACGATGCATTGGTGACGATTTGGGTGCTGGCGCTGCCACCTAGAGGCAGTGTATAATCGATTGGCTGGGTGTCTTCCCTGGCTGGCGAACTACACATCTTTACTAGTCCATCCTGTCTGATATCAAGTCCTTCAAAGGATATATTTCCGTCACACACAGTGGTCCCTGATCGTACACTTGTGACATTTTCTTTCTTGTTGTCCATGTCCCATGGTGATTGTACGTTACTCTTTTCCACTGCCAAGATGTCAGTTTCGCAGCATTCACATGGGTCATGGAAATCCTGCAAAGTAAAGCCCATGATTTCAAATACATTTTCCTGGCTTGGGATGTTACTGTGGAATTTTATTAAAAGATATGGAATTTGGTAATTGTGTTTTGCATCATCTAAGAGTTGCCAGTGTTTTGGTGAATTGTATTTCAGTTTTGTATGATTTAGACTGAATTCTGTAAGCGTGCCTCTGATTGGGCAGATCATAATCAGGAATGAGGCATGAGACGATTTCAGCCAACGTAATGCCTTCTTTCGAAGGATGTTGCTATAATATGTTGGTATAGTTAACTTTATTCATATAATGCTGACATATGGAATCACATTTACTCAATGGTGACACATTGACATCAATTAACATAATCGTGGGAAAAGGTCAGGGAAAGTAACTGAATGATACAAAGAGTTGAACAATAATAATTTGTTACTTGTATTCGTAGTTTGTTTTGACCTAATTTTCATATCTTTTTGTAAGAATCTCCTTCATTTTTTGCAAACTGCATATCTCCTGATTTTCCATCTTTTTAAAATAATCTCCTTTTTAACCAATTTCACATTTCCTCTGTAAAAACCAAAATAGCTATGGAATGCAGATAACACCATCCTTGTAGATTTCATTTTTCAAAATAATTCCAATGTTTGGAATGGAATTACCCCCTCTTACACCCCCCTTCTCTGGTAGCATCTTCTGCAGGAGAATATCTTTATAATTCTTTGTCTTTACTCAGACTTGCCTCATTTTCATAGGTGAAATCCATGTTTTAAAAAATATATATAAAGCCACCCTAACTTGTTTCATTGGTTAACATTCCTGCTACCAGTGGGTGACGCCATCTACCAAACCACAAAATATACTTACATAAAAAAAAATCTGCCGTGTTTGGTAAGAAAATCTGCATTTCATCGAAAGTATTTCTTTATTCTGTCAGTTTGCTAATCAGCTTTATACTTGTGTGGTGAATGCAAAAAACATACATTTACTATGATTTTTACATTACAAACACATCTGTATTATAACAGGATATGGCCACATCCCTCCCAAAATAGAAAAATCCATATTGTATACGGGAAATCCATGCTATGGTACACGTCTGCTTTCATCTCAGCTTCTGTGACATCTGCAAATGATGATGATGCCGAACTTACTGTTTGTTTGAGTTCGTCGGCCAATTTGGATTCCTCCATTTTGTTGACCTCTGGCGTTGAGCTTAGGAGACATTTGTTCACCTCATCAACATCGGTGTCTGGTTTGGTTATGCCGACAGGTGGCGCCACGTGGTCGTCACTGTTTCCGCGCAAGTCTGCGAGGTTCTCCGTGTCCGATACGTGTGATGATAATTTTGACGCAGAATTGTTGATGTTTATATTGTCAGGCAACGATTCTGTGTCAAGTTGTAGTTTTGATTCTGCTGATGTGATGTTCGCTTCAGTTTTCTGGCAATCGTTGTTTATTTCTTCCATTTCATCTGCATTCTGTAAACAAATACAGATTCCAGCATTTATGTAATAAGTTGGTTTTCATTTTGTGATATATACTTTAAAATAGTATATTACAAAGTTGACAAACAGTACGGATTAGATAAGATGAAATTACCAAGTGGGGCGGTGGTGTTACTAGTGTAGTGAGCAGAACATCAGATTTGTAATTGAGATATGTCAGGAGCTGGTTTTGAGTAATTTTTCTGCCATTTTTTGTTCAAAGCTTGGGTAGTTTTGTAATCTCCATGTTGCCACTGTTCACCCAGATGTTTGAAGGAGTACCTGGCTGTAGACAATGGTGGATATACATGAACGAAACAGTAATTGCAGCGTGGCTGAATTCTTCCAAGAGAAATCACACTGTTGTTTGAATGAAGAAGTCTGTCAGGGGGTGACACATAACACACACACTGCAATCCTGAGGACTGGATACTGCGCTATATAACAACTTACCTTTTGCTATTTGTTACCTCTGAGAAGTCAGGTGGTCTATAAACAACAAGAAAGATAAGAGAACAAAGACGGACACTCCTTGCTGTAATACTGGACGTGTGGTCAGACTTGACTTCCTGTGTTCTCAGTGTGGATCAGTCAGCAGTCGTCAAGTATTATTGAACCCTTGAACGTCGCCCTCTCTCTCTGTCTCTCCTTGAGAGGTCAAAGACAAATAAAGAACAAGTGGCTCTCAGGTGGACTGGCCACATTTAAAATTCTCCAAAGCCCAAACACCCATGCCAATGTCTAACATAGGTGTGGTTTATTTACAGTTTTCTTTCTCTTGAGTTAGTGAGTCAATGATGGTATTTTTTCTCAAATCACTTCATGAGATCTGTTAGCTAACTGTTGTAATTGGCTATTACAGATTGGATAACTGTCTGTGTTAAAGTTAGTGTAGCTACCCATGTTACTGCCTATGTACATAACTATCTGGTTACAGCCTGTGTTACTGTGACTGTGACAGGAGTTAGTGAAACAGTCACTTGGTCTGTTGAACCTCTGGACTCGGATTCCTAAGGATTTAGGTGCCAAAGTAGCTGTACTATTATTAATATTTCAAAATAATGGCGACACTTGCTCATTGAATAACAATCAATAGTTTACGCTGTGCTAAAAAAGCCCCTTTAAAATAGACACTTGATATTGCGACCACACAACGTAGAGATTTCTTACTGGAACAGTTTCACTGTGATAATGTACTCATAAGAAAATCCCTCATTAGGCAGAATCTGTAGTTATATTTACAGAGCTTTTCTAAAATACAAAAAGGCAGTGCTGTTTCACCGGGATACTATTTATGTGACACACCACTGAAAGTGTCACAGTGTTGCATTCTGGTATTGACAGTTTCAGTATACAAGATCATTGTTAAAGAGCAAAATCAGGTTTGTGGGCTCATACGAATGTTAGGGAAAAGGTCCCCTGGTCTAGTGTTCCCATCAGCGAGGCTTGTATAAATAATTGCATGGTCGTCTTTGACAGCTGCTCTTCACTGATCGTGATAACAAGACGCTGTACGTAACAAAGGATGAGGCGGTCACTTTCACTGCCGTCAAGCTGGATTTCTCCCCAGATAGGTTTGTGTTCCATCCGAGCCTTGAGGACACCGTACTTGGATACTCCTATGACAGTGAATCGGTCAGTATTTGTGGTAATAAATATTTATAATATTAGTACACTCTGCATTTTTAAGATTAAGTTTGATTTAACTAAATTTATTTATAAAAAAATTGGTTAAATAATAGGTTAAATCTATTTACACTGAGTTTATTTATTTTTAGTAGAAGCTCACTTTACAGTCACCTCGGTAACACAGCCACCTCGCAATTAAGGTCATCCTGGGACAGTCACAAATTATTTTTATAACAGTAAAGTATAGGAAATTAGTCCTGCTAATTTGGTCACCTCGCTACTCAGGTCACTTTTGCCAAGTCCTGGGTGACCTTAATAGTTAAATTCCACTGTAATTACACATATTTAACTAGTTTACATTTTAATATTTAAAACAAGTTTTTAGCAATTTGCATATATGGTCGTTTTATACATATCATTCTACACACACACACACACACACACACACACACACACACACACACACACACACACACACACACACACACACACACATATATCTATTTATTTTATGTAAATCACATTGGGCTTTCATAAAAATTGCACTATATAAAATATATTTATTATTGTAATAAATTTATCAACTGATACGTCGGACAGTATCGTGCATGCTCTGTCATTCCTTACAGCTGTACGCGTCTCACGATCTTGGCTCGACGTGGACTCTCGTCAAACAGTTTGTGAATACTCGCTTCTATTGGGCCATCAATGGTGTTGACAAGGACACCCACGTCATCCACATGGAAGTGCAAGATGCACGTTTGGGTAAGGTCGCGACTATTTATATGCTAACTTTGGAGGACAGTCTAACTCCACCTCCTCCCAGACGCTTAGGTCAACTCATCTCTTCTTGAGTTCACTCACTTCCTTCCTTGGACAGTTGGTCTCGGATCTACCAGTTGGCAATACATGTATAAAAACATAAAGGTTGTTATTTAATTTAGAGAAGATGTCATAGAAAACCTGCGTACAAGTAGTGCTGAAGTCTTACATTCAGTGACGGTTGGTGTGCGTATATTATAACATACTTTCTCAAAGTTTATGCATATGTAAACAGCCTTAGTGTGGCAGTTCTTCTAAATATTTAAACTCTTATATTTCTTTCTTATTATTTGGTGTGGTCAAGCTATTTAGGCCATATATAATTTATCTTTGCCATCTATATTGTTTTTCAAGACAACGTGTTATGACAACAAAAATAACAGACAATCTGGTATTGACTTTTTAATGACAACTGTACAGAGCAGCCAAGACATATTATATTAATGTGACATACAATGTAATTTGTTTATTTACCAAGTCATTGTTAATTTTTGTAACAAGACAATCATAAAACTTATTATTGAAAAAAACTAATGACTAATTTTTAAGTTGGTTTCTTGCGTCTGTAGGTGGCTATGTGTATATGGCCTGCACACAGCCATATTGTAAAGACGTGACAGTCGACAAAAGCATAGGGACCATCGATTATGACACATTACTAGTATCTCACGAGTACATCTTCGTTCAGGTGAAGAAACCTATTTGATTACCAATCTGTCACTTTTTTATATACAGTCTATTTATTTAATTACTTATTGTAGTTCTTTCGTAATTTCAAAATATTTCTACTTGTTTTATTTATATATATTTTTTTTAAATATATCTACACTTTTAACACTTATTTTACGTTAATGCTTTTTATACGTACTTGAATGGTTGTATTAATCTGAAATAAAAGTAAAATAAACGCACGCAATAGTCTGAAAAGCGTTATAATAATAATAAGATAACTTCTATTGCACCTAAATCCTTGGAAAACAAGCTCAGAGGCACATCAAAATGAAAGGATTGGTCAATCTCAAAATCCATCAGTAGTATTCCAGTTGTCAACAGATGGGTCAAGACGCTAGGGAGCTACGGTGGATAAGCAAGGTTGTAAAGATAAGTTTTTAAATGACGACGAAATGTGATGGTTTCTCCTTCGTTTTCACCACAGAAGACGACCCAGTTTGCCAGCCACCTCTTTGTCTCATTCAACCGATCCCGATTCCAACGTGCATACTTTCCCCGCAAGAACCACCCCAAGGTAAGCATTTCATTAACCCTTTAGACACCAGTCACCTGCAAACGTTCGGATGCCCGCTTCCCCAACCACCTGGATCCATCCTTTAGCTTTGACAACGCGTGGAGGTGGCACCATCTTCTGGGTACTTATGTAACTTTGTCACAGGATTCTTTGCTGTATCTACTGTGCAGTTGGGGTAGTTGTCATATAGTTTTATATTGGCAGTTTCACACATTTAATTTAAAGGTTGATTATTTATAACCATCCTGTGCAGAATTCAGTTACCTTTAAAATAACCACAACTTGCAATGTTAGGAAGCAAAGTACAAAAAACGTTAAATGCGAAAACCTATGCAGAGGCGTGAACCCATACCATGGTGATTTCGTGCACATTCTCCGAGCATGTTAAAAAAAATTATGTAGGATCTAAAGGTTAAAGGTTAAAGGCAGGTAACACGCAGACTGCACAGGTGTGTTTAACAACCAATTTGTTTTTTGGGAGGAAACACTGCTCTACAGAGTTCGCATTTCTGATATGTTCCGGGATAGTGTTTCACAGTTTTGTATCCCTGTAAGCGAATGTGATGGCTTCATGTCTGCAGGACTTCAGTGTCGTTTCCACGGATGACCAGCAGGTGTTCATAGCAGGAAACCACCGCAATGGAGTCGTCAATCTGTACGTGTCTGATACGACCGGTCGCTTCTATGTGTCCTCTCTAGAGAGGGTTCTCGCCCTCAAACTAAACGACGGCGCGTTTCATGCAGACTTGTACGAGGTCGGTAAATGATGGAGAGACGTTATGTGTTTCATTCCTTTTTACAGATATTCCCTCACACACACACGCACACGCACACACACACACACATGCAAACAAACTCAAACATATTTTACACACATACACTTACAAATAAACACACACACACACGCGCACACACACACACACACATACACTCAGTCACACAAATCAAGGCCTATCCCACTGCTTACTGGTTATGTCTACTTTTATTAAAGTGTGATTAAGCTCCACTCACTTTTATTAAACTCCACCCACTCTTGTTAAACTCCACCCACTCTTATTAAACTCCACCCACTTTTATTAAACTCCGCCCACTTTTATTAAACTCCACCCACTGTTGCCACATCCACTGTTGTCCCACCTCTTGACAGAAGTTATTGAACTCTGCCCACTTTGTTTAAACTCCACCCACTTTTATTCAACTCCGCCCACTTATGTTAAACTCCGCCCACTGTTGCCCACTCCTTGACAGACGGCTGTGGTGGGTTTATTTAACTCTGCCCCCCCTCTGCTAAACTCCACCCACTGTCACCCTGCCCCTTGACAGACTGCTGTGGCTGGTTTGCCAGGTGCGGGGTATGAAGGGGATCTACATTGTCAACCAACAGACTTCAAGCAACAAACACATCAAGACACTCATCACCTTTGACCAAGGCGGCAAATGGAAGTCCCTCCCAGTGCCGCTGGACGTCAACAACAAACCAGTCGTGTGTAAACAGGTGAGATATAAACAGACTAACAACTATAAAGGAACGCAATGTAGGTGAACAGGGTATATTACAGTACCCCCTTGCCCCCTGACCTGGTCCGTTCATCCTCAGACAGACCTGTGGACTATATCGCTAAGATAAGGTGCTCATTAGACAGATCCACATTAAACAGAATTTGTTGTTTAATTTAAGGATCTCTTTCAAAATGCAAAATCCCGCTGTCGTATTACCGAGGACACTATTTCAGTAACACACCGGCAAAACTGTTCCTGTGGCGCACCCTTCCTATAAGAAAAATATGCCATAAGAACATCTTTCCATACTCCTGCTTAATGTAAACTCCAGATCAAGTACTTTGGACTTTTGATTAAGATAAGAAGTTAATGTGACTGTGATTGGTGTCACAGATTTCCTGCTCAAAATGCAGATTGGATGACCTAAGGTAATATGCATTAAATATGCATCAAAATCTGACTCTTAATACAAAATAGAAATTAAACAAATCTATTAAACTTGTCCTTCCTTGTAACAGCACTGTAAATGTGCTGCACAAAATAAAGAGATGTTATGTGCTGTGTGTGTTCATTTTTCCAGGTGAACTGTTCATTACATCTTCATCTGAAACTCAGTTCCGTCTACTTTGGAATTCCAATCGTCCTTTCTGAAGACAATGCGCCAGGACTCATCATGGCCCAAGGTCAGTTGGGAAACATGTTGCCATGGTGATCATATGTATCCAGACACCATATATTTTCGGACACCCGTCTGTTTTCGGACAGCTCTTCAAAAAGAACGTTTTCTTTGTTCCTACAGTAAATGGACACTCTCTCAAAATCACACTTTATTCGTCTACTCTAAAACCGGAAGTGAATGTCTGATCTCTTGTCTGTTGTGGTGGCGCAGGTGCGATGGGAACTTATTTGACGCCACACAAGTCGTCCCTGTACCTGTCACGAGACGGGGGGATCAGTTGGACCCATCAGTTTGAGGGCAACTACACCCACAACATCCTGGACCAGGGCGGGGCCATGGTCGCTATCAAGGAACAAGCCCACAACCTTGCCAACAGCATACTGTAAGGCTCTCATGCTTTGGTACTAGTTCTAGTTCTACTTGAGGGGTATCAGGGCAAAATTAATTTTTGAAATTTCGCCCAAACCACGACGAGCCATTTGTTTAAACACGTGTTGAGCTAGGATATTATATAATTTATACAAAAACATGATAAATCCATTTTAAGTGACGTGCGCAAAAGAGCATTTGTTTTCAAAACGCTATAAGCGCCATCTGCCTTTTTAATAAAAACGTGATCAATCCATTCCGAACACAACTGTTCAGACCCAGTACATTTTGGTGGTATGAAGCCTGCAGTTATGAGCAACATGTAAAGTGGCAACTTTAGTTTTACAACATGATACCAGTGTCATATATGTAAGTCATGTTTTTGTGAAGTTATTGGTGGTTGAATTGACCCAACCGAAGAATTAAAGTTTTGAGATGGACATCAAAGTTAGATATTTCCATTTTAAATCACACACCATTCAATCAAAAACACTTTTTCAAGGTATCATTCCATACTGCATTACCCGTATTGACAGCAAATTGTTTATTATTTCTAAAATGGCAACAAACGAACATCGATATTTTCACCCCTGCAAATATATTTTAGTTTTTCTTCTCACTTCCTTCGGTTTTGTTATATGTACCACGTGGCCTCAACCAGCCATAGCTACCTAGCCATATAGTGTCCTGTATTGTATCACTCTTCTACTTCCGTACAAACATTGAGCCTATCTGATGTCTACCGTTTGCACAAATTTGTTTCAGTGAAATCCTCCGACAAACTGTTACATTATTTTGACCGGATTTATGTAATGAAAAATTCGTAGAACAAAACTCAGTTATATGGCTCTATATACTACATCACTTCGTATTTTCACACAAGTTGTGCAATCTAACGATCAGAGCCAGTTCATCTGTTAATTTTAGCAAAAGTACTCTGTATTAAGGTCACCCTCGGGACTGGGCGGAAGTGACCTGAATAGCGAGGTGACTGTATTAGCAGGATTAATTTCCTGTACTTGCTGTTACAGAAATAAATTCGGACTGTCCTAGCGTGACCTTAATTGCAAGTTGGCTGTATTACTGAGGTGACCGTAAAGCGAGGTTCAACGGAACAATTTCTTTACTAAAACAACTTTTAACCGTTTGCACACTTTTTAAACGAGTGCTAAATCACTGGCGGGAGGAGCTTTGATAGCTAGGCAATGTTATTCAAGATGACTGTCTCCCGTTTACAGGTACAGCTGTACGGAGGGCGCCTCTTGGCAGACGTACTTGTTTGTCGGAGGGAAATTCTACATCGACGGCATCTTAAACGAACCCGGAATCAACACACTCATAGTCAGGTAATGAACGTGTGTGTTCTGTGATTACATACGTAGGCGTTCTCCACATGTGTATTCTGTTTATTTGTGGCTGTTTCTTTCTCTCTTTGACATCAGCTACAATCTCGGCTATTGGCACGTTTATACTATGAAATGAAGCTATTCGCACTTCTGCAAAAACCAGAGTCTGACAATCGGAGTCAACTGTTTCGAGGATTTTAACAAAACTATCCTTTTCTTATGGAACTAACTGACTGCACATATGAGACTTAACGTATTCATTCATGTCAGACTTTAACATCAACAGATATGTTTAAGAGTAGGCTCAATGAGCTACTTCAGGAGTTCTAACCTTGACAAGTTGTGAAAGTTTACGTGTAGCTTACGTAAGTTCTTGTAAATTATGTTAAGTGTAAATTTTAAAGTAAATATATCAGAATTGCATGATTGAGAACTGTTACGTGTGCCTGCGCAACCAAAGACAATACTCAAAATCCACACAATTAAGATACACATGTGTACGGATATTGTGCTCGTACATAAGACACACACACACACACACACACACACACACACACACACACACACACACACACACACACACACACACACACACACACACACACACACACACACACACACACACACATAAATGGTGGCTGCTATGCTAGGGACTGTTTGCAGTTTTAAATGGAAATTGGAGCCCAGCTATATTATGCTATATATTTCAGTATATGCTCAGTGTATGCATGAATGGTGATAGAAACTTACACATTAAAACGCCACACTTTTTAAACATGCAAGATGCTAGCCAAGTCTTCAAGAACTAAACAATTTCTGTTTCTGATTTAGACCATGTTTTTCATCCCCTCCTGCCATCTCTCTCTGTGCACAGTATCTTCGGACGGCCAAGTAGAAGTGCCAACTGGACCATAATCAAGATGGACTTCACGTCGGTGCTGTCCAGAAAGTGTGGCAGCAAGGACTACGAGAACTGGACACCCACTGATCAGGTCAGTTAGTGGTCAAAAGAACCCTTCTCATATGACCGCATCCTGCCTCGGCCTGGACTCACCCTTGTATGAAGACCAGAGGATGATTTCACTGAGATATTGAGCTCATTTAAAGAAAATCCATCATTAAACGGAATCCATTGTTAACTTGAAGGAACTTTTTCAAAATGGAGAACGCCGTCGCCATATGACCGAGGAAACTGTTTCCATGACAGTATGATGACGTGTCTTGGTGTTGATAGTTTTCAGTATATATATATATATATATATATTATGGTCATAGTTAAGGAGCAAAATCCGTATCATATCAAAAATACTTTATTGTCTGTCCTAAAACAATACATTTTAAAACAGAAAAATGTCTTTCGGCTCATCCATTGATCAATCAATTAATTAGTTCTGTATAAAATACAATACAAAATAAAGACATCAAAACACCCAACATTATTGCCTGCACATATAAAGTCCCCACACATGTAAAGTCCCCACACATGTGAAGTCCCCACACATGTGAAGTCTCCACACATGTGAAGTCCCCACACGTGTGAAGCCCCCACACATGTGTGGGGACTTCACATGTGAAGTCCCCACACATGTAAAGTCCCCACACATGTAAAGTCCCCACACATGTAAAGTCCCCACACGTATAAAGTCCCCACACATGTAAAGTCCCCACACATGTGAAGTCCCCACACGTGTAAACTCCCCACACATGTAAAGTCCCCACACATGTAAAGTCCCCACATGTATAAAGTCCCCACACATGTGAAGTCCCCACACGTGTAAACTCCCCACACATGTAAAGTCAGCGAGTAAGATGTATATACATAACACATAAAAGTATCCTAAAACGAAAGCTAAACATACCACATGAACAGACAACTGACTAAATGTAAAGTCTCACCGAGCATACCGAAGAGCAGAATCAGCTGTAAGAGCTCTCAGGAATGTTAGTGAAATGGTCCAAAGTAACATTCCTTATATCTTACTAAGCAAAATAAGGAAAAGGTATGAAATGGGTGTTAAAAATAGAAAGGGTTAGTGTTTTGAGCATAAAATAATTTCTATATCTGTTGTTGTTTTCCTCTTGTCTCCCTGTATGTCTGGGGTGAGGCTTGCCTCAATACTTGTCTGCAATTTTTGTTTTCTTTTCATTTTCTTCCCCTTCACTGATCTTGCATTGCTGTCTCCACCAACCAACTTCACGCCCTTATATCTTTCACTCTCGATCTCCACTCCTCTCCCGATCACTCCAAGTCTCTCTTTTCACAGTCCATTAATCTCAGTCTTGGTCGTCCTCATCTCCCTCCACTCTCTGGGTATCTTCTTTCATTTTTAGCCATTCTTCCATTCCCTCCTCTTATATGAATGCATGTGAGAACAGGTAATCAGAAGTGTGGGCAGAGAGAGACAGAGAGAGAGGAGTTTGAGAGGAGAGAGAGCGAGAGAGAAAGAGGAGAGATAGAGAGAGAGAATGAGACAGGATAGGAAAGAGGAGGGAGAGAGAGAAAGAGAGAGAGAGAGACAGACAGACAGACAGACAGACAGACAGAGACAGACAGAGTCAGACAGAGACTAACAGAGACAGACAGAGAGAGAGAAGGGTGGAGACAGAGACAGAGAGAGACAGAGAGAGACAGGGAGAGACAGGAAGAGACAGGGAGAGACAGGGAGAGACAGAGAGCAATAGAGAGAGGCAGTGTTTCAGTCAGTGAATTAGTTACATAATGATAATTTATTTTAAAAATTACGCTAGGTCAGGTATATTTGGTCTGGATTGATGATACATTTGATTTGATTTGACATTTGATCAATAACTGATTGTTTATTTATAAATTCATCTTGCATATTAAAAATCTGAACCAACGATGACAGGACCATTTTGTCTCTTATGCTTTTAATGAACAAAACAGAAGCTTAGACTTGGTTGCTAATAAATAATAATCATAACTAATTAATTAATTACATAGGGAATAGTACTAATAATCCAGTTTTTGTCTCTTTGACAGCACAAATCTGGTAAATGTATTCTTGGTCAGAAGTGGACATACAAAAGACGTTTGTCAACATCAGAATGCCGCAATGGCATAGACTACGAGAAAGCTTTGAAAACCACACAATGCACGTGCACAGAAGAAGATGACTATGTCTGGTATGTTTCACACCAGGGCGGTGTTCACTTGCTACATCCCAAAGAAACTCGGTAAAGACAGCACATATTTCTCTTGGGAATTAAACAAAAATTTTGTTTCTGCCATACAGGGATGAGCAATTTTAAAATAGTTTTTGGTCAGTCTGTCATAATACATGAGTGGGAAGTTTTGGCTGGTCCGTCATAATATATGAATGGGTAGTTTTGGCTGGTTTGCCATAATACATGAGTGAGAATTTTTTGCCAGTCTGCCATAATACTTGATTGGGTAGGTTTGGTTGGTCTGCCATAACACATGAATGAGTAGTTTTGGCCATTCAAGCATAGTACATAAGTGACTAGTTTTGGCTGGTCTGCCATATTACATGAATGGGTAGTTTTGGCTGGTCTGTCATAATACATGAGTGGGTAGTTTTGGCAGATCTGCCTTAATATATGAGTTGGTAGTTTTGGTCGGTCTGACATAACACATGAGTGGGTAGTTTTGGCTGGTCTGCCATAATACATGAGTGGGTAGTTTTGGCTGGTCTGCCATAATACATGAGTGGGTAGTTTTGGATGGTCTGCCATAATACATGAGTGGGTAGTTTTGGATGGTCTGCCATAATACATGAGTGGGTAGTTTTGGTCGGTCTGACATAACACATGAGTGGGTAGTTTTGGCTGGTCTGCCATAATACATGAGTGGGTAGTTTTGGCTGGTCTGCCATAATACATGAGTGGGTAGTTTTTGCTGGTCTGCCATAATACATGAGTGGGTAGTTTTGGATGGTCTGCCATAATACATGAGTGGGTAGTTTTGGCCGGTACGCATAGAAATGGGGTAAATAAAGTTGTCCTATATAGTCAGGTTTGTTGATCGTATACTGTACTGTATATTGACCTGTGAACAGAGTTGTTTTTTCCATTACAAACACCCCTTCACCCCGCCCCATTGGTATGTTTCAGTGACTACGGTTATAAGCGCAAAGATCCAAATTGTGTTGCTACGTCGTGGTTCGACCAGACTGTTCCTCTCATCGACTGTCCAGAGGGCACCACTTACGACAAGACGAGAGGGTAAGATGATTAGCTTCTTGGGATAATTACGTAAAGACATCCTAGTAAGCCAGTGGTGTTGGTTTCACTTCACTATCCCTGGCAGATATCCTATGCAATGTGTAGAAGTTCACTCAGTCAGTTGACAGCTGTACATAGACCTAGAACTGGCATTTCATCATGCCGTGCTGTGGATACCACGAAGGACAAATTCCTGAGTTCCACGTCAAAGAATACGTTCCTGGTAATCCAAACAGAATTACCCGTTCGACCATTCTCACGAGCGGTTTAGCCATGTATTCCAATAATTACTTGTATTTCCAAAACATTTCAAGTAACAACAGCTGAAACGAAAACGAGCCACGCACACTCTGGCTGATGATATTATTGGCCGAGCTTAACTTCAGCATTTTGCAAGGCGATCTGCCCGGGGGAACACAGAGTCTCAGACTGATGTAATCAGCACCTCCCCCCTTGACGCGTGAGGGTGGGTAAAGACTCTGATAACCATCCTTCAAGTTTCACCCTGCAGGAGTCATACATCCGCATATATTAAAGTACCAACTGATCATTGTACGTGCATTTCCTCCCAAGTGCCGAGGTGAACTCTCGTCTCTGTCCGTTCACTTCCTTCAACCACCAGCCTCTGATCTACCAGCTAGTGGTGTACGTAAGGGGAGGCAGTCTGTTCCTCTACCTGGAGTTACCCAGCATTGTCATTTGTAACGGGAAGTCTGCTGTGTAGAAAGTGGGAAAATTGACAATCGTTGATGACCAGAGGGTACTTCAGTTAACTCAAGCCATCTTTGCAGTATTGTCAGTGCAGTTTGTTTTGAAACTGGGTGTTTTGTTTACCATTTGAACTAGCTCTGGGGTCATATCTTCTAAATTGTGAGCATTCTTAAACACAGTTTGGTGGGCAGTATACCTTGAACATAGATATCATATCTTAAGAACATTATATTAAATAATAAATACAAAACTAAGAACAGACAGCCTCCTTTAAAAAACACAGAAGTAGTTATTTAGAGTTTTTGTCACGTTTGCATGTTGCCATAGTTACCGCAAGATGGCAGCAGACAAGTGCATTGATAACATGGACCTTGCGAAACGCGTCCACCCACAAGTTGGTGTCCAGTGCCCCGTGGTCAAGCCTGGTGGACTGGACGTCACCATGTCCAGCAAGCAGGCAGTGGTCACCATGATGTCTGTCGTCTTCCATCTGACACAGGAAACGGTCAGTAGCTGGTCAACCAGTGGTCAGTTCTCACTTAATGTTAGAACTGGAACTTACACTTATGGTAGTGTTACAACAATTACACTTATGGCAATGCTACAACCATTACACTTATGGTAGTGTTACAACCATTACATATATGACCGTATTACAACCATTATACTTATGGCAGTGCTGCAACCATTACACTTATGGTAGTGTTACAAACATTACACTTGTGGCAGTGCTACAACCATTATACTTATGACAGTATTACAACCATTATACTTATGGTAGTGCTGCAACCATTACACTTATGGTAGTGTTACAACCATTATACTTATGGTAGTGTCACAACAGTTACACTTGTGGTAGTGTTACAACAATTATACTTATGGCATTGTTACAATCATTACATATATGGTAGTGTAACAACCATTTCACTTATTGTAGTGTTACAATTATTACATTTATGATGTCATTATAACCATTACAATTATGGTAGTGGTAGTCGCAACCATAAGTGTAATGATTGCACTTATGGTTGCGATACATCCGGCCTAAGTGTAATTGTTGTTATACTACCATGCATGTAGTGTGGTAGTATTACAACAATTACAATTATGCTGTTGTTACAATAATTACACTTACGTTAACATTACATGCACTACAATATGAAGCGTTACAATATTTACACTTATGGTAGCATTACAACAACCGTTACACTTATCATAGCATTACCAACTGTACTTATTTTCTTTTTCTGTATGCTCAGTATTTTTTTATTTTTTTTTCTCAAACAGAATGGGTAAAGAGAAAGCAGGTAGAGGTTACACCAAAACTGAAAGAAAAGTAGAACACCAGATGAAATAGCAAGAAAGCTAAGTCACTTGGCAAGAACCCGGAAATTCAAAGACCTTATCACAGTATTTCCAATATGCACATGGATGAACTTTCTCCCTCTCATTCTCCCTCACTCTCCCTCTCCTTCTCACTCTCTCCTGGCCTCTCTCTCAATTTATCCACCTTGTTGTTATCTCTGGTAAATAATAATAACTTTATTTGCGTTTCAGCCATAGATGCTGAGCAATGCAATAGGTGCATTAGGTTAAAATGCAATAAAAGCACTGATTTTCATTATTTCACAATAATTCATAAAAAATTCATAAAAAATTACTGACATTTTAGCATACACTATCAGGAGTATCTGTGGGCAGTAAATTCCCTCTCTGACCTACCTTCGACATTTTGAACTGGCAGTGACGTGACTGTAAATTCCCGCAATTATTTGCCGTGCTAATTTGCTAACATTTGCAGTTATGCAAACGTCATAATCTAACTTTCTTGATGATCTCGGCCGCGATATGGGTTAAACTCGGCCAATACGAACTACGACTGTGTCGTCAAGCAATATGGGCGGGAGAGCGACAACGTTATTAATCAGCCGTTTACGTTGTATTCAATTAATAACTTGTACAGTCTATTAATAATATTTACTGTAAATGAATTTCACCGATATACTGTACGTATTAACAGGTTTTATTGGTAGATCATTACATGTAGTACTCTTGCCTCAATCGATAGGTGGCGGTATCAGAAACAAATACTGAAAGAATGTAGTGTCCTGTCTTCAGATCCTTTGGCTTCAAAGGCAGACCACTGTCAGTCCAATGTAACATTCATCTTCTTTGTCGTTCAACTTAGACTGGAACGCCTGTCACCCTCACAAATGATGCTGTCGTCCTCAAAGCCACCCTGTAGTTTCCCATTTAGAGGGGTGTCTGTGGCCATCCTGTAGTGGGCATTGCTGAAGCAGGTGCTCACTGGATATTGGGGCGGTTTCACAGGAGCATGTCTCGGACTGGCCAACGTTCATTTTGTTGTATAGGTGTGCTTTCATACTTTTGTGTCCTGTTTGGAGTCTGAACACAATGACCTGGTCAGCTCTGCTGAGATGGTAGTAGCTGTCACTCTTGTTGTGCTTGGGGTGCTGTTGGCGTCATTTTCTCTCTGTCAGGGTCTTGATGATGGTCTTTTCATCACTGTATGATACACCTTTGTTGTTTTGTTCCATGTAATGTAACATGATAGTTGTTTACTATATTTACCTATCAAGAAACTTTTTTGGTTTTTCTTCTGTATAATTATGCAGAAGAAAACCAAAACAGTTTCTTGACAGGTAAATATAGTAAACATGAATAACCAAGAAACTGGATCATCACTACGTTCAAGGATGATTGTTGTTATTTGCGTCTGACAGGGCTCCAGGACATCCACCGAGTACACATGGGACTTCCAGCAAGACGATGCTAATCCAGTGACCAAGAAGGGATTTGAGAAGGCCAAAAATATCACTATGAAATTCAAGAAACGAGGCCTCCACACTGTCACCGTCACAGCAAAAAACCCAAATGGCTCCGCAAAAACGTCCTTGACCTTTATGGTGGAAGGTGAGTAGGTCATTGGTCAAGGTCACACAGGACTGGTTTGTCATGCAAATGTGTTATTTCGTTTTGGTGATCAGATGTATTAGATTGAGCAAACAGTGAGATTGGGCTGTGGGAAGGCAGGAGAGGTTGCACAGAAACTGAAAGAAAAGTAGAAGACAAGATGAAATAGCAAGTAAGCTGAGTGTCTTGACAGGTCTGTAGCCCTGAGCACAGTATTTTTAATATAATAATGTTATGGATGATCACTCTCCCCCCTTTCTTCCTCACTCCCCCTCTCTTTCTCTCTCACACTCTTTCTCCCTCACTCCCCTTCTCTTTCTCTCTCACACTCTTTCTCCCTCACTCTCCCTCACTCCCTCACTTTCTCCCTCACACCTTTGCTTTCTCCCTCACTCTCCCTCTCTTTCTCCCTCACACTCCTTCTCTTTCTCCCCTTCTTTTTTCCTCACACTACCTCTTTTTCTCCCTCACACTACCTCTCTTTCTCACTCACATTCCCTCTCTTTTGCCCTCACATTCCCCCCTTTCTCCCTCACACTCCCTCACTTTCTCCCTCACACCTTTGCTTTCTCCCTCACTCTCCCTCTCTCCCTCACACCCCCCCTCTTTCTCCCCTTCTTTCTCCCTCACACTCCCTTTCTTTCTCCCTCATACTCCCTCTCTTTCTCCCTCACACTCCCTCTCTTTCTCCCTCACATTCCCACTTTTTCCCTCACATTCCCCCTTTCTCCCTCACTCTCCCTCTCTTTCTCCCTCACACTCCCCCTCTTTCTCCCTCTTTCTCCCTCACACTGCCTCTCATTCTCCCTCCTTCCTCTCTCTCTTCCTCCCTCCCTCCGTCCCTCCCTCCCTCCCTCCATCCAGTCCTCCCCCATCCCTATGTCCCTCCCTTCCTCCCTGCCTCTCTCCGGCCCTCCCTACCCTCTACTCCTCCCCGTTTCCTTCTCTCCTTCCTTCCTCTCCTTCTCTCTACAGCAGACCCTGACACGTGTTGCAGATAGGATCCGTGGGCTGTACGTGGTGACACCTCACGGGGCACAGGTCAACCGCCAGGTCGACTTTGACCTCGAGGTCATCTCGGACAGCTACGATGCCCTGGGCATGGGGCATGTCCACTTCATCTGGACGTTTGGCGACGAGGTACAGCATAAATAATATGTCACACTAACATTACGGTAGACATTGGCATGGTGTTAGTATATGCTACCTTTTGTACAAAATCGGACTGTTTTTATCACAAAATCATTCTATCATTACAACTGCCTAAATGTATTTTAGTAAGCACATTGTTTCCGTTTTATTTTATCTCTGTAGACTTTGAATGGTTTAACTTGATAATCATATTGCAATATTACTGTACACATGGGCCACATGATAAGTTTCTGTTTTTGTTGTTAATTGTTGCTGTCTGCAGGGTCCAGACGACAAGTCCGTTTTTATTCACCATTGCTGTCCGCAGTGCTTAGGTGATAAGTTTGTGTTTTTGTCGTTAATTGGTGCTGTCCGAAATGTCTAGATAAAAAAATTTGGTCTTTGTGTTAATCGCTGCTGTCCGAAGGGTCCAGAAGAAAAAGTTACATTTTTGTTGTTCATCGCTATTGTGTTGCCTGCAGAGTCCAGGTAAAAAGTCTACACTGACATGGGACAGTCACGTGACACACGCGTACAAGGCGGCACGCAACTACAGCGTGAGTGTGGAAGCAGTAAATAGTGTCAGCTCTTACTTCTGGGCCTTCACGCTGCCTGTCTATGGTAGGTACACAATGCAGACGTGTCATTATTATACTCATGGCTGTCGGAATAGAAGAACAAGAATGGGTTTTTTGACCTGTCAAATAATATTATTATTATAAGGTGCATGTAGACATGTGATATGTGTATGTTTTGCTTGTGCCATTCCATGAAATGTACCAAGAATGTTTTTATTAATTAAAATTAATAGATCTATAAATAAATAAATAATTAACATGTCCATGATTAAAACGCTGTTAAAACAATTACTAAAAAGTCAATAGAAATTGTACTGAAATCTAATAAATATGTAAATAATTAATTTAAAAGGTCATTTCCATGGATTCCTATGATATATTCTCATGTCGAAAGACCCCACCCCATCCCTCGCCACAGTTCAGTCAAGTACATGCAGATAATATATAGCAGTGTAGAAAATAACAATTTTACAGTTAGAATATTAGCATAGTGTACACATGTACAAAATCGGTGTGCGAAGACTGCTCTAAGACTGCTTTCACAGTCAGTATTGAGGTGCTACCTTTCAAGATGATATTAAGTTAAAATTAAGTGGAGCGCAGTGGCTCAATCGAGAGAACCTGGGTTCAAACCATGTGCTGCCATTTTGAACCTTGGGCAAGTTCGTTCATTCTACATTGCTCCAGCTGACGCAGCTGTGTGAGTGCCTGGCTAAAGACAGTGGATACTTTTGTATGAATAGCTTTCGTGCATTAATTGCAGCGTGGCTGAAAAACAAACTACTTTCTTCTATAGAAGAGAGCAAACAAATTATTAAATCTAAATCTGTCTGCAAATATTTATATCAAGTGTGTGACATTGTACTGTATGTGTTTGTGTGTGTGTGTTTACGTTCCATTTACCAGACAGACCCTGTTAAATGTACCCATCCAATTCTAAGACACACACGTACTATTTCTATAAATTCATCACTAGATGTCGACATGGTGGTCATTCTACCATGTCGCCATCTAGCAGTAGTTTTCTAATAAAGGTTACAGATATCGATCGAAACTTTACAGGAAAAAACGTACAGTAAATTGACTGCAAAATAAGTACAAATGTCCCCCATTCGGTCTGGTGAACCACTTCACTCATAGGGGTGAACTAATTGTGACATTTGCTATCCGCAGACAAACTGGTCACTGTCCAGTTGACCTTCAAAGAGGACAAGAACAAGGTCATGGTGAAGGAGGACACCCCGATGTGGCGGAGAATGCTTGATGATGCCCTCAGGAGGGCGCTAGCAGACGTACGTCTTTTTCGGGTTTTTTATTTTAACTTTTGTATGTTAAACTTCGGCTTTACAGGTTGTTTCATAACATAGATCTCAACATTAGGCCAAAATAAATTCTGGTTTCTCATCAGTGTGCACAAATAAAAATAGGTTCCGCAAAATGTTATTGATATTTATTTAAGTATAATTATTCCTCAACATTTTTATTATATTGATGGGGTGTTATCTGCTATCAAAGTGGTTATTCTCGACAATCAACAATTTAAGATGTGTACCAAACATATTTCTTACAAATGGCATAGACGTAGACACAATTATTTGGCCTATTGCGAATCACTGTTTTAATAAATGAAAACGACGAGTCATAGCAGGCCAAATACATGTGTCTTCGCTTTTGCTGCTTGTAAGAAGTATGGTCGGTACACATCTGATAAAGTTCTAATGAAAAACTGGGTATTCATTTTATTTAGTCAGGCCGCTCACATGAAATAACGCATTGTTGATTTTTCAACAAATACATTATTTTGTGCTTAGTTATATTTTCTTCACTCTCTTGTAGCCTACTCCAATGTTTGCTTATTTATACCAAAGACAATAGGTCAAGAATGTGTAATGGATAAAATAAACTTTATATTAATTTGGAAATATTCCAGGCTAGATAGGATTGGTGTCAGGCCGCTATTATTTTTTAGTAGACTTTTTAAAAATATTCCATGCTTGATAGGATTGGTGTCAGACCGCCATTATTATTTTGTTGACTTTTAAAAGAATATTCCATGCTGGATAGGACTGGTGTCAGACCGCTACTATTTTTGAGTTGACTTTTTAAAAAATATTCCCGTCTGAATAGGATTGGTGTCAGACCGCTATTATTTTTGAGCTGACCCTTTCATGTGTTGCAGCGGATGTTTGTGAGTGAACAGAAACTGGAGGTGGTCACTGTGAAGCTGTCACCTCTCACAGTGGACGTGTCCATTCTACCGTCTAGCGTCAATCTACAGATGAAACAGGTAGGCAGGAAACAGCACTTCATGTTTTATTACACACATATAGTCAGTATGTGACGGATAATGACGGTTCAGAAGTTAAGGTATGTTTTGATGGTACAACTAATGAGCACCATGTTAAAGAGCAACGTTTCAGTGTTATAATGATACCAGTGTCGTACATGTAAGTTATTTTGTTGCAAAGTTATGGATGGTTAACCCACCCGAAGAATTCAAGTTTTGAGCAAAATCAGTAGTTCACAATTCTACTTTAACAACAGATCCATTATAAGTTTGGTAGCTCACTGAAATAATTTTTGCTTTTTTTACCAACAAATTATTTGCAAAATAAAAACACAACATTTCAAAAAATGCTCTGATCATTGCACAATATAATCTATAGAGAACATGGATTTGCAAGAATTATAACTATATACGGATTCAATCAAAAATGGCAGTGTTTCCAAATTTGCCAATATTTGCTCAAAATGGTGGCCATTTTGTTTGTTACCATGGAAACGGGATCTGGCTAAAAAAAGTTCAATATATATTTTACTCAGTAAGACCCATTTCATGCATTGGGCAGAAAAAATTGAACTGTTTGTACAAATTAAAAAATAATCCTATCTACCTGGTGTGTCTGGCCTTAAGAACTATGTATACCATGAAAGTAATGTATGTGCAGTTGTTTGAACAGCTTTTATGTTTTAAACGCAACGGTCGACATCAAACTTAGATATTTACATTTAAAATTTGACGTTTTAGAGGTGAATCGATTGTGATAATATAATAGACATACATTGGCCATAAATTTGAATTTTCACAAATCATTAAATGTATATTACATCTACAACTGCAAGCAACATTCTGCTGTAGCTGTGCTTGATGGCTGTTGTGGTAACCAAGGTCTGTTAATAGCTAACATCCTGACGTCACTCCGTCATCTGTTGACCAGCTATAAATTTCATTTACCGAAGACCACATATTAAAATCAGATTGAAAGTAAATTTGCATAAACCCAGTTATTTTACACTGGCATATTAAGCTGACTGTTATGTATTTTAACTTTAAAATGGCAGCTAGTTGCGTGGGAAATAAACGAGAAAAAATTTGTTCCATGACAGTTGGCGGCCCAGCTGATTGCAGCGACAGTATCTGGAAGCGTTGTGTTGACGTTGGATCCACGAGTGTTTGGCATCTCCAACATCACAGCTGTGCATGCCATCATTGTCTCAGGTAACAGTTCTTCCATCCTCGCATCATCATCTGTCTCAGTATCCCTTGGAAGGTGGCATTGTCAAAATGCTAAAGATAAGCTGTGCCGGATCCATTCATCTCGTTGCCATTCTATATGTGGCGATTTGGGTTTCGGCCAATCGTAGTTGATGTGACATGTAATGTTTGGGAAGTAGAAATAATGATTAGAAAATGCACTGCCGCTGGTTAAAAGGTCCGACTAGTAAATGTATTGGGATTTTGTGTAGTTGTCCTTTTTATTAGGGCGCAAGTATTTGCAGGTTTGTAAGGATGTCTGGCAGGGGTAGTGTAACCAACAACCAACCCTGGCTTGTGAAGATATCTGCCAGGGGCAGTGTAGTCAACTACCACCCCTGGCTTGTGAGGATGTCTGCCAGGGGCAGTGTAGCCAACTACCATCCCTGGCTTGTGAGGATGTCTGCCAGGGGCAGTGTAGCCAACTACCACCCCTGGCTTGAGAGGATGTCTGCCAGGGGCAGTGTAGTCAACTACCACCCCTGGCTTGTGAGGATGTCTGCCAGGGGCAGTGTAGCCGACTACCACCCCTGGCTTGTGAGGATGTCTGCCAGGGGTAACGTAGCCAACTACCACCCCTGGCTTGAGAGGATGTCTGCCAGGGTTAGCGTAGCCAACTACCACCCCTGGCTTGAGAGGATGTCTGCCAGGGGCAGTGTAGCCAACTACCACCCCTGGCTTGTGAGGATGTCTGCCAGGGGCAGTGTAGCCAACTACCATCCCTGGCTTATGAAGATGACTGCCAGGGGCAGTGTAGCCAACTACCACCCCTGGCTTGAGAGGATGTCTGCCAGGGGCAGTGTAGCCAGCAACCACCCCTGGCTTGAGAGGATGTCTGCCAGGGGCAGTGTAGCCAACTACCACCCCTGGCTTGAGAGGATGTATGCCAGGGGCAGTGTAGCCAACTACCACCCCCTGGCTTGAGAGGATGTCTGCCAGGGGTAGTGTAGCCAACTACCACCCCTGGCTTGTGAGGATGTCTGCCAGGGGTAGCATAGGCAACTACTACCTCTGGCTTGAGAGGATGTCTGCCAGGGGCAGCATAGCCAACTACCATCCCTGGCTTGTGAGGATGTCTGCCAGGGGTAGCGTAGCCAACTACCATCCCTGGCTTGTGAGGATGTCTGCCAGGGGTAGCGTAGCCAACTATCATCCCTGGCTTGCGAGAATGTCCATCAGGGGTAGTGTAGTTAACTACCACCCCTGGCTTGCAAGGATACCTGCCAGGGGTAGTGTAGCCAACTACCAGACCTGGCTTGCGAGAATGTCTGCCAGGGGTAGTGTAGCCAAGTGCCACCCCTGGCTTACGAGAATGGTATCTTTCATACGGGAAATATCAGTTGGAGGGCCACATCAACGCAATTCTAACATTAATTTCAGTAGTAAACTGCCTGAAATGATCTTATATAAAAATATGAAGATGTTTAACTTGTATGAGAAATGATTTTTATGTGAAATACTTATGATTATCGAACAGTAAAATGAGACACAACAGGCACTGTGAATTTTTTTTACTGTTACCATAAAACCCAGTCATTGATGCAACTAACTATAGTCGAGCTAGCAGATGTTAATGTTTTCCTTTTTAGGAAGTAATCTTGAACAAAATCTAAACCTCTAGAAATAAAATTGACTAAAATTTTTTTCAAAATTCTCTATGGGTTATGGATTTTTACATTTGTTAGCATCATTACGCATACTTTATGCGGTTGTTCTGAGCAATGTAAACCGCCCACTGATCAGGTAGGGAATTTGTTTTTAATTTGCAGTGCAAAAAAATGCTCAAATTTATGCCATAACAAACATTGTTAAGATATGCATTTTTGCTGGTCCCATTAATGCTGCCCCGAACACAAGATCCATGAATTGAATAATGCAGTGCACGCACAACCTTAATGACAACGATATCTTGCAGTGCTGTGCCTTGTTTCGACCGTTTCGAGGTTGAGCTGCTGTGTCCAGCCAGTGTCTGTTTGTAGATGCTGTCCTGCCACCACACAAGGCCAGGAATTACTTGGCTCTCTACATCTGCATCCCCATCCTACTTGTTGCGGTCTTTTTCAGTGTCCTCATTGCAGTCTACTACAAGAAGTAAGTTGGTCGACGTGTCACTACTGACTGTCAACGCATCATTACTGTCTGCTTACATTCTTAGTGTAAGAAGCAGGGGACGGTTTCATGAAGCGTACTTAAAGTTACGCAATTACCTAGCGTCACGTGTTTGCGTAAACTCCTATGTTCGCTTATATTTTAAAAATCACGTAATTTACTAAGACAATCATTTTAGTGTTAAGAACGTTCTTAGCCACTTCATGAAACCGGCCTCTGGCCTTGTGTGTAAACAATGTGAAATTTATCATGCCTGTTAATAATTAACAGTGTTAATTCTGTGAAATGTATTGTATGTAAACTATCTTTACTGTAGAAGTTTACTATTTTGGCTGCAAACAATGTTTACTGTATGTGAACAGTGTTAATTCTATGAAGCTGACCATGTCTGTAAAAAAAAATTCCTGTAGGAAGATGACCACGTCTAATGTATAAATGTAATTTCTACGACACTGTCAATGAACAGTGTTAATTCTATAAATCTCACAATGTCTGTAAATAATGTTTCCTGCAGAAGCTGACCATATATGTAATCTATGTTAATTCTAGGAAGCTGACCATGTATGTAAACAATGTTAAATATATTAAGCTGACTATTTTCTGAAAGCAATGTTAATTCTGGAAACTGACCATGTATGTTACCAATTACCAATGTTTATTCTAGGAAGTTGACGAGTCTGCGTCGCTACCGTATCTTGGGAGAGCCAAGTGGCCCAGACAGTCTCCTGGATGGCACGGATGACGATGATGATGACCCTCTACTGGACTCGGGATTGTCCGAGTCCGGCCACAGACTGGCCCTCAGTGAGGATGCCGATGACCCCCTCGGTGAGTCAACAGTCACTGTCATACACGATTTGAGTCAAGTACAAGTACTTAGATTAAGTACATTTTTTCAGTACTTGTACTTGTCTCAAGGTGGTGTCCAACATGAAGAAGTGTTCCTTTATGAAACAACGTGTTTAAGAAATATAGTTTTTAGGTTTTTCTTTGCCATATTTCAGATGAAAGTGCCATGACACAAATTTACCTTGTTACTGTGAAATGACCCACAAGTACTTAGATTTATACTTAAGTACATTTTTGTCAGTACTTGTACTTGGGTTTTGCAAATTACAAATACCTTCAGTTGTACTTCAATCATATATCAAGTACATTTTAAGTGCATATCTTGAGACTAAAAGTCAATACACCTCTACTGTTTGTCTGGGGGATGCACAAGACTGCATACCTGTCCTGATTGTATCTACAATTAATACCTGTCCTGATTGTATCTACAATTAATACCTGTCCTGATTGTATATACAATTAATATCTGTCCTGATTGTATCTACAATTAATAATACCTGTCCTGATTGTATCTACAATTAATAATACCTGTCCTGATTGTATCTACAATTAATAATACCTGTCCTGATTGTATCTACAGTTAATAATACCTGTCCTGATTGTATCTACAGTTAATAATACCTGTCCTGATTGTATCTACAATTAATAATATCTGTCCTGATTGTATCTACAATTAATAATATCTGTCCTGATTGTATCTACAGTTAATAATACCTGTCCTGATTGTATCTACAGTTAATAATACCTGTCCTGATTGTATCTACATTTAATAATACCTGTCCTGATTGTATCTACAGTTAATAATACCTGTCCTGATTATATCTACAGTTAATAATACCTGTCCTGATTGTATCTACAATTAATACCTGTCTTGATTGTATCTACAATTAATAATACCTTTCCTGATTGTATCTACAATTAATACCTGTCCTGATTGTATCTACAATTAATATTATATATTTTCAACATACTTAGTAATTGGCACCCAAATAATATCATTGTTGATCATTACAACTGAAATTTCCTTGGAATAAAGGTTGAACGGGGTCATTATATGGAGATTCCCTGGAGTCACCCTTTGTCTTTGATATGGGGCACGGGTGTCTGCACTGTTCTCACGGCTGGTACAGTCGTAATCAGCGAGGTCTGTTACTTGGAAAAGTACAACTGATTCAGCCAGCTTCCACACCTGGCTTGTGAGGATATCTGCCAGTGATAGTGTAGTTGACCACCACCCCTGGATTTTGAGGATATCTGCCAGGGATAGTGTAGTTGACAACCACCCCTGGCTTGTGAGGATATCTGCCAGGGATAGTGTAGTTGACTACCACCCCTGACTTGTGAGGATATATGCCAGGGATAGTGTAGTTGACTACCACCCCTGACTTGTGAGGATATATGCCAGGGATAGTGTAGTTGACTACCACCCCTGACTTGTGAGGATATCTGCCAGGGATAGTGTAGTTGACTACCACCCCTGACTTGTGAGGATATATGCCAGGGATAGTGTAGTTGACCACCACCCCTGACTTGTGAGGATATCTGCCAGGGATAGTGTAGTTGACCACCACCCCTGACTTGTGAGGATATCTGCCAGGGATAGTGTAGTTGACTACCACCCCTGACTTGTGAGGATGTCTGCCAGGGATAGTGTAGTTGACCACTACCCCTGACTTGTGAGGATATCTGCCAGGGATTGTGTAGTTGACTACCACCCCTGATTTGTGAGGATATATGCCAGGGATAGTGTAGTTGACCACCACCCCTGGCTTGTGAGGATATCTGCCAGGGATGGTGTAGTTGACTACCACCCCTGGAATGTGAGGATATCTGCCAGGGAGAGTGTAGTTGACTACCACCCCTGACTTGTGAGGATATCTGCCAGGGATAGTGTAGTTGACTACCACCCCTGACTTGTGAGGATATCTGCCAGGGATAGTCTAGTTGACCACCACCCCTGACTTGTGAGGATATCTGCCAGGGATAGTGTAGTTGACCACCACCCCTGACTTGTGAGGATATCTGCCAGGGATAGTGTAGTTGACCACCACCCCTGACTTGTGAGGATATCTGCCAGGGATAGTGTAGTTGACTACCACCCCTGACTTGTGAGGATATCTGCCAGGGATAATGTAGTTGACTACCACCCCTGGCTTGTGAGGATATCTGCCAGGGATAGGGTAGTTGACCACCACCCCTGGACTGTGAGGATATCTGCCAGGGATAGTGTAGTTGACCACCACCCCTGGCTTGTGAGGATATCTGCCAGGGATAGTGTAGTTGACTACCACCCCTGGAATGTGAGGATATCTGCCAGGGATAGTGTAGTTGACCAACACCCCTGGCTTGTGAGGATATCTGCTAGGGATAGTGTAGTTGACCACCACCCCTGGAATGTGAGGATATCTGCCAGGGATAGTGTAGTTGACCACCACCCATGACTTGTGAGGATATATGCCAGGGATAGTGTCGTTGACCACCACCCCTGGCTTGTGAGGATATCTGCCAGGGATAGTGTAGTTGACCACCACCCCTGGACTGTGAGGATATCTGCCAGGGATAGTGTAGTTGACCACCACCCCTGGCTTGTGAGGATATCTGCCAGGGATAGTGTAGTTGACCACCATCCCTGGCTTGTGAGGATATCTGCCAGGGATAGTGTAGTTGACCACCATCCCTGGCTTGTGAGGATATCTGCCAGGGATAGTGTACCGGTAGTTGACCACCACCCCTGACT
This sequence comes from Escarpia spicata, assembly GCA_963995525.1. Classification (NCBI taxonomy): domain Eukaryota; kingdom Metazoa; phylum Annelida; class Polychaeta; order Sabellida; family Siboglinidae; genus Escarpia; species Escarpia spicata. The sequence continues at coordinate 15,988,509 of OZ023206.1, forward strand.
TGTGAGGATAACTGCCAGGGATAGTGTAGTTGACCACCATCCCTGGCTTGTGAGGATATCTGCCAGGGATAGTGTACCGGTAGTTGACCACCACCCCTGGCTTGTGAGGATATCTGCCAGGGATAGTGTAGTTGACCACCATCCCTGGATTGTGAGGATATCTGCCAGGGACAGTATAGTTGACTACCACGTACCCCTTGCTTGCAAGGATGGTATTCAGGACAGACATAATTATAATAAATTATTTGTATGTTTTGCAGGAACGCAGATGATTGGAATGTCTGACGAGTTAAGTCCATCCAACTGTTGATCTACACAGTCGGTACAAGGCATCGCAGGGAGTGGCTACCAGTGGAAGATCTGATTTAAAAGAGTATATAATTGTTATGTTGTCAGGTAAATAAGATCTAACCAACATGCACATTATTTTATCACGGAAAACAAGATCTAACTTTCATAAAATGTGAGACTTTGACAGGGAATTTCAACCAGTGGAAAAGTATGTTAAATGGGTCTAAAACATTAACTTGTCAGAAAAAACAAGATCTAATTAATTAAATTTGTAACACTTTAATAGGTAATTTTGACCAGTGGAATATTCGGGTTAAAGTTAATTAATTAACAATAACTTGTCAGGGAAACCAGTTAACTGGTTGAAATGAATCGGTAAACGTTATTTTGGCAGGAAAAATAATGCTTACTGAAGGCAGTCTGTTGGGTGCGCCATTGTCACATGAATGAAGACTGTGGACAGGTAGTTTGTGGGTCTTGTATAATTAAAGGCATAAATTGTCTTATTTAAATTCCAAAAACTTAATGTTAATTTCAATTGCTATAACTAGTAAATTTAGTGTCACAAATGTTTTCAACGGGAATATTATTCTGAACCAACATAGGTATTATAAAACAAATACATCCAGTGATGTAACATCCTGTAAAACAGTCATTTAGTAATTTAGTTAACTCGTGAAAATCTTATTACATTTCGTTTCAATACAAATGATTCTGATGTTTGAATTCAAATGCAACACTGTCACTGAATCCTGATCTAAGTTTCTCATTTGCCATCCACAAGAAGACAAAACATAGCATCATGTATAGCCAAGGTGTATTCAGATTATGCTATCAACTCCATATTATATATATATATATCCCTGGCTTACATGTCATTGTTACTAAATGGATTGAATTGATGTATAAATGTCATTATTGTTAGGGACACCAGAAATCATGCAGACGTACATGTACGTTGAATAAAGGACGTGCATGTATTACGTATCGTTTTGCCAACACTTGATGAACAGTGAATATTTACTCTGGAGGGTTTTTGATCTTTCTTTGTGATCATCATATCCATGCATTGAACGTTTTCAAGTTTGCTTCTGCTGCCAAATAGAAAGGTCATAACCTACTGGGATGTGGTTTTATTTGATGAAAGATGTGGTAGTCCGATTCACTTTCCGGCTAACACAACCAAGGTCGCTGGTAATTCATGTGTGTATATATAATACTAATGTTACATTTTTATTACCAATATCACTCACCCTGGCTATACTGGTCAACTTTCAGTTTATCTATTGCGGGCTGCCGTGTCTTACAAATTAAGAATTGTGTGAAGTCAGACAGAATGATGTCTTTTTCCACCATTTTATCTGTTCTTGATGGTCCCTCCTTAATTTGATTTTTGCGCATCGCATTGGACAAATAGAACACGCATTGCTGACCTGAAAAACTGCAAGAGTGGCCTGGTTCAACATTATGCTGTGCATGCTTTGGCAAGTTACCACATCAATCATTTCTTACGATTTTAACTAATGCTTGCACTCATGTTAAACCAATTCTTGATATGAACATGAGTGACCCCTATTCTCGATGGGCTAAAATCAATGGAGGGATGGTTTAAAATGGTCGTAGGATAGAGAACACATTCCAGTCATCGGTAAAATCAAAGATAAATGTACAATATACATATTTAATGTTTGTTGTAGTATGCAGGTGCTTTAAAATTATCCTGTCAATTTGCTAACCAAATGAGTGTTGGGATGAAGAACAGTTTACTTGGGTACATGTTTTCAGTACGAGTACTTATCATACTTGTGAATATGGTACTTATTATTACATGGACAATATTTCAAAATTGTGTATAATGATAACCCAAATGAACAAAATGTTGATGTTTAGTTAATTTGTAGACACATCGTATTTTTTGGTAAATATGACAAAATGACCATTTTATTTAGTAGTGCATTAGTTATTTTGACTAAACCAGAACCATTTCTAACATTGACACCTAAGTTGTCACCGATACCCTTAAATGTTTAAAAGGTGAGGGGATTCATTAAGAAATAACTTACACCCCAGCCAGTTGTTATAATGAAGCTTATTGTTGCTGTAACGGTTGGTGTTTATCGCTTGTGGTCTGTGTTCAATCTGATGTTTCAAAGGAGTTATCGTGTTAATGCTGTTATTGTACCAGAGATTGTTGAACTTTTCTTAGAAAACTGCTACAGTTGGAGATTATATATTTATGTGCATTTAACATTGTCGTCTGGTGTTCATTTTTTATTATCGATTGCAGATCAAAAAAGTTTGCGTGTGTGAAGCATTCGTACCAGGTATATAGGCAGTTACCTTTAGCACAATACGTTTATATCGGTGAAATTGGCTTGGCATACTAATTATATATTTGTTTTCAGAATGTTTGCTTGTTGTTGCGAGTGTGACTAATACAGGATGACAATAAACGTGATACAGAAGATCGTGTCTGCATTTCTGTCGTCACAGAAATCCATACTTTCGCCCCCCCAATCCATTTTAATTAACTGTTAAAACAATCACCTACAGCCACCACATTATATCTACCATACACAGATCACAATTAAAAAATTACACTGGGCTTAATATGTGATGCAACAATGGTTCGGATACATGTGGCAGGATAAGCATTATGTTAAACGGTAACATTTAAGTACTGGTGTCAATCGTGTCAGTCAATTTGTTACAAAGTTGTGGGAGGTTGTATTAACCCCACGTCTTAAGAGAGAGCAGTCAGGTATTTGCTTCAAATCCAACACACTTTTTTAAGATATTAATTCCAAATTGCATTATTCAAACTGGTAAATTGTTTTAAAAAAAAATTATAAAAAAAACAATTACACGTCAAGACTATATTTTAGCTTTTTCTGTTTTGTTAAATGTACCTATGATCCGAACTATTGCAGCCTGTCACATGTAACAATCCAAATGTTCAGCCATGGCCTGTATCCACACTGATGTTGTTTTGAGCTGTTGACCATGCCTTAGCTCTTCTCTGTGCTGACCTCCATGCCGTAAGCCTCTGCACTCTGAACCAGTCTGTTGGTAAGATTTTAAAGTTCATCACTGCTGCCAGCCACGAGGTTGAATGTGCACCATCAGTCAATTGGTGCTCAAGTCGACTTTTCCTTGGATCCAGGCCTATACAGTGTTAAGGCCAGACACGGTAGGTAGATAGGATTATCTTTTGATTTGTGCGAATTGTGCACTTTTTACTGCCCAAAGTATGGAATGGATCATACCGAGTAAAAATACACTGAACTTTTTTGCCACAGATCCATTTCCATGGTAACAAACAAAATGGGTACCATTTTTAGCCAATAATGGCAAATTTGAAAACAGTGCCAATTATAATTCTTGCAAATCCATGTTGTGTTCTGCATATATTCTATTGTGAAATGATCAGAACTTTTTCTGATGTTTTTACATTTTAAATACTTTTTGTAAAGGGCAAAAAAACGGCAAGAAATATGCTTATATCTTTCAAACTATTAATGCGATTCTAGGAAAGTGTCTGATCATTTCACAAAGCAGTCTGCTGAATGCAACACTAAAAACATTATTTGTATAGCATAATAACTCCGAGATCTCGTTTTCAAATGCAGAAATGTTTTGAGAAAACGGCCATCTAAGATCGTTTACTTGATACAGGGTCTGTACACAATGAGACCAAATTCAAGGCTATATAACCGAGAATGAACTGGCACCAGACTAGTGACAGCAACCTACAGCTGGTCAATAAACATCAAAATGCTAAAAAATAACAGATCTGGGTAGAATGCAGACACCCTCATGCATCTACATATGCATGAGCCGCTAAATCAAAGTATGTAACACCCATAAAAAGTAATTGCATTACAAAAGGGGTCCATGGACATATATTGTGCAACACAAGCAGATAATCTGATGGGCAGCAGAAGTGCTCCCCAGACAGAGGGGTGGTGGGGTACTGATGAACAAAGACTACCAGGGTCAGTGGGCAACTGTAGCCAACAGCAATGCAATTGATTATGCAAAATAAGCAGATAAGGCAGCCTGGGTCTCAGCAGGAAATGTACTGGCTACCAGTGATCAAAGGCATGGGGCCAGGTATAATCAATGCTACAGGCCAGAATTCAAGGATATCAAGGCATTTAAATGGAATTGGTGTAATTCAAGGATTTCACGGCCATGTTGATATCGACATGATTGATCCATAACCGAAACTCGCCTAGAGATATGTAATTGTCATAGTAAGTAAACTGTATTGATAGCATGCATACAAAGGTATCATAATCTGGCAGAAAGCCAAAGTATTTTTGTCAAAAACTGGGGTGTCTGGCCTTAAAAGATCATAATAAGTGGAACTTCTGATAACTTTTATAAACTAGAAGTATTGCCATGGGTCCACTGACATTCAAATTGCCCAAAATGCACTGTACAACTGACACCGCATAAGATATCTGCCAGGGGTAACGTAGTCAATGACACGCCTGGCTTGCGAGGATGATAGATAGCAACATAACAAAACGAGTACGTTGATAACAATTTATTAGAGCAGATAAGGAGGAAGAGTTTATGATGTTTCCATGGCCGCCGTGCTGGCGCTCTCCTCTGTATATTTCCCCTTCTCCAGCTGGCTGATTCTGGCGCGTGACTTGCGCTCCAAGATTGACTTCCTGTCTCGGTCCATCTTCAGCTTCACAATCACCACCTGCACAGATACATGCACATTAACTCTCAATGCCACAACTCACAATAAATATCACCGATACAAGAATTCAACCAGAACTGTGAAAGCCCTTTCAGAACTACAATGTACCACACTGCGTGTTCAGAACAGGTCTGTGTAAATGTTCATCACAAGAGGCTCCTCACAGCAATGTTCATATCAGGTGCTTTGTCTAGAAGTTTACACTCCGTGGAACAGACCTAACACAAGTAATAAAATGTGCCCTACTCATAGCAGGGCACATATCTGAAATACTGCCATTTGTGGAAGAAAACAACCATCCACATGTATAGCAGTGGTGGCAACAGAGGGCCAGAGAAGCACAAGGTCAACCCAAAACCCTTATAATTGTCTAGAGATTTGAAGCACTTAGCTAGTTATTTGTATTCATAAATACCTAATCAACAACAATACAAACTGTAACTAACAATGATCTAAATAAATATTGTGCTTCAGACAAAATGAACCGATTTACAATTTTGACAAAATGCATTCTGTTGAAGTAAAACTGGAATTTATATTCCCTAAAACAACACAAAAACACAGTGAATGCCATTTCAGAACTACAATTTACCACAGCGTATTCAGAACAGGTCTGTGTAAATGTTCATCACAAAAGACTCTTCATAGCAATGTTCATATCTCAAACACAAAACCTTTATAATTGTCTAGACAGCACAGCAGATTTGAAGCACTTAGCTAGTTATTTGTATTCATAAATACCTAATCAACAACAATGCAAACTGTAACTAACAATGATCTAAATAAATATTGTGTTTCAGGCAAATGAACTGATTTACACTTTTGACAAAATGTATTCTGTTGAAATCAAACTGGAATTTAAATTCCCTAAAACAACACAAAAACACTGTGAATGCCATTTCAGAACTACAATTTACCACAGCGTATTCAGAACAGGTCTGTGTAAATGTTCATCACAAAAGGCTCTTCACAGCAATGTTCATATGTTGTGAACAGAAAGGGGACTATTTTAGTTGAGTGAAACAACACTCCGACGACATGGAAGTTAAATTCATTACGATCATACCTGTTGTGCATGAAAGACACAATGCAGGCAGGTTGCAGCTAATGATATTAACAGCAGCCACCAACCAATATCGGGACAAATAAACGACAAAACACTGGAATAATAAAGTACATTTCTTTGTGTAGCTGAAGTTCATGGATAAAATGACATTGCATCCACAGCAAATAACTATGACCCTACGAAAAAAACTACAGGTGTGCTTAATTATTGAGATATAACTGTCAAAGCCATTTCAGAACTACAATGTACCACATCGTGTATTCAGAACAGGTCTGTGTAAATGTTCATCATAAAAGGCTCTGCATAGCAATGTGTATGACACAAAGAGGATCTTAGAATAAAATATATAATATATAATGTAGATTGCTATTGGTAGTACAGGTAAGATGGTAGTGGATACATGACTGCATGAGATTGCAAAGCAAGATTATGGTATATGCAAAAGAAAAATTTGAACAGACCTAACAGGATTGTGTAAACAAATCAAAGGGTTCTTCCTGCAAAGCCGAAACAACTCTGTTGCACGGCTGAAATGGCATTCTTCCAAAACCACGGCTAATGTTCCAAAAACCATTACTGGCATAAATCTCAACAAGTTTTGTCTATAAAGCAACATTTTTAAGCAGTCATAATATCAACAATGCGCTGTGTTTTTGTATATCACTGTCTCATGAACAAAATCATAATCAATAAACAGTCAAACTTAAAAATGGCAACTGATTCAGTTTGTTGTTCTTTTATCTGCGTGCTTACCTTGGATGGGTGAATGCCAACATTGACGGAGGCACCGTTAGCTTTCTCACGTTGGATGCGCTCGATGTGGATGACAAATTTCTTCCGGTACACCTGCACAACCTTGCCGACCTGTTGACCCTTGTAGTGACCTCGCACAATCTACAGCAATAACGACAACGTCAGGACTCGGGAGAGATGACCTCAACAACAAAACTGTCCCCCATCTCTATTATCTTACCTGTACTTCTACTGAAACATCTTACCTGTAGTTTGACTGAATCAATTTCTACTGAAGGTATCCAAAGATTATAATTACCTAGAGTACAGATTTTTTCCTCTGATCAGGCACTAGCTAGCGAGCCCAACATTAGGAAAAGACAACTAACACAGACAATATCACAAGGATACAAAAACACAAGAGAAATGACACTATGAGATATTACATTTCTACAATGACATCATCCAACCAGAATGCCATATGTACTAACAAATCCTTCTTAGAGACGGATAACTCTAGTCTAGATATTTTCAGAAGAAATTCTTTCAAGAAAAATTTACAATTTTGAAGAAAGTTGTTCAGTTACCTGTACTTCGTCGTCTTTGCGGATGGGGATGCTGCGGACTTTGTGCTTCTGTCGGAGGTCCTTGGAGAGCGGAGAGCTCATGATCTTGCGGCGGATGTGGGATGGTGCTTGGAAGTGGCGCCTTCGGTTCTTCCTCCGAGAGGAGGACACCAACTTATTCAACTTCATGGCGGCTCCTGAAGTGATGAAACAAAAATATAAATTGTTGCCATAACCGACTTTTTAAAGATGCATGAAGGCATATCAGCTTCCCAGTTTGTATCAGCATACACTGCAATATCTCTCATTCCATGCACGTGGTGCGGTAACGCATGACCACAGCACAAACCAGGTCGCTATTTGGGCTTCAAAAGTGTGCTAAGACACAATATTTTTGCAATATAAACATGCCTAGGATGATGTTGAATTACTGAATTTACCCACTAAGGTATCAAATCTAAGAGAAAATGTAGTTATAACGGTGTAATCGAGGTGGGTCCGGATTCGACACAAATGTCTACACTTTTAAGCACATGTGCTCACATTGTTCTCTCTGTTTACATCACATATAATACGTGTGTGAAACCCTAGCGGCCAGTCTGAGCCACTCGCTAACCCTTTAACACCAAAATTACTCCGTTTCAATGCTAACTCCAATTATCAGTCACCAATAAATCCTCCAACCAATGTGTTTAAAATGCCAACTTTTAGTGACGCAAATCAATATTTATTACAAGAACAGTGTTTTAATGACTGCACTCACAACTTTCATCAAGAATCTCCTGAAGATAGCCAAGGTCCAAACCGAAAATGACCCGGGAATCTCCCCCGACCCATTCGTGACCCACCATGTTACCATGTTTGAGAAGTAATCACCCATATATAAATTCTGTCGCTCGCTGAAACACTGTCCGATGCAAAACCCCTTCCCCGCGATGACAGTTATGGAAACACTGTCTTTCTACTTTAACTTGTCAGTCAGGGTGTGGTCTCCGTGAATTGGAGGATGTGACTTGCAATGTTGCATCGACAGCGTGTTTGAGCGAGCGGACGAATTTATATATTATAGGGGTGATTACGTCGCAAACACTTCATCAGACTTGCACTGCAGGTCCATGTCATACAATTATCCTATGGGCAAATGCATAAAATCGACAGAAAACTGAAAAATATTGGACATTCTTGCTTCAATTCAAACGAAGACATCCGAGTCTGACATCTCGGTACAGACATATCTACATTTACGTAGCGATAGTCATTGCATAGGCCCATGTAAGACGTATCAAACTAACAACCACCTCGATCCTAATCTTTGTCATGTCACCTAAATAGACACCAGCTAAAATAATCCTAGTTTTCAGTTTTTAATCAACACCTTTTTGTATGCATGGGACAGTGGCGGCCAGGGATTTGATGCCGGTCGCGAGGTGTGCATATTAAGAATTACCGTACCAGTTCATCGTGTATCAATTCAACATAACAATTATGTTCTATCATAGTCAGTAAAAGTACCACAATATTAAGTTTGCAGCCATTTGTAGTGAAGATGTTAATAGATTTTACCAGGCAAGAAAACGCATCTACCTACAGCAATATGGCCACGCTAAAAAGGACAACTTCCGCTCGCTCTTCCGCCAACGAGAATTGTGGGATTCTCCTGGATGCAGGCCGTAGTAAACAACTCTTCGTTTGGCGCGTAAGGTAACTTTCAGCAGTGTAACGGGACATATGTGTCATACTTATCTATGCTGCGTGTTTTCGTGTCGTTCTTCGTAAATGTTTTGTATATTGACTTTTCTCCAAATATGAGATAATGTAGGCCTATCTCCTTAATATCGACTGTATTTCTTACTACTTAGTAACCCAGTGCCAGGGGGCACCACTTCAAATTCGAGGGGTCAATCATTGTCAACATTGAGACTGGGTCTGGAATCAAAAGTTCGTTTAATTGTGAACATGCTAAACATTCAGATCATACCAGAGAGTGATATAATTATATTTAATTTAGGCATTATTTAACTTGATGGCAAATTATGCCTTTTTTGTTTTACTTTTTTACGTTGAGCAGGCTAAAATTTAGGCAATTTATTAATTGATGACTTTAAATTTTAATTTAAAAGTTTAAATATGTCGACTCAATCACAGTTACCATCCTAGGGCTAGGTGCATGTGTCTTGTCGGCGCAGGATGGCTTGCGCGTTCTTTCGATCTCCAGAGCTATGCCGGCAGGCATCTCATGTTCCTGGCAGGTTCAGCCAAGCCGGACATATCATGGGACATGGGGATAGGGGCCAGACAGAACAAGCACCCTGGTCCTCCAGGTTGGGGGTTTAGCACTGGACTAAGAACTCTGTCTTGCAAAAAACTTAGCCTAAATGTCCATTCAACATAGATCTGCAATTTGATGTTTTGGCTGCAGTATACATTTGAAGCCTTTACTAGCTTTCTATGTGAACAACGCAGCAAGTGACATTCACATAGAAATTGACTAGTCGCTAGCCTAGAAGCAAGTGGCTAGTAGCTAGTATTGAACTGAAATGTGAACGGGGCTTTAGTCTTAGACCGTAGTAGTCTTGTAAACGTAACTTAGAGATGGTCTGCGAGTTTAAAAACATATTGATAGAGTGGTGCCACTTATTTTATGTGACAGATAATAATGAATATTGACATTTACAGGGAGAATGTTTCGTAGTTCCACCACAGGTGCAATGAGATTAATATCCTCATCCACAAGCAGCCGGTGCACAATGTGGCCTCGATTGACAGCACTATTTCACAAGTACCAACTGGTGGCTCCACCTCGTACAACTGTAAGGCACTTTAGTGGGAGCATCGCACGATATTCAACTGCCCATGTGCACAATCCACCATTAACTGCTCTTACTGATGAGGAACAACTGATGAAGATATCGGGTAAGATGTGCAGCATTAATGCTACGCTTTAGTATTTGAACAACTAAAAATAGTATCCTACTAAAAATATAAACTTTTGAATTATGTGCTGTTTCATACTTCCGCTTGGCATCAGTTTAATCTTAACAGTTTTTTAATTGCTGTATATAATGGGGAGTGGCAGAACAATTCCCTGGGTTGACCTACCTGAGTTTCTTATATATGTAACTTGCTTAAGATTAAAGGTTTGGAATACAAAGAGATATTCCTTGTAGTTGTACAGATACACAGATGTTGACGCACAATATGGTCCATTGTTGGTCCTTTTTCAGTGGCCAAGTTTGCGAAGGAGGTAGTTCGTCCACTGGTGAACGAGATGGACGAGACGTCTCATATGCCACTCTCACTAATCAAGGATCTCTTTGAACATGGGGTTAGTAACTTAACTCAGTGAATCGTCATCACACTTGGACTTGGTATGGCCTAATATTGACAGTAACACAATGACTATGTATTCAAGCACTACACTTTTCGGACACCGGAAACATGTAAAATATTTGTTATACATTAACTTTTCAGACCTCTCTAAACATTTATCTTTGTTTACCGAATCTAATCGGACACTAATAATTATTAATATTTCTGATGACTATCAATGTTACACAGCTTTATTAATAGCATTGTCAAAAGAGAATCCACCATTTCGGGAACTATTCAGGCAGCATGTTTATGAATCTGTGCAACTGTGCATGTTGAAACTCATAGACCTAGTGAAATTTAAGACAGCGATCAATATGTATCAAGCATATCGCAATGTATTACTGAGTAGTTTGCAAAGTATGTTTAAATTGTTTGTCTCAACACATGGTACTTGATAACAAAATACCTTCAAAAGTGATTGTGTGCATACTAACATAAAATTAGTGTGGTTTTCTTTTGTGAAAGAAAACTATGGCATTCGTTACATAAAAGCATCACTAGCTGCAGAAGCATTTAAAAAAACCTACAAGGTCCATCTTCTATCTATGTATTTGATGTACAAAAATTACCAATTAGAATCAAACAGTTATTTTGTAGGCACTCTGCATTAGATTTGGATTTGTAAGTTATATTGGTTGTAAGATATTGTTTTTGTATCATACATAACTATACCGGTTGGAAGTGAATCATAGATATGTAGCATACTTCTGTTCACCCCCTTTTCATCAACTCTGTTTTGTTTATTTTATTGTTTACATGTTGGAAATTGTGTTGTATTATGTAATTATATAATTTGGTTGTTGGAAATAAATTACTGGTTGATTGTTTGATTTTTTGTACCTGATGTCTTCGGACAGCTGACAGTAAAATTATTTTTAGATGTCCGAGTACATAATCAGTACGATGCTATTTTTGTCAGCAACAGTGGAACCTTGTTAATCTATTCCCTGATAATTCAGACATTATTTCACAGGAATGGTGGACCCTAATAATATGGACACCTTGGCATCCAGCCATCATTATATCAAAAACTTATTTCTTAATGTTAAAACATCCTATTATGCGCATGATATGTTTATCGAGAAAACTTGTTGCATAATATTATTTTTCTTCAGACTTGTCATAAATAAGTTTTATTTGAATGTGTTCATCAAGATATTTTATGTATATTTTTAATTTAGCATACAATAAATGACAGTTGTATTACAATTAATTACAATTGCAATTAATTCGTAATGTTTTAACATTATTACTGGAATAAATATTTAACATTTTAGTTTTTTTGTGAAATTTACAAAATATTTTCATTACCATTTCTTCAGCTAATCAGTCTGATAAAAAAACGACATTGCTGTTTGGTTTTGACAGTTTATGGGTGTTGAAATCGATGAGAAACACAGCGGTGTTGGATCAACTTTCTTTGTCACAAATATTGTGATTGAGGAACTGGCCAAAGTGGACATGGCAGTCAGCGTCTTAGTGGACGTCCAGAACACACTCATCAACATGCTTATCACTCGATACGGCACGCCTGACCAACAGGACAAATACCTCCCACAATTAGCTACAGATATGGTGAGTTAACAACTGCACTATACAAATAATTTTTACTAATTCTACATGAAATCATCCAATTTTTTTGTGGCAGCATTTTTGCATCGGTCTAAATTTGTTTGGGAAATACTGATTGCTTATCAACTACTCAGTTTTGAGATTAAAAGTTGCAAAAGTATGAATTTATGCATTTTTAGAATAAAAAGTTTGCAATTTTGTTTGCCAAATTATTACTGGACTGGTTCAAATGTACTGTAAATTATATACTTTGTTCAATTAAATTATTTGTAATTTTTTTTACAAAATATGCTATCATATAGTAGTGGATATTTAATAAAATGAGAGAAGGCGAATTGACTTGGGACCTTTAACTACTTGCTCTTTCTTCTTTGTTCAGAATACACCCAGTGGTCTAGAATAAATATGTTTGTCTTAGGTGGGCAGTTTCTGCCTGTCAGAGCCGAGCTCAGGGTCAGATGCGTTTGCTCTGAAGACGACAGCCACAAAACAAGGAGACCACTACGTCTTGAATGGAGAGAAAATGTGGATAAGTAACGCCGAGCATGCTGGAATCTTCCTTGTGATGGCAAATGTAGATCCGTCTAAAGTAAGACATGAGAAGTAGTTAATATAAGCTGTTATTGTTAAACACTCATATTCATTTGTTAAAGGAACAAAGTGTGAGCTGTTTTATAGTAAAATCATATAGTATAAATTATATCTAACGCCAAACTCTAGATTTCCCTAATTCTGTCGACAGACCACAATTTTACATGTAATTGACCATTATCTGCTTAATTTTTGGTTGTGTTTGTATTGCACGTGGAATGGAAACATAATTTTATAAGTGTAATGATATAACCAAAGGTATCTGATCCCGATATATGTCTGCAATTACTGGAAGTTGTCTCCAGGTATTCACGGATGTCCTGGATGACAAGATTGATATTCATAAACAAACATTGGTCAGATTAGAAAGACAATTTTTCACTAATACACATCTATGTTGTCAAAGATATACCCGGTTATGGGGTATATTTTATTTACATAGTGTATACTAAATAACATGACTACAATAGAAATCTACTAGACTTTATATAAATAATTGATTTGTATATCTGACTAAGTTACTATTTTATCCACTTAGTCATATCTAACTATAATTAACATAGCATGTGTGAGGGGGTATGTCAATGTTATTCTCCTAGACGGTTGCATTTTTGCTAGTATATATATTGATTTTACATAGTCCCATTATCATTGTTATTGGAAGTTACTACGTTAACTTTATAATTAATTTATTTAAAATTGTTGTTAAACTGCTTGCATACATTACATTCCATAGTTATTGTCATATTTCAGGGCTACCGCGGTATCACATGTTTCTTGGTTGACGACGACACGGCTGGAATGACTATCGGCAAACACGAAGACAAGCTGGGAATTCGCGCTTCCAGTACCTGTGCCGTCCATTTTGAAAATGTCAAGGTGAGGCTGCGGTCCACAAGTAAACAATGCACAATAAATTTTTGGTGAGAAGGTCGTTCCCTTTAAACCTGATGACATATAACGAAATATACTCCAATTTCCCACAACGCTCATAAACGTTCAGTGAGAATTTTTTTCAAACAGTTCTAACTCAAACATTTCCTATTTAAGGCAGTACAAAAAATACTGCTTGGGAACAGGGGGGCAGGGAGCAGCTGCCCCCCTGGAATTTCTCAGGGGGGCAGACATGGTTCTGCAAAATTTTATGAGATAATTAATGTGTATTTTTGTTGACTGAAAGGTTTGTGCAATTAGAGGGAAGACATGGTTTTCTGCCCCCCCTCCCATAATAGGCGGCACAGGCATGGTTTTCTTCCGACCTCCCCCCAGCGGTGCATCGTAAAAAATAAAATTTTCAGTAGCACTGTCCTCTCCCCTGTTCGGATGTCATGAGTTCACAGCCGAGACAGTGGAGAAGCTGACTGAAGTTACAGCGACAAAACATTTCTAACAGCAACCCACCTGTTTTCTGATGTCACAGTTGAGCCAACTGAGACAGCCACACCCACAGTAGATACCTATAATTAAACATTAAAGGCGGTCGAAACATCGAAATGAGTCAAATTTATATAGTTGTAAATTAAAAAAATTGCTTAATTATAATTAAACAGTTTTGATATGTTTAGGTACCGGAACACAACATTCTCGGCGAAGTGGGAATGGGCTACAAATATGCTATAGGCATGTTGAATGAAGGTCGCATTGGCATAGGGTCTCAGGTAAGTTTTGGGCCCAAAGTGGGAAATGAAAAACTAATTTTTTTAGGTAATTAATTACACATCCGTTACAAATCATATAAACCCAATTAATATATTATATAAAACATATATATTTGATGGTGGAGAAAACCCAAACAAAGCAACATATAAATATGTTCAGTTTGATCATAAGAGCATACATATAAGTATGTTCAATTTGATCATAAGAGCAGACACCCAGGCCAGAAATAATGTACAGAACAATGTAAAGGTAAAAATCTTATCTTTTATGTAATCTTGTGTGATGCAGTATAAAGTATATATATAGTAACATCGTGATTGCCTCTATGTATGTTACAGAACCAAAATTGTGCACATCTCAATGCAATAACCACAAAAATGCAATCACAAAATATATATTGTTTCTTTGAAAATGGTAGCTAGATGTCTCAACTACATACCTGTTTGAATTCGGTAGCACTTTCTGAGTCACTGTATCAAATTCCATTCAGTAACATTGTCTTTTTATGAATGTCGATGTATATAAGAACATTGAATAGTCTATTATTTTTTGTATCTTTCTCTATATGTCAACAGTTAGTAGGTGTGGCCCAAGGTTGCCTTGACAGCACCCTCCCCTACTTGTTAGAGAGGAAACAGTTCAACAAGAGGATCTGGGACTTCCAGGTAGGAAACAAAAACATCTAACTTATAGGCGGACCGAGGGGGCCTGGGGGCACATGCCCCCCAGACATTTGGAGTGCCCCCGTTTAGGTTACAATAAGTTGAAGTTGTGGCAGTGAATATTTTCAACTGCACCCCCATCCTCTGGTGTTCCGATGTCATGAATGATCCGACAGTGGAGTCGTGCTGAAGGTTTGACTCAGACCACTGAATATGAATTTGCGTCGGCCGCCAGTAGAGTTTTTTTGGGCCCTGCCTAGACTACCCTCTCTCAGTCCATCCCTGTAACTGTTGCTGCAACCTTGTATAAATACATTGTTGTATTACAGTTGTACAGTGATAATAATATGATCTTGTGTAGTGCCAATATCTGCTATTTGTTTACATATAAATATTGTGAAAGGTTTTTGAAGGAAAACCAGGATGGTATTTATTAATTTTGCATGTTTGCAAATTTTTAATTTTCTTGCACTACATAAACAAATTTGCATACATTTTTCAGGCCATGCAGCATACAGTCGCAGAATTGGGCACCCAGATTGAGGCTGCGCGACTCCTGGTGTACAACGCAGCGAGACGGAAAGAGGCAGGGTTAGACTTTGTTAAGGAAGCTGCCATGGCCAAGTTCTATGCCGCTGAGGTATGCTGGGAAAATGGGATTATTATTTTGTTTCATTTAGGTTACAAGGATGAGAGCACTTATTAGAAAATATGCATTTTGTAATGCATGTAAGGGAGACCTTGCAGCATGCACCTATTTTTTCTGATTGCTCCAATGACCAAACATATGTCAATTTCATGAAATCGAATAAATTGTACTCCCAGTAATCTCTATCGCATTTCCAAAACAAATCAAGAAATAAATTGTGTTCATTAAAAATTAGCATAGCGCCCCACTAGTGGCAAGGTGCAATGTAATGTGTGGAAATATACAAACCTTATCAACAACAAGCTTTAAAAAACAAGTATTCAGTAGTTTGTAATGCTGTAGGTTTGGATTGTCCCACTTATTTACCACACGATTGCCACAAAAGTTGTTTTGGGCTGAGTAATGGGTTGCACCCCCCTTCATCTTACTGAGTGCCTACGTACAACATGTTACCTTCAACTCTCTGACTGTCATGGGGTATCCACGTTTCCCACGGATGGGAAATCATGTGATTTCGGTTTTTAGATTTTTTTCTAAATGAGATATGGGACTTGGTTTACCAGGCTTTGGAAAACTTGAAATTCATCTCATCGAGACAACAACACAGCACTCCAGAAATTGATCGACAGTGCCATTGAATCTCATGAAAATACATGGTTTCGGTTCTTCCCTACAGGTGGCGTGTGTCACTACGAGGAAGTGTATGGAGTTAGTGGGCGGAGTCGGTGTCTCCAAACAGTTTCCTGTCGAGAAGTATTACAGAGACTGTGTCGTCGGTAGGTGACCAGTGTGTGACATTTCAGTCAGTAATTAAATAAAACATTTACTAGCTGAGTTACTCTGGCATTGCATGGTGGAAAAAGACATATGTTAATATTTCCTGGTTAAAGCTGGGTACCTCTAGATCAAGGAACAGGAAATATTTATTTGTCCCAAAATACACAATACAACAGAATAATTGTTAGAAAAACAAAACAAAAAGCATACAATACACTGTAATCGAGTCAACTTGAAAACAAAAGTGGTAAGTATAACGTGTGGTGGAAAAATAAAAGATTGTGTCATAATAATGGACGGGAGATGCCTACTGAGACTAAATATAGTCGTTATCGTTGGAGCCACTCACCCAAGGAGATTATATGATGCCTATGGATAGCTACAATGTTACTACATAATGTGAAGCTTAGAACACTCACCTGCTGACTAATGCTAATACAATCAGCCACAGGCAGCGGTGATGCCCAAAATAAAAATTTCACCCAAGGCTCCCTGGGTGATATAAAAAACTCTAAATCTACGATCCGCCACCGTAATGGGCTCACAAACACACCTATATAATTTTAGTGAAATATATATTTAAAACTTACAGAGATATGCTCAAACATACAGAATTACAGCCAAACGACAGGGACACACACGCACTGTTTTCTCATATAGACATTTACCTACAATATAAAGTTCAACCTTCAGATTTGTATTGTCCTACATATACATAGAACTGATGTACAGTAATATGAGAGGGAACATTAATCAACAAGACACTCACATAGACACATATAATTAGCTATGTCTACTGGTTTGCTGATAATAACACGGTAACTTCATTTGCACCTAAATCCATGGAAACCAAGCATCAAACAAAAAGGTTGGTCAGTCTCAAAATCTATATACAGTATACTAGTTGTCACCAGATGATAAGGAGTTCGCCGTACAAACTCGGATTTATTAATTGGCCCTCACAAGACGTTGGCACAGCTAACATATTCAGAACAGTCAATATTCAGACGTGTGTCGAACTGATTATAATTTTGTTATTCTTACCCCACTTGACAGAAATGGACCGTATCCCGTAGTGCTGTTATATAGACATAACCTTCATAATTAATCAAAACTTAAAAAGGGATGTTCCATATGCCAATAAGGGGTGGTCGCATAAATTTAGAGTCCCTAAAAATGTATAGCATTAGGCATGAATTAGTGGCAGTTTAGTTGTCACGTATGATGCAGAAATTAAAATTGTACAATGGCTCCACCTTGTGAGTGGAACAAATATTAATGCAGACTAACACAGTTATGGATATTAGAACCCAGATAGCGTGATGGATAACATCTTGGTAACTGTCGCATCAGTTGAATCCAATGGTTGTGGTTTTTGAAGCCATTTTGGATTTCTCAAAATCTTTAACTCCCACACAATGTGTTTTACACATGAGTCAAGGTTACAACCAATATGAAGTACCTTTTTACTTTGCTAACTTTTGAGTGCACCCCAAGACCATCAAATGTTAGTAATTCCCTAATATTTATGGGTAAACTATTCATATTTAAGAAAATCCATTAGAGTTATAGGTAACCTGTAGATGTTTACAATTATTTTGATGGTGTACATTGAAACAAGATTTCTTAAGAAATGTTTCCTTTTGTGAAGACAGTTTCACTTTTGCAGAATGATTATATAATTACCATAATTATTGTTTTCTGTTACAGGAACGATCTATGAAGGAACGCGCAACATGCAGCTGAATACTATTGCCAAGATCATGGAGCACGAAGCGATTCATTCGTCATAACTAGGCACTCTATTGGTTCAACTATGTTCACATATCAGACATATTTTAATTACCTCAGAAAGAAACGTGGGTTGTTTTCCGAAATATTCCGCCCACAGAAGAATCCCTTGGAAACAGCGTAAATATTTGGAAGAAATCCAACATTTTTCATTGACCTAACTATATTACGTACATTGAAACTAGCCAAGAAATTAGAAGTTCTGTTCATTCAACAAACGTATATGTAACATGTAGTTACATATTTATTTACATATTTACAAAGTACTTGAATATTATTTTTAATTCTGACAATGTTGCTATATAGTGTAGTTATTAGACTTATGTTAACCAAATGCTATGGTACATGTTTATTTTCATAGTCTTCTGTTGTTCCGCTTCAGTGCACACTATTTCTCATGTGACAATATAAAAATAATTTTAACAAACAAAACAGAATTATGTAAAGGATATGACATAAGAATAAATCAGTGAATAGTACGTGAAATGAGAAATTAAGATAAAGGTTCATAGTTTGATTTGAACAGTGATATAGGAAAGTGGTGCAATTTATGTCATACCTACTTAATGTATACTCAACAGATAACTTAACATTGGTGATGTAAATGCCATGGCATGATACTGTATTTTTCAAAACACTGTACTATATTTAGACATTGGTGTAACTGGTAATTATGGAGAATTTATATGTTCTATATTTTCCTATCATGTTTCCCTCCATGTTTCACTCTCGTTCCCTGCCAAATCTGTCTTCACTTTGAGGACATCCACTCTCTTCGCAAACTGTTCTTCTCCCATTCACTCTGTGTCCAACCGACTGCTACTAAGCGACTGCTACTAAGCGACTGCTACTAAGCACTCGCAGCCTGAGTCAATTACTTATCACATTATTTATCCCGTTCAGTATTTGATGTTGTTTTATTACTATTGATTGATTGTTTAATGGATATCAATTGAAATGCCATCAAGAGAGTTTTGGGAAATGTTACAATTTTGGTAGGCTACTTTTTGCATATCTTTAATGTGATAGAACATTTATCAAACAAGTTATAACCATGAACAATGTAATGTATAAGTAAGATTTAATGTCATTATTTTTAATAATGTGCAATAGTTGTTACTTGCCATCTAATATTATGATTATGAAGTATATGTGAATCTTTACTATTTCTAAGTATTGCAATTAATTACTTGTTGATGTTAACAGTATTTGCCTTGTGGAATGATTTTGTTGATGTGTATTATTTGTTGACTAGAGAGGGAATATATCATGCTTATGTGATGAATATAAGATTTTGTGCATTTTGAACATATTCATACTTTTTAATACATATACTACAGGGTATTATGAAATATTCTTTATGTTATGAAATATACTTGTATTTGTTTATGCTATATAGTTTATTACACATGTTGTGAACATAAATAATGCAGGCAAATGTTTGTTTTTAATTTGGGCAAAGCACCTGAATTCGATTCCAGATAGCTCTCCACCATCTTGTAAAATACAATGTTGTCCACTGAGAAAATGTGTCACTCCAAAACATCGATTTGCACCCACTTGAGGCTCGGCAAAAAACCATCTTCAATTCAAGCTCTCTTCAAACATAAATTTTCACCTCCCAATGATGAACAAAAACCTCAAAGACGTGCACCACAAAATCAACCAACCGTCCCTAAATATTGGGGGCTAAACCTATCTCCAGCACACCACCTAAAGTGTTGAGCGGGCTGAGTCCCCCCCATCCCCCCGGTTCCGACGCCTGTGCTAACAGTTTTGTTATCAGTGTTGAAAAAAAATTATGGCTTTCTACTCGCGCACAGAAGAAAACGCTAGGATGCACACAACCCGACAAAATTTGAATGTTTACGGTAAAGCGGGGAATCCCCGACTGTCGTTTCAGGACCTGCCCCAGAGGCCTAGATAGTATAACAGTCAACGTTCAAACAGCGTCGTGTTTTTGATTGCAAAGATGCCCCTGAAAGGAATTCCATTTATCTTGTCCCCGGAGCTGTTGCAAGTACTGTGTGCAGCAGGACACGGTGACGAAATAGGTAATGTGCATGTTTTTGCATTTGTCAACGTGGCGTCTGAGAAGTAGTCTAGGACTAGGCCCTAGGCTAGACCTAATCGGGGGGCGTAAAGACGGTGACCTTTAACTTAGCCTGAGTACCGAATTGCGGTGACGCGGTGTATTGTAAACATATATCTATTGGAGAAACTCACACACACATATATATATATATATCTAAGTAAAAGTATGCGCTGTCGCACACCCCCGTAGATCAAAAATATATGTTGAAGGTGCTTGCCTTGAAGACTAATTTTAACGTAATTACTTGCGCCACCTTTCGTCGTTTCGAATAAGTGTGTACTACAAAGTGTGTACGATATCACATTACTTCAGTTATCCCCCTGAAACATTCTCTAGAAGTGTGTAATGGTTAAGTCAAAATACTGGTATCCAAAAAGTTGTTGCAATGACAGAAATGGCTATTTTCTGGCTAAGAGTGTTAATAAGTATTATGGGTCAAGATAATCATGTCAAAAATAGTAAAGTGGTGCCCTCTGGTTGTAAAGCTGAATTTTAATGTGTGTTTTTATAACAACATTGAACATAGGCGGCGACACTTATCTAGCATCGATTACACAGGCTCTGTCAAGCGGCGCTACCGTTCGTCGTCTTCACTGGTTTTAAACACTGGTGTACTATACACGACTCTTCGTCGTCCTAGCTCATAAGAGTACACTTTTAGAAGTGTTTATAACGTATTATAAACAATTTTAGACATCATCTAAGGAGAATTGATAGTTGCTTACATAGTTAAACAAATATTTAATATTATTTGACACTGTTAGTTCCCGAGCGGGTAGACTCCTAATGATGTACAGTATCATAATTTATAGACTCTGAAATCATCAATTAATAATTTCGTCGCAGATTTGAATCCATTACATTTTACGAGGGAGAATAAATCCTGTAACGTTTTGTTTTAAGGTAACTAATTTTGTTATCCAAACCTAGTCAAGAGAGATCGCCTCCCCCGTGGTCTCTCACTTCGCTAAGGTTTGGTGAAGGCTCTTTATTTACTTCCGGGTTCACGGTTCGCTGATCGCTGTTTCACTTCCGGGTTGAGCGTAGAAGAATAAAATGCGTGTGCGTTTGAGACGATCTTTCTTTATGGGATTTTTGTTGTCTTTAAAAAACGTTTTTTAAACAGGGAAATTGGCATAAAACTATACAAAAGTCATTAACAGTTATATGCTGTACAAAAAATGTATTTCTTTGTGTTTGTTATCTTGTATGAAATCGGGAATCTGTATACAGATGTATACATAACTTTAATGTAGACGAAGGTAATGCGTTGTGTTTCTTTATCCCGGTACATGATTTGTATTCAGAACGAATGATGTGTTCCCTTACGCTTAGTTATTACCGGAACCAGAAAGGGCATATCACTGTTGGCGCCGGAGCAATTTTTCACGATGCATTTTGGAGGAATAGATTAGTCTACAGTCTACCGGCGAAGTAGGCATATTTGCGGAGTACCCTGCTTGTGTTGTGCATAGACGTATATTTATATTGCCTGGTGCGCAGTAGATGGGTGTGGATCGCTTTGCTAACACTTGCAGCCGAACAAAAAGCAGTGTACTCTGCCCCAGTTGGCACTTCAGTTGGTGAGGTTTGTTGTAGGATCCTATCACCTATACATCCGGCTACGTTATTTTTGACCGTGAACGAATCTGGCATGCCGCTCCCAACCAAAAATAAATGCCATTCTGCAATGACGTGTTCTCGTGCATTATGCATCGTCGAGAGGATGGTAAAATGTGATAATGTGCGAGCTTTATCGTGAATGAGTCTTATAAAGAAATACGGTTGGATTACAAGACACTAGCAGTGAGTTGACAGATGCTTCATACACTGTGATTGTAGTGAATCAATATGAATTAATCAAAGTAGTATTAAATCGATAGTCTACAACCTGAAGCAACATGATTGCGATGTATATAACAGCGACGACAACACGAAAACAACATGTCGGCATCAGTTTCATCAGACATTTTATTATTTAAAAATATAGCATATCCCGGTATCACTCTTACATGCTAACAAAGAGTCTTTGATCTAGTATACATATACCATGCACATGCACAACATATCACAAAGGTGGCACGCTCAAGTACAACCATTAGCGCCCGTGTTCTCTCTCTTCGTCTATACACTAATTCTTCGGCTGAATAGACATATACTCGACATTGCGTGTGAGATCGTTGACCTCCTGCGTTGTAACTGGGTTCACTGGAGCCTGCCCGCAGATTGTCGGGAGGATGCGGCACAGACACATAAATAAATCTATGCTAGACAGACACAAGCTCACAGACACACATTATCTGAGACTGTGAATAGACCCAGTAGACATCCAGTCAGACGGGCGTTTGACGCCATGCGCATCATCTCTTTCGTACGAATGTAGGATGTATTAAGACCGCTGATACAACCAGCGCCAAAGGGCCGATATTTATCGCGGGTATGGAAATATCTGTTCGGTGTTGTGCATATTCTCCGGCCTTGAATTATTCCGGTGTGTAGACCGATGCACGAATACATTAACCAGGCTGACATTGTGAGCGTTGAAGGTTAGTCGAACAAAAACAGTTGGTTGGGCTAAAAGAATAATTTATTCGACATTAGTATGTGATTCGGACGCAACAGTTTTACATACTGGTCCACCTTTGTACGTTTATTCTCTGTTGTGGCGGAGGGAAACCCCCCGTTAATGACAAAGTCGTGGAGTTGGGAATACGACACTGCATTAGTAAATAGACCGGGTGTTCGGTGATTTAGACATACGGATAACGAAGCATCATATATATAGACCTCGTGTGGCGGCATTTCAAAAACATTGTTTTATAGACTGTAGGTGCCCCCCCCCCCCGCGGAGACAGACGGAGACGTGGGAATAAATGTAGCCAAGTAGATGAGTCCCTGAGTTAATTGCCACGCTCGGCGTGTTACTCCTCAATAAGTCACCACCTTGAGTCATCAACGACACTTGATAGCAATGATCGTTAATTATGGCTCCATTCCATGCAGGACAAAAGAGGCGTGTAACATCACATTAATATCATTAACTAGACTCGTTGACGAACAAGTACGCATGCAGACACGCGCACGCACGCACGCACACACATTTTCAGAGATGATTACCAATTCCTTGCTGAGAGATACAACTGCTAATTGCAGTTTTGTTTGAGGAACACAATCTTGTACGTCATTTAAACTATCAGTGTAATTGTCGGATGAGACGCCATAATTAACCAACACTGCCCCAGTCGCCGAGGCGCATTAACACATGATTGATATATGGAGGAAACAGGCATCGCCGCACGTTGTCGCGTACAGCGTTAGTTGCGGCTGATAGCGGTCGTGTGTAGGCAGTGCAGACATGTTCATATGCCCGGTTTACAGCGAGATAATCCCTCGTTGCATCACTCATCTCTCGGTTACGTGTTGCCGAGATAGTCCCCACATCTACAAAGATTTGTCGCGACTCACAGTTCGTGCCTGTCGGCATGTTGGTAACGGAATGTAAAGTTAGCGTCGATATGAGGCGTTTTCACCTTTGCGCTTAGACATTTGTCTTATTCGTGTCAAAGTGCAAGTGAACGTTTTCGACCGTCGTCCCTTGCGGTTGTAGAAAACGTATTCGGCCTGCGCACAGCACAGCGCCGATGACGTCGTCCGGCTCAAATAAATACATTCATACAATAGTAGTAATAATAATAATAATAATAGTGTAAATAAATATATTTAAATAAGAATAAAATGTCATATATATACAGTACGCGACGGCGCCGAAGAGGAAGGATTAGCCGCACAGCCTGCTTGTCCGTCCGCCGCTAGATGGCGACACTCGACTTTGTCTCCAGGTCCGTCTCAGCTCGGATTATCCAGCCAAACTCTCACCGTCCTAGCTTAGTTGTCACAGGTTGCATGATCGGGAAACATAAATCAAAATCCAAGCCGCGGCAGGTGAACGGTGTATGAGTGACGTGTACTGACAATAACATCACAGCACCGCTCCCCTGGCGGGCAAACTCTGTCATTATCTGAGATCAAGGTGTCAACGGAAAGAGAGACATTCCGGAAGTAATTTCGTGCAGAGACTAAATGGATCATTTTGGATATATTACTTTGTCAACGCACTGCAAAGATGCTTTTGAAGAGGAACCGCGTTGTGCATGAGAGACTGACTTTTGTCTGTTCTCTACCCGTAAACCTAACCGGCGTGGGAGACCCTGCCAGGAGATTTAACTCCAGCCGGTATAGCTCGTGGGGTCACGGAGAAACGCAAGCCACCCTACCACGTCAAGGTATCAGTCTCACTGAGGGTGGCGTAGTTAGGGTACTTTTCTGTATACATATGTAAAGTACTTTTGAAAATATAGTTTCCCGATCACAGTCTGCGCAGTCGTCGGCGAGGGGCGGAACATTCGCACCGAATTTCTCCCGTAACACCAACTGTACCGTGCCGAACGAACGAACGCAGTTGAACATAAACATAATATACAGACACACGGAGAAGACAAACAGACAACAGAACAAAAAAACAGTTTTGGCACGTTTCCCGGATGGCGGGTGGAATTCGATTAGTTGTAGGAATGTCGTTCGCCTACGGCGTGACGTCATCGTCTGCTCGTCCGACGCGGCGCCACGCGCTCTTTCAGTATCGAAAAATCCACGTTCACCTTGTAGAGGATCTTCTGAAGGTCACGCAGTATGATGTAGTCGCGCACGTGCCGGTTCGAGCGCGTCGTGATGTCGCGTATCTGGATGCTCATGATGTCGCGCGTGACGTCACTGTTCACCCAGCGCCCGCTGGCGGCGAGAAACTTCTGCATTTCGCACATGAGCCAGTAAATGCCCTGGTTCTCGACATCCTCGAAGTGAGTCCGATATGACGTCTCTTCGTGGCTGTAGATCGTCTCGTCTATCCGAGCCTGTTCCACGAACACGGCGCCGCGAGCAAGATTCTCGATCGCTTTTTGTACCGTCGCCATTAC
The DNA here is from genome assembly GCA_963995525.1 of Escarpia spicata. Lineage (NCBI taxonomy): Eukaryota > Metazoa > Annelida > Polychaeta > Sabellida > Siboglinidae > Escarpia > Escarpia spicata. The sequence goes on from OZ023206.1 coordinate 16,014,022, forward strand.
CTGTAGACAGAGAAACACGGTCGTCAGCGGAGTACAATTGATGGGCAGTTTCCATATAAACAGTTTTACTTTTCCGGCATATTGAAATGACAAATTATATAATCACAACCAAACCTTTCGCGATATATATTATTTATTCGTTTATAATGTGCGTTATTGTGACAACAAACATTCAGTGTCCCCGAATACCGCAGTGTTGGGTCGTCAGTGGTTTAGAGTTGTACGTTATGTGTCGCCACTGTAGTATACACGGGCGCACGTCGACATGATTTCACACACGGGCGTAGCTAATGTTTGCTAATATTTTACCGGCTGCAATAAAATGGATGATATTGTTTTCACATATGCTTCCATAATGCATTGCTACTGTAAACATAATCAGTAACTGCCTTTCATTTGATGGCCACATTTGAATGTCTCATGGATAGATATAACGCGACCTCGTTGAACCAGCGGCTTGTTTCCTTATGGTTGTCTGAACGTTGTTCAGACAATGTTAATACGCCGTGTATCAGAAGGGAGAAACTTCCCGTTCGCTCTAGTCGGCAGGGACCTCTGTTTGTCCTCATGGGGCCCGACCACACACGCTCGGCTGCCAGACGGCCTCGATAAACGCACCATGGTGGTGTTAGATCGGCGGGAAGGCCTTTGTTATCGCCGTACACTCTTACAATAGCGTCGCATCACGCGACTATCGGCGTAATAAATGGCGCACCATTTATTACCGGAAGCGTTTTGTCCGACGACGCGCAGTCTTGGTCCGCCGGGCGTTTTTCGTTGTCCCCCGTCAAATTTGTTCGGCGGCGTTTGCCGCATCGATTAATGCCGGCGCGAGTGCGGGCGGGAAAGTGGCGCGACCCGTAGCAATTGTCGTCTGTTCACGTCGCATGATAGTAGGTGCGGTGTCTCTGAAATATCGGCGGCAAAAGCGTTTGTCGTCATCAATGAGCGACCAGTGTTTTATAGAGGCCTAGCAATGGGCTAAGCACCTAATAATTTCATTAATGACGAAAGATGACGCAACCGTCTGCTGGCGTTCTGCCAACTCGCGCTTCGCTGGTTGTCGTCTGCTTCGGTGGTGTCATCAATCATTCTCTGCGACGGTATCGGTGATCGTCACGGGTGACATTTAGGAGTGTATGACCAATCATCGTAGGTCAATATGGTACCGAGGAAGTGGTATAAAATAGCAATTGTAGTACGCCCAATTGTCGTCTGCTGCCATGTTTAGGCAATTCACCTTTCGTTCTTGTCAAATGTGTGTGTGTGTGTGTGTGTGTGTGTGTGTGTGTGTGTGTGTGTGTGTGTGTGTGTGTGTGTGTGTGTGTGTGTGTGTGTGTGTGTGTGTGTGTGTGTGTGTGTGTGTGTGTGTGTGTGTGTGTGTGTGTGTGTGTGTGTGTGTGTGTGTGTGTGTGTGTGTGTGTGTGTGTGTGTGTGTGTGTGTGTGTGTGTGTGTGTGTGTGTGTGTGTGTGTGTGTGTGTGTGTGTGTGTGTGTGTGTGTGTGTGTGTGTGTGTGTGTGTGTGTGTGTGTGTGTGTGTGTGTGTGTGTGTGTGTGTGTGTGTGTGTGTGTGTGTGTGTGTGTGTGTGTGTGTGTGTGTGTGTGTGTGTGTGTGTGTGTGTGTATAAAACTGCAAATGACGTATGTAGTACTTCACATCTGTCCTTCCAGTCTTAGCCATGACTGGGATCATTTATAATGCGTCTAGTCTTTTATATCCCGCCGTGCAGCTAAGTACCGTAGAAAATAGGTTTTCAACCTCGACCCGGCAAGTTCACCTCGCTTCACCAATAACCCTGACATATCGGCTGCGAAACGGGGATACACGCACCGAACACAATAACATTATTTTCGGGTGTTTCCGAGAGCGTTGCCACGGCGACGCACGTCATGCGCGCGCCGTCGTTGTCGCGTCGTCCCGGACACGTCGCACGACAAAGCACGCGCGATGTCGCACGCGCGCTCGCGCCTACATGCACGCCGGCAGGTCGGCCGCTGATGGATTGCGATTTGGCGGCAAGCGTCGGCCTCCGAGTTACGGCGACTTGGCACGTTACCGCCGACTCGATGCTTCGAGACAGCTGACGTCGGACATTCAGTCCGTTTGCGTCACTGAACGGAAAAACCGTCTTCTCAATTGTCAATTTTTTAAGCAAGCAAGCAAGCAACCGTGAAACCACATGTAATTAATTTTAGAAAAGAGATCTCAAAACTGAAAGACCACCCTCGCGTAGTCTCGAAACTGATTGCCTGAATTATAGAAGCTAATAACCACTTTGTCTCCCGATAGATTGACGCCGATGAAAGCGTATACTGTGACATAGACAAAGATGAAGGAGCTGTCTCCCGGTAATCACTTGTAAAATACCACGAATTAGCCGCAAAATTGCAACCAACACCCGTGAATGATAGGCGGGGCGTTCCGCATGGCTGACCCGGAATTACAAACCGTGGGTTAACCGGTCTTAATGCGAAAACCGTCGCATCGCACTGACAGTGAACGGACTCACTTGAGACTTCGGCGGTTACCGCAGCGTCAAGAGGTTGCCTTGTGTACATAGATAGACCGCACCTGTTTCGCGTTGCTGGTTACGTATTGACTTATGTTACACTTGACGTCCGAATCGACCAGGTGCCGGAGCAAAATAAGATGTTGCAAATAGATACCACACTGTTTGTTAGCACTGATGTCGCAATTGACTTTAAAGAGACACCGTGAATGCATCCATTCGTAACGCGTTTGCAGCCGATTGTAAAACGGAATAGGACTTCTACAGCGCTCAAATTTACTTCATTTAAAGGTCTGGGGGCCGTTTCACTAAGATAGTGAGCTCGAGGGAAAATCCACTATTAAACAGAATCCGTTATTAAATTTAAGAAGCTTTTTAAAAATGCCATATCAATTAGGATACTATTTCCGTGACACACCGGCAAGTGTCCCAGTGGCGCACCCTGGCGTTTTCAGTAAGGATACACAGAATTACCGTGAAGGAGCGAAATTGATTTTAAACACAATCGGGCTTGTGGTGTGATGCGAATGCTAGTGAGACGGCCCGTTGATCATTTGTTTTACCGTAAAGTCATGTTATACAGACCTATTATAACACACATCTACTCTGACATAGCCGCCCACGCGTGTTTGAATGGACCAGCGTTGTTTAACACAGTTTGACTGTGTACTAGCGCAGGTGTTTAGTGATGCTGGTACTTACTTCGTCACTGGAGATACTGCGTTGTGTTAGCGTTGGTGCTGGCATTCCGTCCAGCATCATTTGATCGAGTTCACGAACGAATTCCTCGTCGCCAAACCGGTCTCTGACCTGCCGAACAAACAACCATACGATATTTCTTCATGTTATTAGTATTTTCCCAGATTAGCGTTATTTGTAACTTAATTACGGTGGCACAGTGCTATATTTTATTTTTGTCCCCGCAACCACAAATATATATATCCGAGGTGACGTACCGCAAATTAGTGATTTCCCACACAAGTGACATTTCTAGACAAGTAATCAGCACATTTGTTGAACATCGGGCAATAATAATGACAATATTTATAATAATCATACTAAAACAGTAATCACATGTCTACAAAACATGCATAGCAGCAGAAATGGTAGTACTGAAACGAGATATTACGTGTTCGAGAAATATTTCGGGAATTTATCGCTGCCATTTTTTCCGGTATTCGGCATTTGCAGCAATAAATGTCCTGCATGTGGAACAAGCAGATGACTCAGCATTTTGCCGCACACAGAACTGACCGGGAAGAGTGTTCTGGAAAACCAGGAAGAGATAGCTGCATCGACACATTCCGCTGGCTACTGATAACTACTTTACCTCTAACGCTATCATTCATGGACGCGTGGAACGCATTGTCTTATAGCGACAGTAATGCCGTATAAGGGTCTGTGAGAAGAGGTTCTTGAAAGAAGACGTATGTGAAACGTGACCGGCGATGCAGGCACTACATCTGTATGGGATAACCGAACCGTTTAGTCGATTCTCCTGCCATGTTTTTCACCTGCGTACTAATGGCTTTGAGTGAAAGGCCATAACAAAGAAACGCTCGGTATACGAGTATAATCATCGATAATGCATTCAGTATAAATAAGGAAGTAATACTGAACGACCTTCACGAGTTAACAGACACACTTTTATTCGCAGTCAACTAGCGACATAACTTGCATGATTTATGGCTTCCGGCGCACCATTATTTACGGGTTCATTGATCCTAAGTTATGGTAACGGTATTACTTTCCGATGCTGACGCAACAAGCTCTTTGCGCGAGTCGTATCACAGATCGCATCTTTGCGTACAGAAATCAATGTTAGCTCCGGTGATCAACGCTGTAACGGATTGTGTTTTTCCGTTGTGAAACAACGCCGTTTTCACTTTTTCATTCTTTGATATCTTGTAGTTAATTTACATCGTAACTTTATGGTATTTGATTTTTGAATCCCAGGGCAATCATCCAGCTAAACGTAAACAAATTTAACTCCTGGTATTGCACATGTCATTATTGTGTACATAATTGCAAACTTCGAATACATGTTGCCTCCACTCCCCCGCTCCTCGGGTATAGCCGTACCCCGGTGTGGTCTCGCCGACAGAGCCGTGGGGTGTTTGACAAGAGCGTTGTCGACAACCAATCGGAAGTTAGCGCGGCGACTAATTGAGGGGCGCGTACGATTCCATTCACTTTAGCTATATATGGACATCGTACGAGGCGAGGGGGCGTACATAACTTATTCAATGTGAGCAACGATTAGCGAGCGTTGCTCGGCGCATATCTACGGCGTGACGACAGGCGGCCGTGGCCTGACTCGGCACGATTCGGAGTTTAGCCTGCGTGTGTAGTGCTCATATCTCGTGTGTTCCGGGGATATTTCTCTGTTTCTTGTACAGACAGTTAGTCCGTACTTATGATATAGAGATCGTCCTCCGGAGACTGTTTCACTGAGGTAATAAATTCATAAAACATAACCCGTCGTTAAACTTTACGAGCTTTTTTTCAAAATGCAAAAAACCGCCGCCGTATCAACGAGGACAATATTTCCGCGACACACCGGCGGAAGTATACCGGTGGCGCGCCCTGGTGTTGATAGTTTTAAGTATATAAGATCACTGTTAAGGAGCAAAATATATCTAAAGAGCAAACTCAAGCTTATGAGCTCATAATACTGTTAACAAACCATATTATTTCGGTTTCAATTAGGTATTACGGTGTTTAAAATATATTAGTTGTCCGTTTTACCAAAAGTGGCATCTACCCTAGTTAGAGTACGACATGCCATCCAGCATCTCCTTACCTAAAGCCGGGTTAGCACTATCTACAAAACGCTATCGCACACACATCTAATCAGAGAACAGGCTACACTAGATTTCTAGATAAAACATCACACGAAACCCACTCTCATTAAACGTGCGGTGTGTGGGCCGCTCCTGGTTATCTGATGCAATACTACTTGATGTGTTTCACCCGATCGTACAAATCGATCAGGGCTGCGACACGCGTGAACGCTGCGCGCCGATCGCGCGATCGGACAACAAGCGTCATTAACCACTACGGCGGTGCGCGGTTATCTCGCACTAATTAATGCGACGCCGATAACTAGTTCGTAACCCTTTCGCTTGAATCGCGGCGTAGAGGGTCCAACGGCGACGCAGCGGTCACCGGGTGTAAACGAGAGATACGTCGCTCGGACAGACGTTGCCCCAGGGTGCGTCTGCGCGAGCCCAGTCTCCTCATCAGACGTATCCGTGGGTTTCTGGTGTTTTAGCGAGTGTGCCTTAACGAACAGTTATACAAGACGCCCATTGAAAGGCTTAATCCGAAATCCCAGCACGATTTGACATTGTCTAAGCAACGGTTCATGCATTCTTTTTCTGCTGATTTTTCGTCTTCATCTTCTATTTACTTCTTTTCCTTCATCTTCTTCTTTTTATTACTGTACTAGATCTCTGCGGCGTTGAATTAATCTACGGATGTGTCTATTATAGCATATAATACCCAACCGATATGGCTAACCCAGGACGATACTAATATCCCAAGTTAAATCCGATATGTGTATGCATTATTATTCACGTTTTACTAGCCGTGAGGCGCCGCAGTACAGCATGCATCATGTACCTTAGAGCAGCCGAGCTGGTAGGCGTATGCAGCGTTTAGCGACCGCATCGTACGCGAGTGCCAGTGATCACGCAAGCAAGTCCCATAATTGATGGACTCCGGCGCCGACGTTCTAACGTATGTGCTGATATTCGCTCACGTCAGATAGGCTAAACCGTTTTACACATTATGCCACTTTCGCCACATAGAATAATAACACCTACATTAATTAGTTAATATTGTCGTCAAACAGAAGCGTTATTGTTTTAGCCTCTGTAGTAAATGCGAAACTATCTTGACCTTGATTGTGTGCGATCATCACCGTTTGTCCTCATAGCAGACATAGGTTGTTGGAAATATCCGCTTACCAGAATTGGGTTAATATATTAGCTGCGGCTCTCGTTCTGTCGAGGATGTGGGAATCGCCCGAGCTGTCAGCACTGCCAACAAGTGTTTACGGTAGCTTCGTAGCACGTCGAGTTTTTTCTCGTTTGACATGTCGTAGTAGTTATTTAAACGGTGTTTTGCTCTGGTGCTTCCTCGATGTTGGCAGCCGTTGCGGTTTGGTTGCGTCACCTAGCATGTCGGTGCATTTTGCAGTTAACGTGTTTACATTGGATTGGCTAACGGAAACAAGGATGGCAGCTTTGGCATGGACATATCTTAATGATATCCGCACAAAGATAGCAGAACAAACGACTCGTAGACAAGCACTCGGTGTGAACTCAGTCGCTTTTGCACCGCCCGACGTCAGCGAATGTCGCCGTGGTTGTGCTCAAACACACGTCGGGGGTTTCCGCCGTGCGGCGCGATTGAACGGGCGTCGTTATGCCACGGCACGCAACACCGAGCGTGATCTGGTGATATTTGGGTGCGATTTAGGTAAATGGCATTTGGAGAAGTCGCTGATGAATGGGGAGCGGATCTAACTGCACGACAGGGTTTGGTCGGTATGCAGGATTACCCCTGGCCTGTCGTTACTCTAGAGTTAAGCTTAGTGTTACGATAATTATATAGCCATAGCGAAATTTTTGGAATTTCACCCGTGATGACAATGGGGAGGAATACGAACCCTCTGACCTCACCCGTTAGGTACCCCCTGTAAGCACACACTCATATACCCAATTGCCCCGATCGACGGGAGCCGACATGACCCGACAACCTGTCACTCTGTCCGTCTATTAACCGCGTCCCCTGCATTCGGCAGAGCTCTAAGACCGACAGCGCGTCCTCAGCGGTGGGTAGACGAAGACAGTCGCGCCCGTTGATGTGTCTGCTCTCGCGCATAATCGGTCAGCCGTAAAAACAACAATTTCGCAGGAAACGCGATGGTATTTCCGCACTGGTAGCGGCGCTACAACTTTGCCAGCGGCCGGTGGCTCCGATATCAGGTAATAAGTCCCGCCAATGGAGCGACACGGCTCGCGTGGTGAAGCGAATCGATCACGGGGTGGAAGCTAGCGATAATACGGCAGCATGCGAATACTGGGTAGGGATAAGCGACAGTCCGGTGTACTTACATAGAGCGATTTGAGCGTGTGAACCTTGGCTTTGAGCCAGTTCGCTTTTTCGGCGATCCTCTCGAAGTGCTGTGCCGTGTTTATCGTCGGCACACGGCCCTCGTATTGTTCCCATATGTGTCCGAGTTTGACGGGTGTGGACCCGGCACAGGGTCTGTGCCACCGCGGGCGACTAGCTGTCGTCGCCGCTGTTAGAACCGTCGTCGGCGGACGCGATTCTGTGAGTGTCCAGAAAGATACCAATATCGTAATGATGGCGCACACGTCTACAAATGAAATAAACCCGGGTGACATACTGCACGCGCACACAACCTTGTTAATATCAACGGAAACGCGAATTAACATTCGTGTAACGACTATGAGTAGCAACGTGATAAGGCAAACACAGACAGACACACACAGGCCACGCAGATATGCACACAAAACGCTTACAATAACTATTTTGCGAGCAGGTTCCTAAATTCCTTAGCTAGCCATCCGTGGTGGCTGCGTGCGGTGGCAGACGACACGGTCGGGTAGACGTCGGGCCAACACGTGGCCGGTGTCCGACCACAGACTGTCCACGCAACGTAATTCAATTCCGAACAAACAGAAGTGTACATGTATAAATAATGTCTCCACGGCTGGTCACACAACCTAAGTCGGCGAGTAGCGGCAGCCGAAGGACGCGACGTTATCGCTGTTGCTACCGTACCGCGTAGGCCCCGTACAGCCGGAACCGGCTCTGCCCGAAAACCCCGCCTGTATACCCGACTTACTTGTCGTGTAGTGTTGGATGCCGAGAAAGCACCAACCGTGAGTATCCATAGTGGTCGATAGTGAACTCGAGTGAACAATGTACGGTGGTAGCGTAGTCGAGTATCGGCAACTGTTGCTCTCTCAGCCGACTGGCAAGCGTCTTCACTTTTATGTTGTTGCCGTACGTGGAGCGTGCCATCTTTTATAGAACGGCAACGGGATGTCCCCGGTTATAAATAGCGCGACGGTATCACCGCCTCGTTTAGCTGTGCGAGTGGAGCTGCCGCGGTGGCGGCCGCCGTGGTTCGGGGGCTCAGCCTCGGTGGTTCGCCAGCGAAATCCGCCTGTCACTCCCAGCAATGTTTTGATTTAACAGGGGCGCGTGTATCAATGACGTAGCCGCGACCGAACGTTGGGGTTCCGTGGAAGCGGTGATCACGAGACGCGAGGCGTGTGCTGCCGTTGGGTTGGGGGAGTGGGATGGCGTGCTCTCGGCTCGGGAAGGCAGCGCCAATTCCGGGCGACGGACGGCGGCCCGAGCCCCGGGGCGGGTCGATGCAGCGCGATGCACTTCGGATAGGCGGCAGTGACGTCAAGTAAGTGCTGACTTTCGTGATGCTATACCTCGTTGATGTTGCGTAGAGTCGGGAGACATCGTAGTGGTGGCAACGAAGACGTACTCTCAGATAACGGTGAAACTGTTAAACAACTCCACCACGAGTATCGACTAGGGGCTAGATCGCGAATCCGAATCGCAACGCCTCGTGTGCATAGCCGCTGAGCTATCAGTCACAACCGACTGCTTTTTTTTAATAAAGACCTCATAATTCTGACGGCTTCACAACCTTATTGTGTTACGATTTTCGTATCTGATTTCATTCATTTGATCAGTCCATAATGGTGTCGTACCATATATCCATCACTCTACTTGTGTATGTCTACAATAATAACTTTACGTAATTCTAATAAAAGGCTATTGGCCGTTCGCAAAAGGTAAACAAAGCTGTTTTCAGTTTAAGCGTGGGAGATTCGGGCCAAAAATAACGTTTGCCTAGACGGGTTGTGACCCACAGGTCATAATGCGACTGACGAGTAGGCCCACGGTTACTAAATATAATACTAACGGTGCATTTAGTGCAATCAAATCTACGACTTCTCGGACTGTTTACAGTCATTGTGTGTAGTAATCCCAAGACACGTGTTGTGAAATTAAAACCGACCATAGTGCAATAGGTGCGTCACTGCGTAACACGTTCGTCGCAAGTAGTTTGCATTACTGAAGTTTTTTTATTGTTTTGTCTGGTGTTACCTAGTTGACGGTGTCCGCCTGTGATTTCTGAGTGTGTGTGTGTGTGTGTGTGTGTGTGTGTGTGTGTGTGTGTGTGTGTGTGTGTGTGTGTGTGTGTGTGTGTGTGTGTGTGTGTGTGTGTGTGTGTGTGTGTGTGTGTGTGTGTGCGTGCGTGCGTGCGTGTGTGTGTGTCTGTGTCGGTGTGTGTCGGTGTGTGTCGGTGTGTGCGTGCGGGCGTGCATGCGGACGTGCGGGCGTGCGTGCGTGTGTGTGGTGCGTGTGCGTGGTGGGTGTGTGTGGTGGTATCCCACGGTTCAGTGCCTTACACACAAACCGCCTGGTGCATTATTTCTACAACAATTCTTTAAGAATGGCATGGGAAACTGTCTGTATCCGTAGACAACAATATTATTTACAGTTGCAAATTCGTGCACATTTGGAGGCAACTAATGTGAAAGAGGAATTCACTCATAGCGCGGTTTCTCCATAGACCTTAGGTCTCCGTGCTTAGTGCATATGTGCAGGTCTCGACACGCTGTACCGATATTCACATATATATTTTTTCTGCCTGGCACAGTTTCCTGTTAGTTAACAACTTCGAAAGAAGGCTATATTGTGGTTCACTGGTCCACAAATTCGACACGTTTTTTTTGCATATTTTGTGAGATTATACGCAGACAAGTCCGTATCCGTTTGCACCGATATGTAGATCGATCACGATATGTGTGCATATATTAGTTAGCTCAGGTAATACGGAGAACTATATCCTGCATGCATTACGTGGATATATGATATGAAAAAACATGACATATACGACGTGGGCTTTTCGGACAGATTCTGTAATAAGTTACCGGTATGTAGGTATATCAATTGGTTTGGTATTACCAAACAAAACTCTATATGCATATTATATATATCTGAGAAATAAAATCAGAAACCGTAGCTAAAAATCACCTAAACACATTGTTCAATTCAGTTACCAAGTTCGTTTGTGTGTAGGCATTTCTTACTACAGTTTTGGATTAGGCTAAAACTCAGAATAGCACCACTAACAGGAACGACCATGACAGTAATGATGTTTGCCGTGCTACGTTGACCTTTTAATTAAAGTGTGTATGTAGCGTTTGTGTAAACAAGGTTCTCGCCTCGATCTCCAGGGTCGTTGGTACTTCCTGTTCCGGGAAAACACGGTAATGTTCTCCCATGCTATATTATGCAACGCTTCATGCTACTATGTTAAATGTAAATTTAATTCAATTAATTGTCAGTCATGTACTCGGTGCTTGGTTATCCTTTCTGTGAAAGTTAATCTATATTTGTGAGGGTAAACAACACGTAATACGGTCGCCCGGGCTCTTTCGTCTCTGTGTAAACACGGTATTACACACTTATGTGTATGTTGCACGTTGTAAATGCTCCATTCACCATCTGAATTTTGTGTATCTTAAATAGGTGTGTTGCTAGATAGATAGTAGACGTAGATGGTCTAATCACTGTAATGCATATCAATAACAGTCTTCTTGTTGTATGTTTGGAGTGCACATATTATTTAATTACGTTCATTTTCACCTTGATTGCTATGTTGATTAATTTATAAGGTCGTTTTTGCGATATTTTGTAGCATGTAATGTTTTCCTAAAGAATATTGATCATATTAGAGACTAGGAAAGATCGAAAACGCAGAACTTACTACCCGTTACAGATAAGGAAAAAGTATGCATGATAGACAATCGCCGTTCTATATTTCGCAACAAAACATTGATTCATTTTTACGTTATTTACATATTGCGCCTACGTTTTGCAATGAGTCACTCCTTTTCGGAGAAAATAAACAACACATGTGGTTGTGATTTAAGAGCACTACCTGTTAACAAAATAATAAGAGTTTTTGTTTGAAAAGCGTTATAAATGGCCTGACCTGTCGAGAAAACTATCACAATTGCCACGTGGCATTTGCGAAGTGTCCATTTGTCGCTGACATACGTGTCGCATCACACACAGTGTCAGTGACATGTCGTAGGCCTTCTTCCGTCGTAACGATTGTTCGTCAGATGTCGCGTTACTTGGGAATTAGCGAAGAAAACACGTACCATGATGTTGCATTCTGTTAGGGAAAATAATGTCTGTCCCCGCACATGTGATGAAGGAATTTTGATAGATGTGGAGGCCGTTGAAAACACGGTTATTATGCTAAAGGGAGTGGAATCATGTTGATAATGTAAAGGGTGAAACTTTCTCCATTACAAAATATATATATGGATATATTCAATGCATACTTAAAATGAAGGATACGCGAATGATCGCTTACTCGAAAATATAGTCCCGATTCCTACAATGATATGGCGCATAAATATAGACTGTAAGACAGTAAATCGGTTGGTATCACATCGCTAGCATCCGTTGTCATAATAATAATACCCCATGTATATTCAATGACACCAACTCGGGAATATTCTACAACGTATGTAATGACTAAATAAAGGCATGATTAAAGGGGTGCGGCAACTACCCGATTGGCCACACACTAGCACGGGTGACAACTACCATGTGGGCGATTATGGGGTCGTTTTCCGGCTTATCCCTTGTAATACGTATTTAGAATGTCGGGTGCCGCTAATTGTAGTGTCCAGTAACATCGACGTGGCGGCTACGCGCGAGTGGTTCGCACGAGATGGCCGTACCACAAAGAGATGTCGGCACTGCCCTGAAGTGGTCACGGCGACAGTACGTCATGGCCAGTGATCACTCCACGTCGACGACACTGCCTAAACGCCTCCTGTCACGTCATATGTAAATAGGTTTTTGTCGCGACGTCGGTAATGTCTGTTCGCACGTTTGTCAACGACGGTCGCACGCGTGTTTCTTAATTTGCTACGATGGCCCCTCTGCTGTATACGTTTACGATCTGACAAGTGACTTAGTATGACACGCATTACAATGTCACCACCTACACCAGAAGCTGCACATTCATCAACGGGAATAGATGTGACAGTAATAGTGCTCCCCACCAAGAAAGGTAGCGTGATGTTCACTGATCCACAGAAGGAGGTCTCTTTTTTTAATGACCAGTCCAGCAGTGTTGAAACCACCGAAGACAACACCAGCATACCGTCCACGAGTGGTGAACCATACCCCGATATGCACCACTTCGCTGTAGACATTTCATAATCTTCTCCACAGCCTTAAGCCGCACAAAGCTACTGGTCCAGACAACACCAAACGGACGTGTGGAAGAGTTTGCAGTAGAAACCAGCCATGCACTAAAGACTGATTTTCCAAGCATTGCTTCTACATGACACAACACCAGACGACTTGAACTGGAAGATAGCAAACATCACACCGATACGTAACAAGAGGGATGGCAGTAGTCCTGCAGAATGCCCATATCGCTAACACGAAGCAAGGCGATGGAGCTCATCATCCACAGTCGGATCATGCAACGCATGGACTCACACAAGATCCTGTTCGATCAGCAACATGGCTCAGGAAAGGAAGATCCTGTGAAAGTTAGATGCTCCTAATACTGCGTGAACTTTCAGCTGCACTGGAAAAAGGAGAACAGATCGACGCCGTGACAGAAAGACTGGAAGGTGCATTCATTTCAAGCACGTGTGATATCATTAAATTCACCCTCTACCTACGCCATCCAATGTAGCAACATCACCCTTATAAAAATGAATGCTCATATCGATGACTTGTTGTAAGAATATACAAAATTATTATTATTGATTTTTGTCACGTTCATTTATTTTTAAGCAAATTAAAATGGTTTTAACATACATAATATATGTATTACATTATTATTAGTATTTATTAACTTAAATGGAAGAAGAAGAACGACATTTGCATAACACTTCCGCGAATCACCTGACATCACCCAGATCGAGGCCCAGGTGTAGTGTGGGTTAAATCTTAAATACGTCATTTAGGGCAATTATGTGAAAGCGGCGTAAGCCTACACCTATAGTCCAGAACGAAATTACAGAGCACGCCGTTTTTACGCCGTTCTTTCGTGACAGTTTATATACACGTAGTTATTAACCCCCATGCGCTGTTCTGCGGGGGGAGCCGAGACCACCCCCATACCCGCTGCAGGTGTAAATTTTAACAGGTGTTGACAATCGGTGCCCGACACGAATAGATTCGTGTTCAGTGTCACAAAAGTTATGGATCGTTAGATTTCTATAACCTGAAAAAAACAAGGCTATTTTAACTGAAGCTGTCCCAAGTTATGGAGGCGTTTTTTATACAGAGGACGCAGTTTTCAATGTAACAAGTTCAAGTCGTTGGTTTTGAATCTCCCAACGATTTTCTTCTTTGAAACGTTGTATTAATTAATTTCGATAGTAAAACAAAGTCCATTGAAATCTCACCGCGACCTCGCACTACACTGTGTGGCACGTTCTTCGGAAATCAGTAATGGAGAATTCGCCCATCCACAAACATGTTTCACGAATTTCACCTCCACCGACAGAACGTGGAAATAAGAAATGTCGCAAAATTTCTGTTGTATTTAGGTCAACCACATTTGACCCCTTTCAGAAAGTGGCTAGAAACATGTACGCGGTTTTGTCTTTTCCAACGAGAACTACACGAGGTAACTTATATCTTGATAGGAACCTGTTATGTAATTTGTTTTAATTTATATAATATTACGCGGGCACATTTTCTTGCTAATTGCCCTCCTCCCCCGTAGCTAGGACATGACCTCGGCTAAGTGCAACGCCGTTACGAAACTGGGTCAGTTGTGAACGGGGAACAACGTAATAAATAGGCTACCCGTGTAATTTTAGATTTTCTCATTTAACTATTCTGCGTGAACGTCTGTCGTTTGATTAATGTTTCCATATGTTGGCGTTTGTTCAACCTCTAGTGAGCCAAAGGTGTCAAGTTAGCTAACCCCCCTCTTCACGATCCTATTCCCTGTAGTCTTTATTTGGTTACCGCTTTATAAGTCATCAACTACGGCTTCCCTGTCGAGGTGGTTCTATCGTTCTTCTTTTTCTGTTTGCAATAAGCATTACTGAATCCAAGCGATGTAGTACGTCCAAACTAAATAAAACAATGCATCCACGTATTTACTTATATTTCTACTCTCTCCTAATTGAAGTGTTGCTTGTGTTATTCGTTTCTGTGCGTAAAGGCCAGGATGATATTATTATTAGCAGCAGTACGGGTCAACTATTCACTCAACACTTCTGTCTTTCCCTGTCAATCGACAACGTGGTGAGTTCTTCCGCGTCTTTGTACCACAATACTCGTTGCGCTGTGCCCTGTAATATGCAAGTTTTTTCACGATCGTATTAATCGAAAGTGACTAAACAAATATATATTGTTCGTGACGGGAGGAAGCCGTTTCGCTCCACGAAGCGACCCGCTCGATAACTACAGATACTGGTAGGAAAATGCACACAGACAGATTTGTATTTTACTTCAGGATTCATGATAGATTAATGGAGTGTTAGTGATTTTAAAGCGGTAGCCAGATAATTTTGCCGCCACCTGATTAACTGTTTATAAACACAACAATTTATGTCAAGGGCATGTTTGAATACTACGACACTTGCACTATGCACATCCTCAACGCCTAGTGCTTTCATGTGCACGAAGACGAATCCAGTTGCATTGCGCACCGTATCGCAAACACATTTAATATCCATGGTCATCCATGGCTTTATAAAACAGTCCATTATTCTGATATATGAAATGTTACTCAGTTCTTGACAATAGCGTCGCACTATTTACCCAATGTCACGAATTACCCGAACTTATCCTACATGGGAAAAACCATTGTTGCCAAAAGAAGTGTAAAACAATATTTCCTTTGCCTGCTCGTTTATTCCGGATAGTGAGCAACAATAAAAACAAAGTCAGACGTCAATAATCCGTGTGGGCAGATTATCTGGACTGAAAAATGTCTGAAAGTCAACGCAAAAAGTAGATAACGTATGGCATGATATTCAGTTTGATCTAGAAAACATCGCATTTTAATTAAAGGAGACTTCCGTTACAAAATGTGCGCTCAACATCCCGAGGGAAATTACGCTAACAAGTTGAACAT